>OY987332.1:95399405-95909491 GCA_963920685.1 Polydrusus tereticollis
CCGGAAAATGGATAGGTAGGAGAGGTCCTGTGGAATGGCCGGCGGAGTCCCCAGACCTCACACCTCTTGATTTTTTTTTCGGTGGGGATATTTGAAGTCCCTAGTTTACAAAACTGCGCCCGAGAGTATTCCTGAATTGAGAAACAGAATTACTGAAGGATGTAGGCAAATTAACCGGCAGACTTTTGAAAATGTTCGGAAAGAATTCGAAAATAGGCTCTATTATTGTTTAGCCGATAACGGAGCACATTTTGAAAACTTAATAACGTGAATTCTGAACATAAAGTCGTATTTTTACCACACATAGTAAAACATTAAAATGTTTCGATATTTTAAAAACTGTTAGATTTGGCTATATGATGTGTAATACAAAAAGTGTTTATTATTTGTAGGGGAATCCAGAAATACGAAAAAAATAATGGGTTTCTATTGGAAAAATACAAAATGACATACGTCCAGCTTTTTTGACGCACCCTGTATAAAAAAAATATGATGAAAAATTTACCCCCTTAAAACAAAAGTTGACATGTTTGGACATTTTGTGTCAAAATAGTTATTTCTACTTAAAACCGGGGTGGCTACTTTTGAAATGAAAACCCTGTATATTAAATCTATTAATATAGGTATTGTTAATAAACATATATAGTATATTAAAACTAAAGTTCAAATATTTGTAATAATTATTTACAACCACAATATTGCACAAAAGTTTACTACTATGCTTGTTGATAGCGGTGCAAATATGCAGATGTTAAAGTGCCATGGGGCCTGAAAATCTTCCTCTACCGCAGAAGGCTATGTTGAGAATTCTATGAAGCAGGTAGCAAACAAGATCATAGGTCAAGCGTAAATTTAAATAGGTAGCTCCATCACATCCATTGGCCACACATTTTAAAATGTCTATCATTAATGTTTATAATAAACCTTAGGTTTTATAAGTTTTCATTATTAATAAATCATCTCTCTACAGAACAGAGTTTAATGTGTCAAAATACGTTATTAAAACAGAAAAAGTAAAATGAATTACAGCGCTATAGTGCGCTGTAATGAATCGCATTACAGCACTATGGATGTAATAGATGTCCTTACCAAACTAATTTTAGAACCATAAAATTCATATTTTTAAATGAGAGCATAGATGACAATTCTGGAACTGGAAATATTTTTGAAATTATTGTTTTGGCTAATTAGACCAACCAAATCTAAATGTATTTTAATTAAAACAGCCATGCACCCTGGCCTAAGTTTATATCAGCTTGCAAGGGCACTTCTTCAATAGATCGGACATAACTGCAATAACTTTTATAGGTTAGTTCAGGTTAGTTTAGATAGTTCAGTATACGAAAAAAACACATACTGAATGTTAGTTTTAAATATATCACTAGGAAAAAGGCTTAATATATTTTTTTTACTTTTAAGCACATTGGGTTTCTTTTTTGATATGTCTCGTGCATTCGACACCGTTGATCCTGGGCTCCTGATCACAAAATTGGAGGCAATAGGGGTACGCGGACCACCTCTGAGTTGGGTAAAGTCATACCTTTACGACAGGTCTCAGGTCGTTGAGATAGACAGCGTTAGATCTACTGGTCGGGGGGTTAAAAGAGGCACGCCCCAAGGTTTATGTTTATCCCTAACATTATTTAATATTTTCATTAACGACCTCCCAACAGTCGCGACGGCGGTTGGGCGTCCCGTGCTATACGCAGACGATAGTAATATCCTTATCAGCGGTAAGACCCAAAACGACCTCGTACGTAAAGGGAACACGGCTGTCGACATTATGACCAGATGGTGTAATTCCAACGGACTACAGCTGAATGCCGATAAAACGATTTATGTCCAGTTTGGGACCAAAAACAAAACGGTGGACTATAGTTTGTTGATCAAAGCCGAAGAAAAATCTATCGCAGGCGTCTCATCTACAAAATTCTTGGGAATACATATCGACCAAAAGCTTACATGGGGCGCACATATAGAAAGCATATTACCTAAACTTAGCTCCTATTGTTATTTAATAAGAAATCTTCGAGATACCGTATCCCCGAATGTGATCAATCTTTTGTCTTCGGCTTGGTCCAGTCTACTCTTGCATATGGAATGGTATACTGGGGTGGTTCATGTGATGCACAACAGGTTCTTGTGGTGCAGAAAAGAATCATAAGAACGATAGTAAGAATCTCTCCTTTAACATCCTGTAGGGAGCATTTTAAATCTCTTAATATAATGACGACAACGTCCCTTTATATATACTCTTTAATTCTGTATGTCATAAACAACAAAGAGTCGCTTACTCTGAGGCAAAAAATTCACTCTCATAACACCAGATATAAAAATGAATTTCAACTACCATTTTCAAGACTCGCGGTAGGACAGAATCACACAAAATACATTGCGCTTAAGGTGTTTAATAAATTAGGTCGAATTACCCATGACTTTCCACGGAGGACGGTGACAAATGCAACAATAAAAAATAAATTGAAGAAATTTCTAATCAATAAATGTTATTACTCGTTAGATGAGTTTTTAACGAAAGGGAACTTCCAAATCCAATAATCCCATAACTATTATCTATTCTAATATGATGGAAAGGGTGTAAAACATTTACAATATATGTCTGTTGTATATTCTTTCGGTTCTGTTTTTTGTACGTTATGTATTGTTTTATTCGAAATTTACGTATTGTCTGTGACATGTATTTTTTCTTGTCTATAGTATTGACAATTTTAATGTAATTTATGAAAAACCGTTTTATATACTCGTATGTGTAAATTTTTAGTATATTATATTCTAATTGACGATCCCATAATACTGTGTAGATCACAGTTACATTGTATTCAGTGTAGTTATTAACGAGATAAATAAATAAATAAGTTAATTAATTAATTAATAAATAAATAAATAAATAAATAAATAAATAAATAAAAGTATAGTATCATACATTTAGCTATAAATTATATGTAACTTAAATATATTTTTTAAAATGGTAAGTTTGGTTAAATCCTGAATCTGAAGCTTAACTTTGCTTTTGGGGCTCAGAGTTCATTTGCTCTAACTTAGACTATTTTTATTCGATCCCTTGTGTCGGGAATTCAATTCCACCTTGTCTCTTTCGTGATTGCACCGTTGCTGGTTCCTCCTTTCTCCTCCCTTGTAGTGTTACTGCAAATCGATTTTTATGACAGAAACAAAAATAATGGCCTTGCAGTTTGCAAAACTTTCATACCAATGTAATCAAACAATGCAATTTATCATAAGCAAACTCAGTTTAATTAGCTCAATCTAGTTTTGTTGCGTCTAAACAAAAGACGTTTCAAGCGAATATTTAGTAAACCATTTTTATCAGTGTTATATATCTAAACCTTCTCAACGTTTAAAAGGCCGCCTAATAACACCTAGAGGAGCATCGAGACGATGAAGGGATATAAAAGGGATTGTCTGGAAGCGTAATAAATTTTTTCGGGCCGCATTCGCTTGGACCGGGACCGGAATTTCCATATTCGCTTTTCTCTTGGAAAATATAGGGTTTCCTCTTGAGAGTGCTTTCCACGACGCGACGGGCACAGCGGAAGGAAGGAAAAGAAACGGTAAATAAAGAAAGAATTGAAGGCTGGGAGAAAGGTGTACCGCGATTGCCGCCCTGTTTTATATATGCGAAAGAAAAGTTCTCTGAAACCGCTAATCAAAATATATACTATAGAAGTATAGACGGATTACAAAGTACTGTGGTCTCAGGTGAAGCAAATAAAGTTCCGTAGTTAAAGAAATGTTGTCAGTGATTAAACTCAAATACCTTTCTAATTAGTATCTGATTGGTAAGTCAAGTGACTACAGTTATTTTATGAAATGTTGAATTAAGTGTTGTGAATTTTTAACTTAAAATATGCCTTTGCGTTACATCTGTAATTAAATAACTTTTAAACTTGAAGAAGTAGTCCATGCTTCCAGTGTAGTCGATACAATCAAATAAAACACAGATGATCTACCTCCACAGTATATATTTAAATGTTATTAGAACTTCATTGTTCCCAACATGTTTTGAACATAGAAATATTCATCATCAGGGGATACAATGATATAGTTATGTAGTTTTACTCATTAAAACTAATATAAGTTTATGCTGAATTGTGACCTGCAGTTCGAACTTTTAGAAAGTCAATAATGTAATGCCAGGATTAATAAGAGAAGAAAATTGTTGAAAGGTTTTTGTATTATATCGATGTGAAATAAAAGTATATGATAATCCAAAAGTTAGAGAAAACTGTTTAATTTTGTTACGGTATAGTAGAACTAAAGAGGTAAAGAATTGGGGTTAATTTAAGGTAGAAAAATGGGACAGAAGGGGATAAAATTAACATTGTTAAAATATTATTGTATTACATTGATGTGAAATAAAAGTATCTGATGATCGAGAGTTAGAGATTTTTTTTTAAATTTTGGTATGATATATGTTAAAAATTCAATTTCTCTCATTATTCTTTCTCGCGCTAGTTTCAGGACATTCTAAAACGCCCCTGTTGTAAAACCTAATACTATCATAACATTTTACTTCAACTATAATAAAAGGAAATCCCAGTGATAAATAATTTTAAAACTTAATAGCCTCTGGCAGGGGATATTTATTTTTATGATAGATTAGTACCTATTATGATCAGAGGGTCAAACTTTTAAAAGAGTTACAATACAGACATTTACCCGGACAGTCGGGACATAAAGTTCAACTCGAACATTCGCCAACTACGACATTAACCCAAACAGTTTTTTATTTTACTTTTTCACCCTGTACTACGGGATACAAATACTTAACAGTTTTTTACGTTTGTACTCACTCTACAATCTACACTACTACTTATAGTGTTCCTTTTGCTTTTTACAACTACAACTTAAAATTTCATAAAGAACTGCATTTGTTAAAACAGTAAGTCTCGCGACCGAGGTAACCTTTCGGCAGGTACTCTGTAACAAAATAATTAAGCTACCTTTATTGTTTTTTAACATTAACCCTTGTACCATCCTGGGCAGTGAAGATGTTATCAATAAATAATTTATTTATTGTTACAAAAAAAAGTGTTTTCATATATAATATCACAAGAGAAAAAATTAGGTCGGCAAAATTTTCGATTAGTATGAAAGTTTGTTGCTAGGCAATAAAATTTCATGAGCGAAATTGCTAAAAGCAACAAACTTAAATAAACCAAGAAAACAATTTCGCAGCCTTATATTTTTTTCGAGTGGTATTCGACATGACTATTTTACGAGAGTGAGAATAAATGGAAACGGATGTTTTAAAACAACTTTTATTTAAATTTTAAACAAATCCAGTAATAAAAAAGATAATAAAAACTACTTACATATAAAAATTACAATTAATGTAGTTGATGATCTGCGCGTTATTTTTTTCAATTACAGCTGCAGAATGAGTTTGGCACCTGGACCTGGCTTACATTCGAAGTAGAAGCAGAAACTGAGACCTTATTTTCCTGATTTTCTCGGAGATTTTCAACTAGTTTTAAGTGATGTTCTGGATTAAGTTGCAAGTATGGTTTTAAAGAGTTGGTACTGGAATGACCTGTACGCTTAATAAGTTCTTGGTCACCAACTCCTTTTTTTGCCAACGTAGAGATTGCAGACGATCGGTGGGAATGGTTTGTAATCTTACATTTTTTAGTGTCCAGGCCAATTTTTTCCGCAGATAGCTTTGTCCATTTTGTAATAGTATTAATTTCCAAAGGCATGTTTTCATACCATACTCCTTTTTCCCAGTTGGGATTGACAGTCAAAAATAGCCTCTCTGTTGTTAGGTAGGGATTGGTAGTTTTTAATCCATTAGCTTCAAATATAGACGGACTGGACACACACGTTCATTGGTTTTGTTTTTTATTAGCCATTTACTATTTGTTAGCGCTTTTGAACCTCCTGGGGAAGTCTTCGAGAATATTGGATTATAATCAATTCGTCCAGAGAAATTACCTTTAAGGTCAAGTTCCTTTTGAAAATAATATATTTTGCAATTTGCAGCTTCAATACCGCGCCAGGCAAGTTCAAAGGAGCAAATATGGAAAAAAAATGTTTGCAACCCGTCAGGATTGTTCTCTTCGTAGCATTCCACCATTTTCAAAAGTTGTTCCAATGTGAATGTTTTTGAACTTGCTTTTCTCTTTTCTGGCGCTGCCTGCAGTTGCCGACGCTTCGCATTTCAGGCCAAGCGAGCTGATTTGTAAATTATGTCTTGGAAAGGATCAATTTTTCTTTTAAATTCCTTATAATATTTATCTTGAACTATTTTGGCAGTTGTATTCCATAAAGACTTTACACTTGACTCTTGATAGTCATCAGCATCACCATTCTTTTTCTTCATGTTGTAGCCGTAATCTTCTAGAATTTTTGATAAATCTTCCGGCGAAGTATCTCTTGCCAATTTATAGTTTTTTTCCAGTTGAGAAAATTATCCCCACGCTGACTTCTTTGATTTCACTGTATTTTGGGGTATTGTTTTACGCACTGCTTTTCTATTTGATTAAAAGAATTACTTCCGAATCTTTTTTCACTCGAAAAACTGATCTTGTTTTCACATATAAACTCGTTTTAATACAAAAATGTCAGTTTGACATGACTTCAATTAAATAATTGTTGTCATAGAAATAAAAAAAAATGATTGTATTTTCAGGTTACTTTTTTTCTAAATGTCAAAAAATGGTCGCGGCAATACGAAGTTGGTTGATTTTGTCGACCACCAGTCCAGGTAGTTGTATTGTTAGCTGAATACCGATTTTATTGCCGGTGTAATACACTCTAGTGAAATAGTCACTAATATTACAAACGCCTATTGAGATACAATTTGCAACTAATTAAAAAGTTGCTGGTCTTTCGAAATTGAAGATTGCTGCTGGGCATTCCCCATTAATATACCTAGTAGAACTAAAGAGATGAAGATTTATAGTTAACTTGATATGGAGAATGAAGGTAGAATGGGGTAAAAATTGATGTTGTTATAAGATAAAATTGAAAAGTTGTAGAACATTGAACAAAGAACAAAGATCTGCAGGGTTACTTAATTAAATTGGGACAAAACTGGAAAATACTCACATGGCAGAAGGTTTATATCTATACAGGGTGATACTTAATGATAGACCGTAATTCCAAGGACGCATTCCTGAACCAAATTCAAGTAGAAAAGTTCATATAAACATGTGTCCTAAAAGTCTGCTTTTCAGGATACAGGGTGTCAAAGTTTAAAAAAAAATCGTTTTTCTTTCTAATATCTCAAAGTCCTTTTTGACGATTTTGGTGAAATTAGGCAGTGTTGTGCGTTATGATAAGACGCTAAGATAGCACTAACTAGATGATAATTATGAATTCCAGTAGCGTCCCGGGGGGCAGTCTCACGACTAATATTGACAAAAAAATGTACGCCACTGACTTGTTTATAGTTTAAAAATTTTCATCGCACGTCGAAATTTTTTTTTCTCGAAAACGAAGTAACATACAATAAAATATCAAGAAATAAAAAAAGTTGTATTTTTAGCTGCTTAACCCGAAAACAATATAAAATTTTTAAACAAGGCAGTGGCGTACATTTTTCTTGTCAATATTATTCGTGAGACTGCCCCCCAGGACGCCACTGAAACTCATAATTATCATCTAGTTAGTGCTAATTATGACAATAAACAACACTGCCAAATTTCACCAAAAGGATCGTCGACATATTAATAAAAAACGATTTTTTTTTTAAACTTTGACACCCTGTATCTTTAAACCCAGACTTTTAGGACACATGTTTATATGAACTTTTCTACTTGAATTTGGTTCAGGAATGCGCCCTTGGAATTACGGCCTATCATTAAGTAATACCCTGTATATAATAATAACTTTTAATTGACTTTTGTGTTTGTATTGGCAACGTCATATTTTCAGTTTCTCTAAGTTAGCTCTCTGAGCTTTTACTTCTTTTATGATTAGGTTTTGCTTCTTCTTTCACTATTCTGGAGTTCCTTTGTTGTTATAGTATCTTCTCATTTGTTTTTGTGTATCTTTGATTTTGGTTTTTTTGATTATCTGTTATGTTGTTTGTCGCTCGTTTTATTTGTTTTTCTGATCTTGATGGATCTTTTTTCTTGGTGTTTATCCTTGCATTTTTGTTATTCATTTTTATGTTGTTCTTACGGATTTCAGGGTGGGAGCCAATATTTGGGATATTTAAATCTGTTGTATCTTGTCGATCGTATGTGTGAATTCTGTATTGTAGGGTTGTCTGATATGTCCGTTCTTTCAAAGTATTTTGTTATTAATTTAGTTATGTGGTCTGTGAGTGTGTCTATTTTTAGGTCTCTATGTAATATTGCCGTTGGTACATGTCTCTGTGAGTTTGTCATTATTCTTAGTATTTTGTTTTGTAGTCTTTGTGTTTTCATGAATCTTGTCTTGTTTACGGTGCACTAGGTTGGTACACCGTATGTCAAAACTGGTCTTACTATCGTCTTGTAAATGATTGTTTTTGTGCGTAGGTTTAATTTACTTTTTGCGCAGACTAAGGGATATTCTGCGCACATTTGGCCATGGGCCTTTCTTAACCTGATCTCGACATTATCGTTCCAGGTCAACTTTTTATCAAAGGTGAGACCAAGGTAGTTTGCTTTCGGGCTCCATTCAATGGATTTATTATTAACCTTTACCGTTGTGTCGGGCAGCCTTAATCTCGCCTTTGAGAAAAATATTGCCTGTGTTTTTCCCTCATTTAACCTCATTCTCCAGGCCTCAAGCCAATTCTGCAAGAGCAGGATATGGCGCTGCAAACGTAAAACTACTCTCCAGTGCACTCCTGAGGTGGCAGTAATCGCAGTGTCATCAGGGAACAGATATAGTTGCGTATAGGGGTTATGCGGAATGTCAGCCGTGTATATATTGTAAAGTATCGCAGCGAGTGGTGACCCTTGCGGGATCCCAGCTCGTACGATCTTTGTCTGTGATATTGAGTTATCTGTTGACACCGCGAATGTCCTGTCCTCAAGGTACGATATAACAACTTTGATTAGAGCATCGGGCATGCCTAATCTAATTAATTTTAGAATAAGCCCGTCGTGCCAGGCCTTATCAAATGCTTTAGAGACATCAAAAAAGACTGCCCCTGTTGACTGGTGGTGGTTAAACTCTCTCAGTATGTTGGTTGCCAGCCTCGTTGTTTGGCGCACCGTGCAATGAGCAGCTCTAAAACCGAACTGCTCCGGTGGTAAAACGTCATTGTTGAATACAAAATCGGTTACCCGATTAAGTATTAGTTCTTTAATGACTTTGCCAAGACAAGATAATTGACTTATTGGTCTATAGCTGTCAGCCAACGTCAGATCTTTACCCGTCTTAGGGATTAGCACCACTTTGTCTCTTTTCTAATTGTCTGGGTAACAGCCCTTTTCTATAATGGTTTGAGTTATGTTTACTATGTTCATTACTGTGTTCTCTGGCAAATTTTTAACTGCTTTGTTTTTAATGCCGTCGAAACCGGGCGCCTTTTTTGGGTTTATGACGTCTATATTTGTTGATGGGTGGGTATTCGCCGAACTGCTCACGGAAACTTTCCGCGAACAGCTCAGCTTTGTCTTGTGAGTCTGTCAGTGTTCTGTTTGTTTTTGGGTATTTTAAATAAGAGGTAGGCTTTCGCCCTCCCCGTGTAAGATTTTTAGTGAATTTAAAGACGGAGTGGTCTTCCATTCGAAGACCCTCCCCCTTTACCTTTCTAGTTCATGTCTCGTCTTGTTTTTGGTCTAGTTTTCGTCTATATTCAGTGGTTAGTCTGTTAGCTTCTGTTTTTATTCTCGGATTACCAGTCCTGTATGCCAAACGCAGCATTCTGTTTTCATTTTTAATCTGTTGAGCTAGCTCGCCCTCAATTATTCCCCGTTTCGAAAATCTGGACGTCACTGTCATCGATGACTGTGCCATGGCAGAATTTATATCATTGGCACTGTGTTTGGGCGTCATTGTTTACTCACAGGGATTTGGTGTTGTTGTGATAGGTTAGAGCTAAAAGCATACTGTGATTCCACAACTTAATCTTATGTCTTGGCTTGCGCAGCAACATTGTGTGGAGTTCATAGATGTACACATTGTTGTTTAACTGAAAACATCGCAAACCCCGGTCGCACTTGCCACGAGCTTCAGTTATCTGAGGTGGGTAATGGCTTTACACCTTAATAACATTTTAAAATACCATCAGTTCTTGTATTATTACCACCAAAAGGGTTATAATGTTAACCTTGGTTTCAAATGTGCCTAATACAAATTTTGATAGAAATCTGAAATATTAATGTTTTTGGGCGTAGAAAAATATTAATCAAGAATATTGAAGATGCAAGCAATGTACTTAAAGTAAAGAAAGCCAGTTGTTTTGAGCAAATAACATTGAAAATTGCAAAAATTGTCAGAGATGAAATGATTTCAATTACAACTCATTAGGAAGTAAGTGAGAATGTATGCATAATGCAAGAATGTGGGTCACAGTTAAAGGCGTCACTGCTAGGCGGCGTCAAACGCCTATTAGGCAGTTTTTGGACCGAAAACTAAAAATGATTAACAAGCGGTTTAGGAACGTAAAGAATATACATTTCCTAAGTTTTCCTAGTTTCTGTCGTTGAGAGCCAAGTGATGCGTTCGATCGCCGAGAGAACATTCTCAATTTGTACTGGTTAAGGGGGCATTCCGATACAAGAGACCGCGACCGGCGACCGAGACCGAGAGACCGCGACGTGCGACCGCGACGTACCGCTTTAACGAATTTGTATGTGGTGCTTTCCGATGCAAGCGATAGCGACGCGAGACGGTAGGCGTGGCCATCGTGCGACCAACGGTCGCGCGACCACACTGCTCTGGAAGCAGTGATACGCTGCGACCTGCATAGTTTATTTCAATTATTTTATACCTAGAGAGGGTTGAATGGCGACGTTTTCTACTCGGGAAAATGAATTGTTCATCGATTTAGTGTCTAATCACCCACCATTATATGACAGCACTCTCCAGGCTTATAAGGATAGTATTCTAAGAGATAATAAAGCAGTTGGAAGCACCCCTCATTTGATCTTGATGTGTATGTTGAATCAATTTTTTGTCTTTTTTCTTGCGGTAAAGCCAACACACTTATTGTCTTCCAATAAACGTTTTAGTGAATGTTTTCTTACTTTAAGATTGTTAGACATGGTTTTCTGAAACGTACACAATTACTAAATTAAACAAAATGGACCTAGCCAAAGTCGCCACGTCGCGCGTCGCGTCGTCTGTATTTGTATGCTACTGGTCGCCGCAGCGACATGCGACCTTAGGTCGCTTGTCGCTCGGTCTCGGTCGCTTGTCGCGGTCTCCCGTATCGAAATGCCCCCTTTAGGTTAAAAGCACTTTGAGCATATATGTATTAGTACTATATGGCGCCTTGCCCATTTAACCAATGTAAACGAAGTGAAGCCGAGGTTCCTTGTCCCGCCAGGGTCATTTCGCGCAGTGCGCATGCGCGAGATGACGTTTGTTTTAACAGGAAAAAAATGAGGTTATCACATTTGACTTTGACAACTGGACAGAAATTTGTAAACAAACATTAAAGTTCTTGATTTGTTTAGGATTTTGTATAGTATTTCGACTGAAAAAAGAAAAAAAACGCAGGTAAATATATCAATAAAACTTTTATTAGATATTTTACATTCATTTTTAGAGTTCAACAGGTAAAATAATAGGTTTTAATAGGATTTTTTGGAGTACATGCAATTTTCGGTAAAAATAGGTACCTAGGTACCTAATTATATCAACAGCAGCAAAGGAAATTATAATCTTTAGGAAATGGACTACCTAGTTATTGTTCCCTCACGAAATTAACGTAAGTAAGTTAATAGAAAGAAACATTCGATCTGGGTACATACCTGTAGAACGATAAATCTTTGTTCAAGCTTCTACGCCTGTTTAAAATAATGTAAAATATTCCGTTTTGCCTCGGCATCGTCACAAAATGGTCACAGTTCACACACACAATCAAAATTTGCAGAAAAGTAAAGATAAACAGTACACAAAAGCCGTTAATAATAACAAATCTACTCGCTGAAGCGAGCTGTCAACCAAATTAACATTTGCTAAAGATTTCGAGGTTATGTCGAGCAAAAATGAGACGTTGTCACGTTGTCACCCTCTAGTCATATGAAATTGTTATTTGACGCGTTTTAGTTTAGAAATGGAAACAAATAATTTGAAAACACTTGGAAGTACGGACTTAATGCTTATTTTGCAATTCTTTAGCAAGATTTTTGGTAATTCTATCATTGCTCTAATTTTCTAAGACTCACTCTTCTGCCCTATTCTAAAGAAATAAAAGCATATTTGGCAATACCCTGACGGCGCATGCGCACAAGTCGAAATGACCCTGGATCTGCTATCTCTGTTGTTGCTTCAAGATTTTCAGGGTAATAGCCATATAGTACTAATACATATATGACTTTGAGGCACTTTCTTTCGTCAGACGCTAGCTTCACTAACGAGCCGTGAGACAGCGAATCGCATCTGGAGATGAGTCAGGGGAAAGCAAAAGGCAAACCTTACGAAATGTATATACGATTAAATGTGCACATGTTTTGCGATTTAGGCAAACAATAAATATATGTAACACATTGTTTAAAAATAATTTAACATTAATTGTGGTGAAATGTTACACAGAAAATATAAACGAATAAAATCACGTATTTTTTTAGCTATAGCGCCGCCGTCCCGATCTACTTTTCTAGTAAGTCATCTGACACTTCTTGACTTTTTCCATGAGTTGTTCAACTTGCAACCTAAAATTTTCTATTGTTGCTAGTGCTTCGTGGTAGACATATTAACGGGTAACGAATACATCTGCGAATGTGACTGCTGTTTCTCCATTTCCCACATGTATATTTTTCTTGTACGTCCCGAAACTGTTTGTTAATCATTAATGAGTGTTGAATTACTTTCCTGTAAACTAGCATAAAATCAAATTTAACGCAACAATTCGGAATCGTGTATTTGCGCGAGCCACCTGAATCCCTTATCTTGAAGGAAAGGCCATTAAACCCCGAGACAAACCACAACGAGCTTCCCATTAATTCGGAGCAATGTCGATACTAAACCTTTGCAGTTTTCAACTATTCCGAAACGTGCTTAAACTGTGGCCGCTTTACTCTATTCGGTTTCATCCTGATAGCAGTGCTATTTTATAGCGAAATTTAATCTTGCATACATGAAAATCTTCCCGTGGACTTAAGTAAATATGATCTACATTTTACTTTCTAGCATATATATTTTTTAACTTTACACTGATTTATTTTTAAAAAATGTGTACCTTAGTACCGAACTAGTCTAGCTAAAATACCGAAGAAAACCATCTACAACAGCTTGGTGATGAAGGAATTTCTCTCAGCCAAAAAAAAACCTCTTTGCCGGCGACACCCTATCTTAAATGTCAAATATTGCGTCTCCAATCACCTCTATCAAACAAATATACTGTGTTCCATGCCCAATGTTGTCCATTTTCGAAATAATGGTAAAATTATATTAAATTAGTAAAATTCTAGAAGCGGAAGGCTTTAAATATTAGGCTACCTATTACTGTAGCAACAAATTGGTGCCATTCAGACTAGGACAACTTAAATAATAAAGTTCGTTCCCCGTTCGTTTATTGTTTCAATTAGTCGCTATTAAAAAACAACAGTATCGTGAGACAATAAGTAAATATTTGCAAGAATTAAAACAACTTAGTAAGGACTGCAATTTTAAGGCCGTACCTATCTGCTGATGACAGCTGCAATGATTATATAAGGGATTCTTTTATCAGTGGATTGAGTTCAAATCATATTCGACACCGTTTACTAGAAAATAGTATAATGCAATTCCAAGACGCCGCGAACCACCAATCGATAGAAGCTGCACAAAAAAACTCAGAAGGTTACATTTTATGTTACCGTCAAATTTTATAAATTCTGTAACGTCCGAAGTGCAGAAATACGGGAACAACTTTTAAAGATCAAATTTCTTCTGGTTATATATGTTACTTCTGTGGAAGGAATAAAAACCTAAATGTACTTTATGCCCTGCAAAAGATTCAATTTATAATGGATGTGGTAAACGTCGACACTTTTCAAAGGTATGCATGAGTAAAGACGAACATAAAGCTTCTTCAGCCTCAATTTTATTTGCTACGAAATTACTTGCAGCTGCTTCAAAGAGTTTAAGTAAGTGCATAATCAAAGTTAGAATATACAGGGTGTTACAAATACGAGGCCCACCATTGGGATCTCGGAAATGGTAACAGATACGTGGAAGTTTAAATTAGGGCAAAGTTGCGTAATTCAATGCCGATCAATATGCCGTCAAGAAAATTCATGTATTCCGATTGCTTCCGAAGATATTCGAAAAAAAACGAATTTGGCGTTTTTAATTTATATGATTTCCTGCCTTTATTTGAATAGATAATTGAAAACAAACTTAACATTCTCATTGCCACTTTGTCTCTTCTATTAGACTGTGGCATCAGATTTCGAATCCGACGTTTCGTCTTTGGGCCCCATCATTAATTTATTTTTTTTAAATACGGACCTGGATTTTTTATTTCATTTTTGGAATCACCAAGGCTGACTGCATTATATGGTTGCATTACTTTGATTAGGATTCAACATTTTAAGCTAATAAAAACATTTTTACAATAATGTTTTTGCTTATTTTTTACTTAATTTATTTCTAAAACCATCCAAACATAATCTGAAAATCTGTTTTAACAATTTTAATCCCTAGCGTACTAATACACATAAGCTATAAAAAAGAAAGAAAAACAATAGCATCCAAACTTAGAAATAATAGGAAAAAAATGGTAGGTACCTACCTACACATTCACTAAAAAAATAAGAAACAATTTTATCTAAGCTATTCAAAAAGATTTCCGTTTGCATGTATGCAGCGATTAATTTTGTTTCTTACTTTTTCAGTGGACCTTTGTACCGACCTTCTTCTTATTAACCTAAATCCTTCAATAATTCTAGCTCTAAGTTCTTCTAATGTATTAACATTATGTTTATAAATCTTATTTTTTAAAGCCCCCCATAAAAAAAAGTCTAATGTGTCAAATCTGGAGATCTCGCAGGCCATTCTACCACACCTCGATTACCTATCCATCTGCCTGGGAATTCTTGATTTAAAAACTCCCTAATTTCCCTTGTTCCATGAACTGGGGCACCGTCTTGTTGAAACCAAACGGCTGGTAGTCTGGCGAGCGGGATCTCGGCTAAAAAATCTTGTAGATGATTGTTTAGGAGGAATAGATAGTCGACACCTCTTAGCCTGTCTGGTAAAAAAATTGGTCCAAGAATTTTGTCTCCAAACATCCCTGCCCAAACATTGATACTAAACCGTACTTGTTTGCGTATTTCTCTATTAGCTCTAGGATTTCCTATGGCCCATATGTGCTCATTGTTTCTATTAAATATACCGCAATTAGTAAACTTAGCTTCGTCGCTCCAGATTATAGACCTAAGGAAGTTATTATTATCGTCAATTTGATTCTGTAGCCAGTAACAAAAATCTAACCGCCTCTGAGGATCTCCTTCGTGCAACGCATGGGAAATATGAATTTTGTAGGGTTTTAAACCATTATTTTTTAAAACTCTCCAAGCCTTGACATGATTTAATGTTGGCAAGTTAGATTCTGTGGAAATTTGCCTTGTTGATGTGGAAGGGTTGTTGTTTACCTAAAATAATACCATACCCTAAATAAAATAGCGCCTACCTTATAGAAAAGAATGAATTAAAAATAAAGTTTACATGGTTTTAAAAGAAAGCTAGTCAAACTTTTAAGTACAGACCTGGCGTAAAACATTTTGCGATTCTGCTTCTGTTACACGGCTACCATATTTTTTTCTGGGTTTTTCAAATCTACCGTGTTCACGTAGGTTTTTATACAAGTTTTGAAAGATCCTTCTGTTGGGCTGCTGTCTTTCGGGGTAATCCTCAAAATATCTTTGCGCAGCTGTTACTGAGTTTCTGTTACAGCTGTAATAAATCTTTATCATATCGCTTTTTTCCTCAGTAGAATATCTCATTTTAGATTTTTAAAAGAACAACTTATAACACCTTACAAAAATCTTGAAATAAATAATTTCGGACTGTCAGTTATGAAAATTCGCCATATTTTTTTCCATGGTAAACTACGATGTAGAAGTTAATTTTATTTTTAAAGCGTCCTGGGATAAGACATCAAAGTAAAAATGTTTTCATTAATAATGATGGGGCCCATCATCACCCCATAACACCATTTTTTTTATAGCTTATGTGTATTTGTACGTTAAGGATTAAAATTGTTAAAACAGATTTTCAGATTATGTTAGGATGGTTTTAGAAATAAATTAAGTAAAAAATAAACCAAAACATTATTGTAAGATGTTTTTATTAGCTTAAAATGTTGAATCCTAATCAAAGTAATGCAACCATATAATGCCTTGGTGATTCCAAAAATGAAATAAAAAATCCAGGTCCGTATTTAAAAAAAATAAATTAATGATGGGGCCCAAAGACGAAACGTCGGATTCGAAATCTGATGCCACAGTCTAATAGAAGAGACAAAGTGGCAATGAGAATGTTAAGTTTCGGCATATTGATCGGCATTGAATTGCGCAACTTTGCCCTTTTTTAAACTTTCACGTATCTGTTACCATTTCCGAGATCCCAATGGTGGGCCTCGAATTTGTAACACCCTGTATAATACTATTAGTGAACTATAAATTTTAGCTCCTAAGCCCATTTTTGTTTACTTTATGAACTTACTTTCGTGTAATTCAGGTTCCGTAGGGATAATTATTATATCTCTACTGTTTCTTATTTAAAACCTATTTATGTAAATATCTGATATTAATGAAGTTTGTTGCCATATCAGGAACGTTGTTAAAACTTTCGTTCATTCTCCCATTAAGTTGCCTATCTAGTTTTGACATTTGTAATAGTGATATAAATTGTAGCTATAAGCTTAGAAGGCAAAGTAGAATTTTTTATAACTACAACGTAACTTTTTACTTCCAACGAATATATTGACATGCAGCTGATCTACGGCGAGTGCAAGAAAATATCGCGGAATACATAATAGTTATATAGGGGGCGGTTTCCAAATCGTCTAACACCATCTCTATGCACTTTTGCAAATGTGGAAAGAAAAGTGCGGACGGGTTCTTTTCCTAGCTGAGGACCTCCCAACATGCTCGACCAGTAAGAAAGGAAACTAACTAGCGATTTCTAATTAACAACGGATATCACCCCTTTAAAATTCATTTGGTACAAGTTCTACGAACCAATGATTATGAAAGACAATTAGAATTCATCGCCTTTTTGACTACACAGTTATTGAGAATCTATGATTTCTGGAAAAAATTATGTAGTGTGAGGAATCACGATATCACAATAACGGAACCGCGAATCGTCATAACATTCATTACTGGTCGGTTGAAAGTCCACATTGGGTTCGGAAAACTCATTTCTGTTTTTGAGGACTATTTTAGTGAAGTGATAAAATATCTTCCAGCTGATTCAGTTGTAGTTATGGATAACGCAAGCTATCATTGACGACGCACAGAGAAGACTCCAACTTCATCTTGGAGAAAACAAGAAATAATCGACTGGTTAACCACCAAAAGTATTGAATTTGAAAATAATTTGATAAAGAATGAACTATTAGCTATCGTAAATTTACACAAACATCGTTTTATGAAATATGCCGTGGAAAATATAGCAGGAAAACATAGTGTAACTGTGCTGAACACACCGCCATATCATTGCGTGTGACAAGTGACACCAGAGAACTGGCGAAAAGCAGTCCATCATGTCATTAAAGAAGAGGAGAAATTGTGGGATCTTGACCACATGATCGATCGGACCGTCGACCCGTTAATTATAACGTCAAGAGGAGATGACAGTTCCTCAGATGACGAGGAATATTATGATTTTTCATAATTAAATTTTATTCTGTTGAAATAAAATTATTTCCTTTTTACGAGTATAATTTATTTGATTATAATTTTTACGAGTATAATTTAATTTCTGTATAATGTATTTTTTTAAAAATGTTTAATAAAAAATAAGTGTAGCTAATACTATGTACATAATGCCTAATTTTTATTCTGGTAAAATAAAATTCTTTGCTTTTTACAAATATCCTACCGGCACGCCTTTGTCACACCATTTTCAGTGTTTGTGAATGGATAACAATAGGCAAAACCCATAAGTGACCCAAACCCGGGTGGTACTACCTGCACTTGATGAAAAGAGAGAATTTTGCAATGAAATCAATGCCAAATTATGAAAGTGGCTTAAATATTCGTTGGGTCACTCTGTAGTCCCTTTGCATACCTAATGAGCTTTTATTACTCTACACCATTTTGAAATAGGGTATAAATTTAAACAAGGTCTTACCTACGCTTTTGGAAGATGTGTCTATAAACGAACGATTTAATATCTGGGACTGTATATGATTTTTTTAGATAATAATTATGGGATAAATTGTATTGGGAATCGAGGACCTGTCAGTTGTCCAGCACGATCGCTGGATTTAACATATTTATACTTTTATGGGCGTAACCCATTTCGGCACAAAGTAACATAATAATTATCATAATTGCCCCAATAGGAACATAAAATATTCAGGTAGGTACTCCAATAATATTATATAGGGACTTATTACTTACAATGGTATAACTTAGTGTTAATTAAAAACTAAACGAGTGTGCATCTAGAAGTTGGCGAGTTTTAATAGTGAAAAATGGTGAAAATGGAGACGACAAGTGGTGATTTTGTGTCTGAAATAAGTAGTCAAAGAGGAAAAACTTTGAGTGTGTTCAAAAACTATAAATTCAAAGAACATAATCGAAAAATGGCTTCAGGAGAAACAAAATGGAGATACATTAAAGACAAATGCAAGGCTTTTATACATACGCTGGGTGAACCTCGCAGCCGTGTTATAACGAGTTTGAATGAAAAACACAACAGAGTAAGAAAATGTTTTACAAAGAAAAATAATACGTATTGTATCAAAAGAAATGCTGAAAGCGACATCGCAGAAAAGCCTTCAAAAATAATCAGAAAAGAGCTCGGTAAGCAGGATACCAATTCTATGAATTTAACAACAAGGGATGTACATTGCATAAGAAAAAACATTTAATATGCTCGTCGAAAACTTTTGCCGGCTTTACCAAAGTCAACATTAGAAGTCCACGATTCTTTACAGTAAATGCAGCCCAAGACCAACAGGCAGGATGGTACTTTCTCATACTGTACCAAATCTTTCAAGCAACTTTTTACAATCCATGGTTTTTTAAATGGTCATTATTTTCCATTAGTATTTTGTTTATTGAACGACAAAACTCAAAAAAGTTATAAATTCTGTTTGTCAAAAGTTGCAGAGCTGTGTAAAAATGTTGACATAATTTTTTTGCCACTAGAAATTGTAGTAGATTTCGAGATGTCAATTCATAACGCGATATATAGCATTCGGAAGAATATTAAAATTACAGGCTATAGATTTCATTTGACCCAAGCTTGTATCGTCAACTTCAAAAACTGGGATTAACCCAGTAATACCGGATTAAAAATTCTGAAGTTGGAAAATGGCTGCATCATTGCTTTGGTCTTTTATTTTTGTACCCCGAAGAAGTAGAAGATTTTTATTTTTTGGAATTATATGAAGTAAAATCACAAAATAATCATCTTGACAAGTTTTTGGGTTACCTTTTAGAAACGTACTTGACAAACGAATCAAAGTTTCCACCGCATATTTGGGTAAATGCATCTGCAGACCTTAATAAAACTACCAACACTTGCGAATCCTTTCATTCCCATTTCAACAACTCAGTGTACCAAACACACCCATCTATATTTACTTTCGCTGCCGAACTTGTCAATGCTTAAACTGAAACTTAAATAAAATGCAATAGCACCTTATAGATTTAAACTATAGCGACAAAGAACAAGCATGATTTTATTGCTAATAAAGAGCATATAAAAGTAACGCACTATCCATACTGGAATACGTTAAAATTATCACATTAGTATGCCCATAATAATAATAACTAAAGATGTAATGAGTATTTAAAGGTTGAAATTATTATGCATATATATTAAATTTTCTTAATAATAAACATCTTATAATAGTGATTTGACCTAATTTTAACTACTTGCAGTTAATTGCCTATGTGCCGAAATGAGACTTAAAATGAAGGGGTCCCTCTCAACTTTGTGCCGATTTGGGTTATATTTATTCCAGTTACCTGTTCGATGTGCCTATATGGGAATAGCCCATTTTTATTTGTGGGGACATGTGAAGTAGGTAGATTATACTTAAAAACCAAACAATTTGTGTAATTTAAAAAATTAAATTTGACGTGCCTATAGAGCAATTCCGGCAGAAGTTATAAGGAATGCCTGCACTACGGAACTCCTAAGAAGATACGAGATATGTCAAACCGAACAGGGTCGTCATTTTGAGCACATCTTATAAGCCCATTGTTATTTCTTTACTTTATGTTCATTTTAAATGTATTTTAATAAATAAACACATCAGAAAATTGTTTTTATCATTATCTCGGAAACGGACAACATTAGGCATAGAACATTGTATAGATTTTTGATAGAGAATTGATAAGCAATATTTGACAAGAAATATAAGATGCCCTCTTTAAAAAAGTTGATATTTAATATTAAACTTTTAAGGCACCCTGTATACTTGAATGCACTCCCAGTTAAAGTTTTTTAAACCAAGAATTATTTCTCTTGAAACTTTTTTTATATCATGAACAGGGAAGAAGATATTTGGTGTATAAATAGATTTGAGACTCCTTGTATATGTTCGCTGACGGGAGCACATTTATTTAATCTTTTACTTGGAATACTCAATCATCGGCTGTCAATACACCTCTACACACAGCAAGAAGTCTACATCCGTACAGAGACTTGAAAGAAATTATGTTTTGGGGTGACAGTAACCAAGTAGAATTTAATGTTAAAAAAAAAACAGGCGACAAATTTTGTTAAAGAAACAGGTATAGATGTATAGTCATGGTGGGATACTCGATCCCTTTTGGTTGGCTATATTTGTCTTGACATAGTCATTGCGGTCATTATAGCTAAGGCATCCTCGCAGAATGCTCGGTGTACTTTTCTGACCTAAAAACCTATACACCTCAAGAGCTCTTGACGCTTAATAAAAGCCAGTTTTGTGAACGGTGGATGACGAATTAACAACTGCCAAACCATAACAAGTAAAATATTATTTTCAGATTAAAATACTTGTCATACAAATAGACAAACTAGATATTTTAACTTGGATCAAAAAATAACCATTAATTATTTTAAACTCTGTTTTTCTTTATAATGTACATACGGTGTGTGAATAAAGTCTGGAAACGGCTTAATAACATCACAATTTATCGGCCGATTTAAACCAAATTTGGCACAGTTGTGTAAGAGGATCTGATACACCGAATGACGATATTGGCGTTGTTGCCAGCTTTTTAGTTTGTCTGGAATTCGAACGAATTTTATATTTTTAAATGTAACACCCTGTATATTTTTTTAATTTATAGTTTTTACTTTAAATTTGTTACACTTTTGGTATAACATACTTTGTTCCTAATATCAGTAGTTTTCGAAATAACGACGTGTTTTGAAAATATCAACAAATTGTGTTTTATTTATTAATAAATAAAACACCAGTTCAGTTTTGATGTAAAGTCATAAAAACCGTCATTTTTACATGCAAAAATGTCCTAACTGAAAGTGAAAGAATTACAATTCTTATGATGAGAGGATATGGCGATAGGGTCAGGTCTTACGAGGAGGTTAAAAATCTATTTAATGACGCATTTCCAAACCGAAATCCAATTTCAAAAGCAACTGTTCTAAAAACTGTCCGACGGTTCGAAGAAACTGGAAATTGTAGAGATAGGCGACGATCAGGACGGCCAGCAGTAGTAGATGAAGAGAAAAGTTTAGAAATTTTACAACATGTTGTTGAAACCCCTGTTTCTTCGTTAAGAGAAATTTCTCAAGAAAGTGACGTCTGCTTCAAATCCGCCCATAATGTTTTAATAAAGCATAAATATCACCCTTTCAAAATATATGTAGTTCAAAAGTTATCAGAAGATGATTATGAGCGAATAATTGAATTTTGTGAAATTATGATGTCAAGGTTTGACCAAAATAACCAGTTTTTCAAATTTATAGTATTTTCGGACGAAGCAACATTTATGTTAAATGGTAAAGTCAATAGACACAACTGTAGGTTTTAGGCAAATGAAAATCCCCACTGGATGAGAGAAGGTCATACACAACGCCCTGGAAAATTTAATGTGTGGGCTGGGCTTCTGGGTAACCACAAGATCGGTCCATTTTTTATTGATGGAAGTTTGACATCACAACTTTACCTTGAGCTCTTGAAAACGCAAATAGTGCCTACTATACGAAATGTGATGGGTCCAAATTATGCAAGTACATTCTTTCGACAGGACGGAGCTCCTCCCCATTTTGGTCGAAACGTGCGCGAATTTTTGAACAACACTTTTTTGAATAGGTGGATCGGTAGAGGGGGTACAATCGAGTGGCCACCTAGGTCCCCTGATTTGTCGCCTAACAACTTTTTATGGGGACACTGTGCCGTAAAATTACCTTTACAAGGCAACTTTACGTACCATGGTGCGAATGGCAGCTCTTGTGTCGGAGGCTCGGAGTCTTTGCCTTAAGCAGTTGTACACTTTTTTTGATGTCTTGGACGCCCCCTATTTTAAATGGTTAATAAACTTAATACTTACAAAGCGTTTTAAAATAGGAAAACCGCTTGCTTCTAAAGATGGTAATAAATCGTCTTGCAGTACAATGAGTAACAATAAAACACAGATATGTAAAACAACAATTGGGATTAATTTATTAGGATCACTAAACTGGATTCCACCAATGAGATTAAATATTGAAATCAATAACTAAATTAAATATTAAAGTAAAAAATTATACACTCATGAGAAGACCTGAACGGTTTTTACTCGCCTGGTAACTGGTTATCACCTATAGTTTATAAAAAGGGGAAAAGAGAATGTTCTAGAACCTTCATACTTGTATGGTCATAATACCTAGATTCGTTATAAATGTTACCAAGGTGGTATTACAAATTAGTTATATTTAAAGTGAAATTTACGGTGTTAAGGTTATAAAGAAATTTAAAATTATTACAATACACTGGCCTTATTTCCCAGATGTTCCAAATCCCAGGTGGTTTCTGCTTCAAATTAATAGGCACCCTGCCTCCAGTCTGGTGGACCCGAACAGTACAAGACAGCACATATATACAGGTTACAGGCCATGTGGTCTTTGAACCAAGATTCAATTTCAACACGTGGTCAAAATGAATATGAATATGTAACGCCTGTTACATATTCAACAATAAACGCTTCGATAGAAGCAAAAGGAAATTGCAACTAAAATCTAAAAAAAAAACCTCATTGGTTGTCTGGGGCTACCATCTCAAATAAAATACAAAGAAATGAGGCCTCATGTGCAAATCTAAAATTAAATTACACATGTTGGAGAAAATTTGGAGGTTATAAAAATATTTAAGAAGACAAAAGAAAAGAATTAAAGAAATCTTACCATCAAAGAGATGAGGACGCTCTACTACCTTTGAGGTGCCAACTAAATTTAGGGCGGCGGACCTGTTCAAATCACATAATAGTGGGCCCCTTTTAAAAACCGCCGACTTCCACCTTCAAGAGTGATCTTAAGTGAAGTGACGTAAAGTCAAATCTCCTCGAAAAAGGTAAAGCTCAAATGACAGGTGTCCCTTAACTGTCATGTCAAAAAAATTGGTACGTTCAGACAATTGATGAAAGTGGTCTCAGTTCGATAAAATGACAAAACCAAACCAACTTGACATGTGGAAAACTAATAGCAGTTTACCCTGCATAATATGCAATTTAAAAACAAATAATGGCATACCAATTTATCGAATGGTGAAAAGTGCAATATCATCAATGTTCTAGAGTGAACTAACCAAGGTTCAAATGGAACAACTCAACGAACATACTATAAGCCAAATGAACTACTGACCGGTTATCATAAATGAACATAACCCCAAATTTTGACAATAAAAATATTTAAATATTCAGATATCTATTTCGTTCGAGTTAATTAATAATAAAAGGAATAAAGAATGTACAAAAAAGATATTCATGATAGGACCGTGGCCTGTAAAACATGAACCTCTGCACCAAAGCACTAAACTTAAAATCCACAGAAAACATAGAAAGGTAATGTAGAAAAATATCTTACACAAAACCATGTAGCATCCTATAAATATACATCTATTACAAAAATGAATGCTACAACACTTGACGAACAGAGTTTATACCACAAAACCTCAATATTTGGCCGATTTGCAGCGTCGAATCTCGGACGAATTTGAATTTATAACGCCAGAAATAATTTACAACACAATTGAAAAACTCTATTTTCAATTGACACACTGTCAAGCTGTACAGGGAAAACAGTTTGAAAATTTAATATAAAAAATTTATTTTTTCTAAATTGTACTCGTTATTTCGAAAACTACTGATATCAGGAACAAAGTATGTTATACCAAAGTGTAACAAATTTAAAGTAAAAACTATAAATGAAAAAATATACGGGGTGTTACATTTAAAAATATAAAATTCGTTCGAATTACAGACAAACTAAAAAGCTGGCAACAACGCCAATATCGTCATTCAGTGCGTCAGATCCTCTTACACAACTGTACCAAATTTGGTTTAAATCGGCCAATAAATTGTGATGGTAATAAGCCGTTTCCAGACTTTATACACAAACTGTATATGTATATTTAATACATAATATCTTATTTTTCTTTTTTTTTCAGGTAAGTTTGTACTTAACCTACATACCTGTGTCTGCGCCTGTATGCTGTCCTTATTGTAAGTAAAAATTTAGTGTAAAATAATTTATACAGTAAAACCTTTGTTTGCGACCGCCTCTATAGAGTGACCACCTGTGTTAAACGACCGGTTAGGAATTCCTCGTATTTAAAAATGGAAATCCCATTATGTTATACTCCCTTTACCGACCCATTTTTTAAACGACCGCGGGCACTCATCATCGGAATTCTTAATAAACATTAATGCTAAAAACACCCTCCATTAGGGACAGTAATAGCCGACCCGACAATTTTTAAGAAATATAGGTGCATACTCTAATTACTTTGTTGTAGGCGTATAATTATCCATATAATTTGCTTTAAAGGCAGATTGTTAACATTAGTTTTGTTTTGAACAGTTTTTGCGTGTTTTGGGACTAACGTGAATATTTGAAGATGGCGGGAAAAGGAAACGCAAAAAAGTTGAAATAATCGAGGAAAGTGAAGAAAAGAAACTGGTTTAAGTACCAGGAAATTGGCTGAAAAATTTAATCATAAAAAGGATGATCAAAATGCTTAACTCAAAAACAAAAAAAAATCTATGTAAAGATGGGCTACCCTACTGCATTTGCACGTTTTTCGTCTAAGCTCAGTTCAAGAATTTTTACCAATCCGCAGCGAATGCAATTTTCAGAGTGGTTTCTGGGTAGTTTGCATAACAATGAAAACGTCTTTAAAAGAACCTTTTACTGACGAGACATGGTTTTATCTCTGGTTATTATTTTTAATGCCACGCATTTAAAACTCGGTTTTTAAAACCTCCAACATGAACATTAAAATAGTTTATAAAGAACCAAAACTGACTCAAATTACGCTAACCATTTACTTGATTATCAACATAATTTCGAACCAGCTTTTGAAATCCTACATACAGAAAACGAACGCTTAACACTCAATCAGTTAGTCCAGTGTTTCCCAATTAAAATAGACGGCGGAACACTTACAAGCTGACACAAGAACGCCGGAACAGTACCTCTTATTTTTCTACATACCTACTTAAAATGACTGGATTTATTTACTTAAAATATTTATAACGATATTTCATTCATATAAAAATGAAATGAAAATAATTAGAAGCAAGTAATTTATAATACATTTTGTTTACAAATTTAAAATAACGAAAATTTTTTACCGAGCAAAATAAATATCTAGTTCTAGTCCAGTCAAATTAGTTAATACGGTGTTGACTTTAGTCCAGTGATTTAAGGTTAGTTAATTGGTATTTTTTTAGTATTTTAGTATCTAATACGTAAGATATTTGGCGGAACACTAGTGTACCGCGGAACACCATTTGGGAAACACTGAGTTAGTCTATGGAAATAAATAAGCCTAAAAATACGGACGTGTTACTTAATGATCAAGTAGATGTAAATAGTTCTGCTTTCTTAAATTTATTCTGTTGACAATTGTTGTATACCTAATGACGATATAGAGACCCATTAATGTACTTAATTTATTTAGATTAACCCTCTTTTTGAATTTCCTTATAACACTCTCATTGTTTTTACTCAGATCTTTAAAAATCTAAATTTCATTGCAACTTTTATTATATCATTGCCATTTGACCGTATTAGCGAAACATGTCACCTAACTTTTAAGTATAGTAAAACTTTTACAAGGTATTTTATATGAAATTTCTGTTACAATCTACACTGTGTCCGCTTAAGTTCTGTACATATGGGAAACTTTTTTAATATTAATTTTACGAAAAAAAGTTACTCTTTATAAAAAGCTCTGCTTACTGAAAAAATAATATTATACTATTCAAACTTGAGATAGTATGTACAGGATGATCAAGAAGTAAAAAAATCAAAATTGACCTACGAGAAAAGTACCCTTAATTTCAATTTTAGAGCAAAATGGAATAAGAAAATGTTGAATGGCATTAAAAATTATATCTGCTTCTACTCTTAGTAGAATATTATTGAAAATAAATTTGATATTTAAAAAATATAATTTTTTGAAATGATTTATCATTAATAATTGTATTTATTATGCGATTCAAGCTAATAAACATTTATCAATTATTTTTATTCAAAACGTAACCTTTGATTCTTTATCCCTGTTTTGTAGTCATTATATGACGCATTTAAATAATTGATAGAAACATGGTTATTTATTTTGGAAAAATACAATTATACTAATAAACATTAAAATATGAATTTAAATAAATTATTCATTAACTTTTCCTCACTGCACATTTGCCTCGACATATCCTCCCTCCATTTTAATACATTTAGCCGTTCTTGCAGAAAATTCTCTTAAAACATTTCTAATCATGACAGGAGTTATATTTGTAATTGTGTCTCTAATTACCCTCTTTAAATGGTCAACATTTTGAAATGGCCTTTGTAGGTATACATTCTGTTTTAAGTAGCCCCACAAGAAATAATTGAGGGGGCTCAAGTCCGGAGACCTAGCGGGCCAAAAAAGGTCAGAATATCTATCAATAACTTTTCCATTACAAATGGGTACCTATTTAAGTATTGTCTTACATTCCTCGTACTGTGGCATGGTCCACCATTTTGTTGGTACCATATCCGTAGTCTATCGGGTATGTTAAGTACATGAATAAAATTAAACAAATAATTATTTAAAAAATGCAAGTAACGTTCACCATTTAAATTTTGTCGAAAAAAAAAAGGTCGTATTACCTATTCTATTTTTGTAAATTCCACACCACACATTTGTTTTAAATGAGTACTGATCACGTGTCTGTATAGTGAAATTTTGATTAACGTCACTCCACCATTGAAAATTTTGTAAACGTACAGTCCCGCTCGAGATAAAGGTTGCTTCATCGGTAAAATTATATCTCTTGTTATGAAAGGATTATCTCCTAACTCTCCTTGAATTAAAAAACAAAATTCTAAGCGTCGCTCAAAATTACCTGGCTTCGAGGTATGTATAAATTTTGGTTTGTAAGGCCGAAATTTGTTTTCATTTAATATTTTTGAAATCGTAGTTTTCCCTACATTATTTCGTAATATTGTTGACCTTTTTCGCAATGATTTTTTAGGATCTTCTACTACAGACAACATTACTTGGTTCACAGTTTCATTATTTGCAACCCTTGGTCTACGTTTCTTATAGTAGTTATTTTCCACACTTCCAAAGGTCTTGAATTTAGTCACTATGCTCCCTACTGTTGTAAAATAAATAATTTTATTAGGATATTTGTAGTTAAAAATTTCGGCAGTTTCCTGATACGTTTTGTAATTTTCACCAACAATTAAAATTATTTCAATTTTATCTTGCATACTCAATTTCAACGGCATATTTATCTAATTAAATATTCAAACTGATGTTTCAGACAAATAACATAGCTGACCAGTTAAAATTCAAATTCAGGTGGGAAATGATGGCAAGATAATGGACATGCCATTAAAACCCATTAGCGCCTGAATTTTCGATTTTTCGATTTTTTAGTTTTTAATGTTAAATTATTTCTTTAGAGGGGCTTTCTAACAAAAAAGTATTAGGATGAAATCCCATTTAACTTATATTTTTTGAAATATAGTCCGTTACCATATGGTAACACTAGGCGCATGTACTCCCAATAATTATACATACAATCTAATAGTACCTATAATAGGCAAAATAGGTGATATCATTTTTTTAAAATGAACAAGTGAAATAATAAATATAATAAGTATGGTATATTACATAGTATCTAGACATTTTATAAACTGAAAATAAAATCTAGCTAACAAAGAAATATATTATATACACTAGCGGGTGTGAAATGGGACGAAGCAGTCAATACCTAGGCCAATTTCGCATTTTGAACACATTGTTCTTACGACCGATGTACAGGAAGTGTTATTACATCTTCTTCTTTTCTTTCCCTCCGTGTGTTTAACTAGATGGCCAGTATTGTCAAATCTAAGATCCGCAGATACTCGACTTCCCACAGATGCTGAAGGTGAAACTGACGGTCTTCCAGCCCCTTTGCTTGGAATTCCATATTTTTTTAAATAAATATTGGCAATTTCCCTTTTGAATGTTAATTGCGAAATTTTGCATCTCCTAGCTTTGTTGTATAACACCCAGCTGTTTTGTAGAGCGGCATCAAGTAACCATGTAAAAATGGGCCAATACCATTTTTTGCCACGTATGCCTATTCTATAACATGCTATATTCTGGTCCATTTGGTCCGTACCTCCCATAAAATTATTATATTTCAAAATTAGCTGCGGTCTCGGAATTTGAATACTGCGCTTATCTTTCTGTGAAAATCTTTTCACCTGCGTAACTTCCTTGGTACCACAGAATCACGATATCATGGTTACAACAGCGTTGTCCATCCATCTGACATAAATTAGACCATCATTTTTTTCAATAGCTTTCTCAAAATACCCCCTTTCCTTCCGTTGAAATAAACTTTTCGCAGTTAAGGGGCATCCTCTAGGAATACGGTTTTCGCGATAAATCCTCCTGGATAAATCGACCTCTACAAATTCATCCTGGATTTGATCGTAATTAACACCAATTCTTTCATTGTTCGCTAGACGTATTTCTGCATTTGCTCGTAGCTGCGTGGATGAAAGGTTATCAACTAGCCTGCAAATTTAAAACTGAGTATTAGCAATAAAACACCTTGTCCGTGTGCATATTTACGTTTCCCATACAGCTAGGGCGACAAGGAAAAGGAGTGCTCCGTTGTTCATTCCGTTCCCTATGACGTGAGGGCGACTTGTCGCCCTGGCCGTATAGGCGAAACGTAACAATGCTGCCCGTGTCGCACATAATAGCCATGTAAATACTTATGTACCTACTTATATTTATATATTATACATGTACTAATAAAGCATATAGATTTCAGCAGTACTTACCCGCCTTCATCCTCATCCGCGGAGTCTTTGTCAGTATCCACATTTGTTCCGGAGGCTCTACAAAAATGTCTCCGTCAATATCCTCACTATATGCCATTTCAATAGCTTCTGCAAGTGAAAACCCCTTTCTGAGGATGAAACATAAAATTTAGGTATGCTAAGCGCCTAGCGTAACCATATGGTTACACCCATATGGAAGCTACTGCCAGTACCCTACTTTCATATAAAATATTACAAATCATACGAAAAAATATTTAGTTGTTCTTAAACAATAGTTCTAAAACCATAAATTCTATAAAATCTGAGCGCTTTCCATTATACAATACTTACTCTAAGCGAATGTCCATAGTTTTTTCGTAATCGATAATCCTATAAAAACGCGCGAACCTTACTCTTCGACTAACCTCTCAACACTAAATTCGCTTAAATTTTCACGTTGGTCAGCTCTTGGGGAATCAGTTGACACATGCGCGCCATCTCATTAGCTTGCCAAACACCCACGAAACCATCCGAATCCTAAGTAAGTTTGGTGTTACCATATGGTCACTCAGGGCGCTAATGGGGAATCAAGATTTAAATTTTTAAGTTTATTTTCAATAATAGTCTACTAAGAGTAGAAACAGATATAATTTTTAATGCCAATCAACATTTTCTTATTCCATTTTGCTCTAAAATTAAAATTAAGGGTACTTTTCTCGTAGGTCAATTTTGATTTTTTTACTTCTTGATCATCCTGTACATACTATCTCAAGTTTGAATAGTCTAATAATATTTTTTCAGTAAGCATTACTTTTATAAAGAGTAACTTTTTTTCGTAAAATTAATATTAAAAAAGTTTCCCGTATGTACAGAACTTAAGCGAACACACTGCATAATGCATATAGAGTAGAAAAGAATAAATAGGGACAAGCCACATTCTATTAAGAATCCTCCTGTATAGATGCAAAATATCGGTCTCGAATTAAAACAATTCATTAAAATCACAACAAGGGAAATTCTGTGTCGTGTTGACTGCTAACCATAACCGTTTCCTGTCGGATAGTATTCCAAAGGGACCCATTACGTATCAAATTGGTAAGTCTCCTAGCCATAGTTAGTTCGTTCCTATCTGAATATTGATTTTTGTACCGAGCAGAGAAAGATAATATGTTAATTAAATAAGGAATATTCTTGTTTTCTAAAAGGCGATAGTGTTATATTAAAAGGCACTTTGTGAATGCATTTTTCCTAAAGAAGAAACAGTCTTTTCTACCTTCTAATTCATTTTTTTTCTTATTCAGCTAGCAGTGTTGGCCCTCCCGGACGATCCTACTTGAGGCACACATTAAACAACAATTTTTACAGATTTTGAGTAGCAAAAGTGTTGCTTATGGTTCCAGAGAGCTAAAACACGTACATTGATGTTTCTAGAGTATCTCCAAGATGTCGTGTCTTGTACATTGTGGGGAAAGAGAAGACAGATTTTCAAATAAATTTATTAACGCATATTGATGTAGACAGAGGTGAAGAAATTTTAAAACTTAGCTTACAAACATATAAATTTTAGAATCCAATAGTGTCCTCATTATTAGCAATTGTCTGTAACCAAGACAAGACCCATTGATGAAACTTAATTTTGTAGAGTCGCAACTGGAATATTTTCCCACACTTCCCTAATTTTATTAATCAACTCTTGCTTATTTGAAAAAGTTTCACATTTTATTTTTCCTTGATACAGCTACCAAACTTAGTCTCACAGACTCCCTTGTTTTGTCTCACCTTGGTTACTGCGATATTGCTTACTGGCCTGCCTTACTTCAGAGGGATAGGGATAGTTTGCAGAAACTTCAAGATGCTTGTTTAGAATTTAGCTTTTGTGTTCTCGTAAATTTGACCATATCACTCCCTCGTTGATTGAGTCGGGTTAGCTTTCACTTAATAAGAGATTCGAACTGCACATATTACTTCTGGTCTACAAGATTAGGATCAAGAAAGTTACCAAATACTTACTAAATAAACTTTGACGTTCTGATCTGCACAATCTTTTTACTCGCTATAGGGACTTGTATCACCTTGTATAATGTGCCCAGACAGACTCATGCATTTTTTCAGCGCTCGTTTGGTTATACCGCTGTTAGGGCTAATTTTATAAGGTGATCTTAAATCTTAGATTTAAATGTAGACTTAAGCAGAAGAATAAATTGGGGTTTAAACTACAGGCAAATTATGATAATTTTATAATATGGGTCTAAGTTTCCTCTTCTTTTCTTTTGTTGTAAGGCTCGTTCTGCCGATACTATCGCCATATTATAAAATTCCACTTGTCGCTTAGCCACCTAACACACTAAAGAGTAAGAGTAAGACTATAACCTTTAATTCTGTGTGGACTGAGTGACGAGTGACTCGTGTTTTTGGCTTTTTTTTATATGTGTTTTGCTTTTCCTGTATTTTGTATCTGTAGTTGTGCCATTTCCGTGTAAAATCGCCAGTAACCTTTATTGTTCTGTGATGGCCAGTAAAAGAAAATTGGATGCTCAGAGAGCGCCTAATTTTAAAGATCAAGAAATTAAAATGTTATTACTCTTGGTAAAGAAACACCAGGACATTCTGGAGATAAAAAAAAGTGATGTGTCTGCTGGAAAGGCAAGAATAGGGCCTGGGATGAAATCTCTAAGGAAATGAGCAGCATTACAGGGGTTGTTAGAAGTGCTAAGACAATTAAAGATAAATACAAAAACTTAAAAACAGACTCAAAAAAAAAATTCGCCAATGAAAAGTGTGATGTTTATAAAACGGGTGGTGGAAAAGCCTCTACTGTGGAGATCACTAATATGGACCTCCAAATAAAGGAATTGTGCGGAGTTCAAATATCTGGACTTTCCAACTCATTTGATACTGACGCCTATGGAAATATTTTTGTCGAGGTTGAAGAAGACAGCCAAGAAGGTAAGTAGGTACCTAGTTTAGATGAATGGTACTACATATATTGTCAAATATTGTTTACACTCAATAAAATATTATGTTACATGTTTTGCAGACCTTTGTCCACTACCAAGCCAGGAGGAAAGAAGCTTGCCCAAGGTACTCATACAACAGGTGCCAGTTTCCTTATCAGAAGGTAAATATTAACCATTTTTAAACAAACCATAATATTAATTTGATTAAATGTTATAAAAACAAAAGTAACAAAATGTTTGCTTTTCTGGAAAGAATCATCTATATGAAAAAATAACACTAAAGTGATCTCCCTTTCCATTATTCTATTTAATTTGTGATCAGAAGCAACCCCTTATAAAATCATGTTTCTTGCTCACATGTACCTAGGTCTATATTAAAAGTGAATATTTTTTTATTTTCAGATTTTGGTTTACCCTCGGGTTTACCACTAAACAAGGAAACTGCAAGTGGGCCCGAGTCGAGCTATAATCCTCCTGCCCAAATGGAGGGGAAAAAAATTGTTACCTTCCAGTTCCACAGTTACAAAACCAAAAGGTATAATAATAATAATAATAATAATATTAATAATAATAATGTAATCCATCAACATTAAAAATTAAAATTCTGATATCATAAATCATAATAAATAAATGTTGATAGGCATAAACTGTCCTATAATTGAGTACTTAAGCTTTTGAATAATGTTTCTAAAGTGTTTAAAAAATTAAATTGTGATAAAAGAAAGGACTGTAGGCAGGCCTGGCCCTATCAACTTGATAGTAAATATATATTCAACAATAAACCCATTTCAATTTATTTTTTTAGATTTATGCTCACCCACGGTTGTGGAAAATACTGACTGGTCATCATGGAACCCAGCCAAATTAAGGGAAAAGATTTCTCCACAGCTAATGTCACCAGCTATCAGACGACCAGGTAATGGTTTATTACACGACAAGAAATGTTATAGTCTGATTATTTTTAAGGATCCCATTACCCATTACTAACTTTCATTTCTTTATAGGGACTACTAAGAAAAAAACTCAGCTGACCCAGGATTGTAGAATCAAATTTAATACCCTGTCGGAAGCAAAAATAGAGTTAATAAATTTGCAAATGGATTGCCTAAAAAAGGACAAAGACTATAGGCTACAAGAGCATACCCTACGAATGGAGCAAATGCGGGAAGACCAGGAAATGAAGAGAGAGAAACATAATATACAGTGTCACCATTAAAGTCCGCACCATATGGAACTTTTTTTTATTAATGAGGTTAGTTAAAATTAAATTTGGGCAATCGTTTTTACTTGAAATTAGACTAAAAATTATATAATCAAATGTCACCATCTGTCATTCGGTATCTGTCAAAAATTACATTTTAATCAAAAAATGCTGAAAAATGGCATTGTTTTACCGAATTTCAAAAAATTTTATTAGAAAAAGTTGTTTCTAGTACAATTCTTGGCCTAAATACAAAGTTTCAGTTTTCTAGCTCAAAGTTGATTTTTTTGCCATTTTTTCTAATTAACTTTTTTTTTATTTAATGTAAGTTCGCTTAATGGATATTAAACTATTTGCTTATACCATACTCAATATTTTATTTAGTTTGTATGAGCTTTTTTTTACTAGAATGCCATTTTTTTTCGAAATTTAAAATTAGGGGCAAAAAAATTTGACACAGGTGGTGCAAAGTTATCCTAATTTAAAAATTTTAACAGATAGACGTCAGATATTCCATTTTTTTGATAGTACATACACCTAAGAAGTTTAAAAAACTTATAATAAAATTCCCAGATATCAGATTAGTTCAAAATTTAGACACATTTTCTTTTTATCCACAATAAAATATCAAGGCAATTTTGAATTTTATAAGTAGGCTATGGAAAAAAAACGAATTAGAGTGCCGAATAAATAAAAGAAATGTCATAAATTTGAATATTTTCGCAAGTTATAGTTTTCAGTGTTATCACCAATGTTGTCCATTCAAGAAAAAATAGAAATTGTCTTAATTTGTGGAGAGAATATGCCTCACCGGCAAGTATCTGCCATTTTTAATGAGAGGCATCCAGAAAAAAATTTGCAGCATAGCACTGTTTCAAGAATAATGTCAAAATTTAGAGAAACTGGATCTGTTCAAAATAATTTTAAGAAACCTCACGCGGCAAGTAAATACGATGAAGCAGCACAACTTGATGTTTGTTTAACTGTTATTGACCACGGTCAAACTAGTGTAACCAAGATAAGTGATTCAACAGGGTGCAAGAGGGAAAGCGTTAGAAAAATTTTTCAGAAAAATCGATTTCGGGCATATAAACCCAAGTTTATAAACACATTAAAAGAACGCGATTTTGATATCCGACTTGATTTTTCGTTTTGGTATCAGGGACAATATGAGGAGAATATTCTTTTTCCATACAAGATATTATGGACAGATGAAGCCACTTTCTCTTCGAATGGTACCGTGAGCTCACAAAATTGCCGTTGGTGGTCCCAAGAAAATCCTAACTTCACAATTGAATGTCGCGACCAGTATCATTTTAAAACCAATGTTTGGTGTGGAATTTTGAAAGATGAGCTTATTGGACCATACTTCTTTAGAGTAAACTTAACTGGTGAAAGGTACCTGAATTTTCTTGATAACGAGATTACCGAAGTTTTGGATAACATGCCCTTACACCATAGACATAACTTATGGTATCAGCTTGATGGTGCACCCATACATCAAACTGTAGCAGTGAAAGAACGCATAAACCAATTATTTCAAAACAGAGTTATAGGGCGTGATAGAGAATGTCACTGGCCACCCAGGTCGCCTGACATAACCCCACTAGACTTTTTTCTGTGGGGTTATCTTAAGCAGAAAGTTTATAAGAATCGACCGTTTAGAAATATCGAGCATTTGGAACAAACGGTAGGACAGTGTTGTGCCGATATAAGACCAAGCTTTTTACAAAATGCTGACAAAGACGTTTATAGACGGACGTGTGTTTGTATAGAGCGAGAAGGACGTCACACTGAAATGTGAAATTTATATTGCTTTTGTGTTACCTATTTAAAATGATTAAAGTTCCTTTTTGTTCCTTTTAATAATAATGATAGTTTTAAGTATAAAATAAAATTTTTATCAAATATTTAGATGTATTTGTCATTTGAAAAACGAAACATCTGACGTCTATCTGTTAAAATTTTTAAATTAGGATAACTTTGCACCACCTGTGTCAAATTTTTTTGCCTCTAATTTTAAATTACGAAAAAAAATGGCATTCTGGTAAAAAAAAGCTCATACATACTAAGTAAAATATTGAGTATGGTATAAGCAAATAGTTTAATATCCATTAAGCGAACTTACATTAAATAAAAAAAAAGTTAATTAGAAAAAATGGCAAAAAAATCAACTTTGAGCTAGAAAACTGAAACTTTGTATTTAGGCCAAGAATTGTACTAGAAACAACTTTTTCCAATAAAATTTTTTAAAATTCGGTAAAACAATGCCATTTTTCAGCATTTTTTGATTAAAATGTAATTTTTGACAGATACCGAATGACAGATGGTGACATTTGGTTATATAATTTTTAGTCTAATTTGAAGCAAAAACGATTGCCGAAATTTAATTTTAACTAACCTCATTAATAAAAAAAAGTTCCATATGGTGCGGACTTTAATGGTGACACTGTAGAAATGAAAATTCTAAAAAAAAATTGAATGAATAATTTTCAATTAAATAATACCTTGTGTTTCAACTGTTTCTTCATTTCAATTAGATATATATATTTTTTGCAAAATGTTTTTTTTTCTTTTATATTACCTACCCAACCCAGATTGCAGTGATACCTTTGTGCCAGTAAAAACTTACAAAATAATATTTGATGTTTACTGCCAGGGCCAATATAAAATTGCATTTCTCTCATATCACCATCTTTTTTTATGAGTTGTATGGGTCATATTTTTAAAGAACACATCTGTTTTCATAATTGTTATATTTTGCATATATCGCGTATATAGGGTGTGCACCATAATTAATGGTACACAGCAAAACTGCAGATTCCTTGGGTACAAATATTAGTATTAGCCCAAACTAGTCTTAAAGTTTACAACAACCGAGATACAGACTGTCAAAGATTAATATTCTTTTTCAATCTCGGTTGTGGTAAACTTTAGGACTAATAAGGTAGGTTTGGACAAATACTAATATTTTTACCCAAGGAATATGCAGATTTACTGTGTACCATTAACTATGGGACACCCTGTATACAGGGCATTTCCTAAGTAATCTGAAACAAGTTCGAGTATTTTTATGAAGAAAACTTTATATTAACCTTATATGCAAAAATGAATTTTTCAGGTTACTTAGACAAAGTGAATTTCTGGACCCCTGCAAAAAGCATTTAAATATTTTATATTTTTACCTAGCCTAAAAAATAAAAGTAAGGAGATGTGACTATGATTAATCACCCTGTACATATCAAAAAATTATAATTTATCAAAAATTTGTAGTTATTGGTGACTAAAAATTGAGATAAAAACATAAAAGTTTTATGGTTTAAATTATTTTATTATATATTCTTAAAATAAATACTGTAGGGGTTAGTCAACATATGACAAAATACCGTGTACTTTATAGAAACAAACACAGCAAACAAAGTTACATAAGAAAAATTATATAAACTACTTAATTGTTATATATTAATAGAGTACGCATTCAAAATAGATACACTGTATAAGATTTCAAATTACCTGGGCAAAATAATTATCAATAAGACCTTGACGAACGTTACGGCCATTGTTGTTTCCATGAAGAAATATATTTTGATTTACATTTTCATTCATATCTTCTTCTGGCTCATTGTCAACAACAGGTTCTGGCTCAGGATCATTATTGCCTATGGCTAAGTTGTGCAATACAGCTGTTGCCACAATAATTGCCATAACTGTCTCCAATTTAACCCGCATTTCCAATCTTAAAATTTGGAATCTTCTTTTCCACACTCCGTACTGTCTCTCCACCACATTTCGTGTTCTAATGTGCGACTCATTATAAAGTTGCTCAGCTCGATGGTCTGGATTTTAAATTTAAAATTGGCCCTTTAGCGCGTTCAATTCCTTGCCTGATCACATTAGAGCTTCCCCCAGCACGTCTTTATACTGTGTGGGTGTAAGGAAGTTTTTGCTGGCGAATCGCCGGTCGCGCTGAGAGTAGCACTGCTTTTTAATACCTTTTATTTTGTTTATTATTTTTCTCAATAATTGTTTATTAATCTTAGTGGTTACATCGTATTTCAAATTCGTGCTTTCTCTACCTTAGAGTTCGTATTTTTTTTTATAACTTATTGTCACAATTTGGCTGGTATTTGTTTACTCTCGTCATCTTGATTACGAACGAGCCCATAATGGGTGATTTAGCTCCAACTGATATGGCTAGGACTCTAGCAATGATCGAAAAAGGTCGATCTTACAGTGATGTTGCTGAAATGGTAAAATTAAATCGATGATCCATCGTAATGTTACATATTGGAACAATCTGGAAGCATTCAAGAAGACGAGATCAATGTAGAGAACGCTCTACACGGCTGTTGATGATCGATTTATGGCAATGCAATAGACGTCGAACAGCAATTCAAATAAGAAACGAGCTTGAAGAAATCCGTGGAACAAGAGTCAGTGAGGTTACAGCTAGAAGAAGAAGGCTTAAAGGAGTTGGTTTAAAGTAGTATAGGGTAGTAAAAGCCCCAAAACTCTAAAGACGTCATTTGCTCAATAACCCCAAAATTGGAATGATGCTCGTTGGAGTTAAGATTTGTTCACGGATGAAAGCCGGTTTCGAATAAATTCCATTGAAGGTGAGGGAAAGATTGTTTCGACGATAGGGAGAATAACATAACCAATTTCATTTTAGTCCTGCTGCCTCTTTCGAAGGCGGCTCAATAATAACGTGAAGAGGTATATGCTTAGTGAAACGCATAGAGTTGCTGGTGATTGATGAGGGCGCTTTAATAATAATAATAATAATAATAATTAAACGTTTATTAACCTAATGAAAAAAAATATTACAAGAAAACAAAAATATAATGCCTAAATAGAAGTGAAACTGGGTTAAATGGCCATATATGCAGCTTCCTGCCAGTTTCAAGCATGCAGGTTCTGTTGCAGCCATTTGTTTGTATTTGTATGGATAGTCTAAATGCATATAACTGCAGATATGCACGATAATGCTCTCAAGTACGTGACTAGATGTAAAACTGCTTTTTAAAACTAGTAGAAATATCGAACAATGAATTGGCCTGCATGTTCTCCAGACTTGCATGCACCACATGTCGTTTCTAATTGCTATCGGAACATTCTTAAGTATCAATGGCAGTTGTTCTTGAAGAAAATTGAGGGAAGATGAAATTTCTTGAAAAATTAGCTTCGTCCGTGAACAGAATGTATCTTCGAAATTGCGGATTTCGTGTAATATTATAAAGATACCACTGACAGCAGGTCACACGCCTTGAAAAATCTCTGGGAAGTAATGCCTGTACTCTTAAAACATGCTACGGATATAATAAAAAAAAGTCCACTTAAAGTCTCCAAACAATTGGATGACAAATATTCACGTCTCTAGCAATCTTCCTCGTACTCGTTTCAGGATGTTCTTCGATTTCGTGCAGCACCGTTTCCTCAATTTTAGGTGTTCTCACACTTAGAGGTCTACCTTCAGATGTACCTCTTCGGACATCACCAGTTTCAACAAGACGACGATGAATATTAGAAAAGGTTCGACTATCTGGCAAGGCATAATTGGGATCAGATGATAAATACTGCCTTACTCTCCATTACCGTTGGCGAGGCCATACACATAATGCATTTCCGCCATTTCTGCATTTGAATAATTCACCATTTTTAACAAGATTGCAAAAATTAAATAAAATAAATAATTCACAGCGCACAGACTTAAATTACAGAAACTTACGAGAAAATAACGAGGGTTTGCTTTTCCTTCTGCCATTGACCATCCCTAGACGCGTTTCGCTGTATAACAGCTCGTCAGTGAGGCTATAGGTTCTGCCAAAAGGAGAAAGCATCGGCGTCTGTTTTAAAACAGAAAAATTGGAATGAAACAGAGAATAAGACCAGATGGCTCCATCCCGTAGTGCTGGTAAAGAACACCAATTTCTAAGCATACCTGCGCCCTCCGACATAAACTTATAAAGCCATAAATATCAGAGGAAAACCTGCAAAAACAGAACGTCACAATTGCAGGGGTCCTCGCTAGGCAGCGGTTTTCATTCTGTGTTTCATTCCAATTTTTCTGTTTTAAAACAGACGCCGATGCTTTTTCCTTCTGTCAGAACCTATAGCCTCACTGAAGAGCTAATATATAGCAAAACGCGTCTGGGGATGGTTCTGGCAGACGGAGAAAGCAAACCCTTGTTATTGTGTTAAGTTTTCGGTTACTGAACCGACAAGACGCCCAGCTCGGGCATAGCGCTGCCTTGCGAGGACTCTTGCAATTGTGACGTTCTGTCTTTGCAGGTTTTCGAAAATATTAATTAATTTCCATTTTTTTCCTAAAACTTGTATTCAAATTTGTTGAGAGAAAAAAAGTTATGGGGAAATATTACAATTTACCTTCTTTCCTTTAAATCTAATTGTATGTGTGTATCTCTCCATATTATTACCTATCATTATTTTAAATGGCTATTCAATAATACTTAGTTTATTCAAACTTAGTCAATTTACTGACATTAATGGGTACAGTTATAACCCTTAATTAAATTGAAACCCTAAAATTATAGAAGTTTAATTTTCCCATTCATAACTTTATTTATGACGCACATTCAGTCGATGTAGACAATAGGGTGCCTCTGGATGACAAAATATATTTATCACTTGTTTTGCTTTATAAAAATTATTATTATTAAAGTTGTCGCGTTTGATGAATGATAGCATTTGGTTTATTCATCCACCAAACACTTAATTAAAATAAGTTTGTAAAATAAATAATACATATTATTATAACGTTTTTTTTATTAATTGTTTAGTTATATTGTATAGCTATAAAATAATTCTACAACAAGTAAGGTTTCTGCTTGGAATAATTTTTTTCTGGGGATAACAGTAACCAAGCATCACAGCCTTCACACCAAAGAAGCTAACTTTAAAACAGAAAAGTAGAAAAAAATGACTAGGTAACTGGTAAAACAAAACTTTTAAACAATATATTTGTTCAAAATCACTATACATATACAGGGTGTCCATTTTTCGATGTAATCTCAGCGTATCTCGGTAAATAGTAAAGATAGAGACTTGTGGTTTATACCTTACTGTGCTACTATTTCGTGAAACAAAAGATGCCGCAAACAGAATTGTCATAGCTTTCTTGGTTTTTAAACTACATGGTGTTTTTAAAAATGTTTGCTTTTCGACCACCCCCTGTATTTCGATTACCCTTTAATTTATCAAAGAATTAAAGATTGTTTCTATGACAGTTTTTTAATGTAGAATTCAGTGGCGTGCTTACTTTTTTCTGGAAGTCTTACTGTCTGAGATTTAAAGCAAACATGTTTTTTTTTAATTGGTCACCCTGTATAGTATTCTCTTATTCGATTGGGCTATTCTTAAGCTTTCCAAAAATATATAATAGTTGATAGTTCAGGTATATTAACAATAAACGTACAAAACGAAAAATTTAGAAAATTGGGGTAGTAGGCCATAAAACCCTCGAAACAAACAAAAGAATATCTACATGCCATAAGCTAAATAATGTTTTGTTAAAATACATGTCACTAAAGTTTGGAAAAATGGCTGAAAAGAGTGCAATGAAAACTCGCGCGAAGCCGCTGAGCTATATTTCAATAGGTAAGTTTACAATCTTGTAATTGAAATATCTAACTTATAGAGTCCTTACTTTCATAGATATACAGAGAGAAGGCAGCCCATTCAAGTAATATTTTCAAGATTAAAAATTAATTTAATAAATAATGGATCATTTACAAAGCCAAGACCATAGACATATAATAAAAGAGAGACAAAATTGTTTACCTTTTAACCCGATCACACATCGTTTTGATCGGAAATCAATGTTGGCGAACTTCTGCGGATTGCCCTAGATCTACCGCCTGTGTTTGAAAATGAAGGGCATTATTACTTATATTAAATGCATCTTTTTTGTGTCCGTAAGTAAGAATATTATACTAAATTACTTGCGTGTTTTTTTCTAAATGAAGATACGTAATTTCTGCTTTTAATAGTTATTTATGTATCTAGGGAATTATAATGATCTTAATTACCGAGGGCAAAGTTTACGTCCGTTGTTCATTTTTAAAGTGGAATAAATGTTTCAATAGATGACAATCAAATTGACATTAGATGTCAATCGTTTGATTTTATGTCAAATTTTTCTTAATATCCCAAGGGAATTATGACCCTTATAATTCCCGCGTAACTAAGACGTTATAAGCTAATAATATACCGGTCAGAAATAAAAATATTTATTGTTTCCTAATTATTACACTAAGCAATAAGTACAACGGAAATACCTGTGGCAACGCTGTACGGATGTATTTAACACCTGCCACGCGAAATCTTATATGATTCATTCAGGCGCGTATACAGCTCTCAGTCATGGGGGGGGGGGGGGAGGGGAATTGGGTAAAAAAGTAATTGGGTGCCACGCCCTTTCTTATGGCTGATTCTTGCTTTTTAAGTAATTTTCGACTCTTGAGCCTGAGTCAAATTACTATTAACAAGTTACCACTTACGATATTGGATTATTATTGGAATAAATATTAATAACTATGCGTTTACATTTGTATTTTTGTGATATACTATATAGAAACCAAGCTGCAAGATTTAACAGTCATCTCCTTAAATAATTTTTTGAAAAATAAAACAGCAATTTTAAAAATATAACATGAGATATATTACGAAGTACGAAGGTAACAGGTAACAGTTAACAAAGTAAAGAGTTTGGACTGATTTGTCAGTGTTTTTTTTTTGTCTCTTGGGGGGATGGGGGGGGGGTAATTATCCCCATAACCCCCCCTTGTATACGCGCCTGGATTGATTCATTTTATTCCTTTTACGTGGAAACTTAATATTACAGTGTTGTTGTGCTGTGTTTGTGACCTTTTGCGATTTTTGACTGATTTTTAGTATTTTTTTGGTAATAGAACTATTAAGAGTCTTATTAGCAATCTAAAATGGTTCGCCAGTGCGTAGTTTGTAAAAAACGTGACTATTCTGACCCCGGATTGATATTTCGGCGGTAAGTAAGGTTATGTTTTTTTAGCTTAAGCAGTGGGGTGGTTAATTATTGTATATTATTTATTAAATTATTGCAAGCAATAGTAACATTTTTATATCTGGACTTCTTAAAAAAAAATACCTATATGGTGGATAAAAAAAAATAATAAAAAAATATTGTAAAATTCCAAACTTTATTTGATTTGATTTGAAGCTGGTTTTCGCAATTTTATGCTAAATAGGTAATTTTGTTAACAGTTTTATAGATTGTTTAGTCCAGGATAAGGGACAAGGAACGCACTTGATATTATTAAGAAGGTAATATGTCAAGTTGAGTGGAACGGAGCCGGTAAGTAAAAATAAGAAGGTGAGGGAATTCATCCGATTCACTGAAAACTATTGAACGAAGTACGACCGGCTCCGGATCGCTAGTTCTTTGTTTCTTTCATTTTTTGAAATTATTTTACCTTGTGCTAAGTAGTTGGATTATTTTATTATGAATTGATATCATTTTGTCAAGCGTGTTGTTTGTTGTTTGAACTTGAGTAATTTACATATAATTAATTAATGGCAGTGTTTAAGTATTTGTTTTCCGTGTTTAACAACAATAATGGCTGAACAACAGACCTCCTGAACACCGTTATTTTATTGGAAGGACATTGTCATTACAAACAAAGTGGCAGGTGGACCTAAAAGACACAAGGGCACTTGCCCATTCTAGAATTAGGATCATTAAAATAATTAACAAATGGTATTATACAGACATAATATCTTCTGACAATATTCAAAATAGTCATAAGTCAATAAGAAATTTCCTAATTGTTGATCTTGGGTCGCTAAATCTCGTTTGGTGTTTTCAATGTAATCAAAACTTATTTTCGGGGAACAAGGCAATGTGCAAGCAATTGAAATTAGTGTTTAAAATTGCATATTTATGAATTGGATTAAGTTCGGCAAGGTTGCGCTGCGTGAGCTATTCTCGGGCTTGAGGGATTCCCGGAGATCTCTTCTAATAAAATATAATATTTATTTAACAGTTTTAGTCGTTAACTCACCTATTTTAGTATTTAGTGCACTGTTGTAGTCTTTTTTATGTATATATTTTGCAGAGAAAGATCACCATAAAATAGTTTAATGTTGATTTTTGGTTCCAAAAATGACAACTTTCATACTAGTTTTTCTTAAGATTTTCAAATGAAGTATATTATTTTACTATCTAATGCAGAATTTAAATAGAAATATTTTTTTGTATTACAAGTGTATCAAAATACTGGACCGTTTTCAACGTTTATTTAAGAAATATATTTACACAGTATCGCATTTATCTTAACAGTTGTCAAGGCATCTGTCTATTGTTGCTTGAAAGAACCTTTCCACATCTCGAAGCATTGCGGGTGTAATTGTTGCAAGCGCGTTGATTATTCCTTGTCGCATGTTCTGCTGAGTTGTTGGACGTTTCGTATGAACAAGGTCTTTTACATACCCTCATAGAAAAAAGTCGAGTTTGGTTATTTCGGGCGATCCGGCAGGCTATCTAACTGGTCCACCCTTTCCAATCCAGCGATTTTCGTAAGTGTTATCTACCAAAGCTCTGACCTGTCGCGAAAAATGGGCTGGAGCTCCATCCTGTGGTAACCACATATTTTGTGCCTGCATATTTGGTGGTAAATTTAAAAGCAATACAGGTAAATCGTTTGTTAAAAATTCGAAATACATTTGACCGGTAAGATGGACGTTAAAAAAGTAAGGGCCTATCACATGTTCTCCAACAACTCCTCCACAAACATTTATTGACCAACGATGTTGGTAGTCCATTTGTCGTATTATTCTTGGATTTTCGGTAACGTTGTAGTGAGAATTATGCTTGTTGACGCATCCATTGTTGTGGAATGTAGCCTCATCCGAAAATAAGACGTTCGTAAAAACTAATAGATTTTCTTGAAGGCGCAATCGAGCCCACTTACAAAACTCAACTCTCCACTTTAAGTCATTTTCACTCAGAGCCTGGTGCAGTTGAATGTGGTATGCATGAACACGATGCATTTTTAAAATTCTCTGAACTGACCTTTACTTATTCCAACATCTTCTCCCGCACGTGCCTGACTTATGTTTGGATTTTCTGTAAATGTCAACAAAACTGCTAACTGATTATTTTTCCTCATTTGTAACCGTTTTTAAATTTTCTTTTCTTTTGTAATCTACGCTCCTTGTTTCAAGAAAACGCTCAAGCAGTCAGAGAGGTCTATAATTTAAAAATATTTTAAATTATACAAGGTGTTTCACAAAATAGAGCCGCTAAAAAATTACCTTTTTTTTAAATAAAACACCCTATATATTTTTACATATTTGTATTCCCCTGAAAATTCTCCATATGATGCCCTTAATTAATTAGTTTTGCATTTTATTGAAATGTTGCCAGCTTATTTAAATAATTCTTCAAATCGTTAAAAAAACATGGTCTTCTAAAACCTGCTATAATTGCCAATCTACATCAATTATAATAATGAAAATTGACACAAAAGAAGATAAATGTTTGCCAAAGAGTCTAAACTAGCCCGTAATTAATTAATTTGTACAGAGAATTAAATGGAACACCCTGTATCTGACTCTATCGTGTATAGTTATTAGTCCTCTATAACTTTCATTAAGGTTTTCCTATACCCATCATCTCTTCTGGTTTTCGCGGTTTATTCATTTTTATGAATTAAATCCTTAAAATAGGTATCTTGCATGAAAATTAAATTTGGAAAATAATAATCTTAAGCGTAAGCTAACATCATCAAAACACATAGTTCACAAAAAAAATATTCAAAAAATTAAGGAGTGATATTTAAGCAATAAAAAAAATGTGCAAGTTCCCTATTGCGTTAAAACCTTATTTTTTTAGTTAGCCATGATAAATAAAAATGCAAATAAATTAAAAATGCTTTATTAGAAAAAAACGCTACCTAATTAGGTGTAGGTTAAATGTCGGCCATCCTCTTGAATACACAGTTTAACACGTCTTTCGACTTCATTACGTAAATGTCTACACATTTCAACACTAATATCTTGAAAGCAATTTCTAATTCTAATCTTCATGTCTTCCCTTGTTGTAGGGGGCATTTTATAGACTTGGTCTTTAGCCAATCCCCATATGCTGAAATCCATTTTAGTTAGATCTGGCGATCTCGCCGGCCACGGTCACTCAGGTCCTTCTTTTCCAATCCAACGATCTGGATATGCTGCATTTAAGAAAGTTCTGATAGCGTAGGTATATTGGACTGGGGCTTCATCATGAAGAAACCACATTTGATTTTGAGTTTCATATGGTATTTGGGCGATTAGGTCAGGTAAATGGTTTTGCAAAAAGTCTAAGTAAACTTCCCCGATTTCGCTTTGCTCAAAAAAGTATGGCTCAATTACGTAATTACCAGCAATACCTCCCCAAACATTTAAGGACCATCTAGTTTGAGAATTACATCATACAAAATGTGGCTTTTCTGCTGCATAATAATGGAAATTGTGCCTGTTTACACTTCCATTTCAATGAAACGTAGCTTCAACTCCGAATAGGACCAAATGAGCAAGAATCGTTTCTTCACTTATTTTGTTTTGAGCCCACAGACAAAATTCCAATTTTCTCTGATAATCTTCAGGAAGCAATTCTTGAAGTAGGTGAACATGGTACGGGTGCATACTATTAGCCTTAAGTATTCGCTGAACTGTTCTTCGTTCAACATGCTGAGACAAGGGTCGTTGTCCAATATGCGGATTTTCAGTGCTAAAAGTACATTTAAGGCGATACTGTGCGTAAATTTATAGGATGATTAACACCGTCTTGTTAATGTAATATCCTGGAAAAGCTATTTGAAATACATGTCGGGACAAATTAAATTTAAGTAAAGGAATGTTTATATTTGTAAGGTACATAGCGATTTTTTGAAAAAAATAATAAAATTTATGAAAAAATTGTCACTGAAGGTAGGTATGCACCTTAGAACTTCCATGTCTTATCTTTACTATTCTAAAAATTGAGACATTACAATTTCGTAATAAGTCCGTTATCGTGTAGCGCGCGGAGCATGTTTCAGGTAACATAAGGTTAAAATGTATTAGAAGCTGCCTATGCAAAGGTTTATTTATGCTCGGCCGACGTGAAATAAGCGATGGCGAGACATGCTTATAATACACTGGGAAAAATGATAGTTAGGTTGAACTAGAAGTAATTTTGAGTTGGGATTTTAGGCAATATTTTATGTTTTTTTTTTGTATTGTCGGTGACGATAACAGAATATCTGCATTTATTATAGAAGGCGTATATAACTATTCGTTTTGTTTTTAACTTTTAGATCTAAAATAAAGGTGTACAGGTGGATAGGTTCAATAAAATAAAGCCGAGAGCGTAAGAAGAACTGTTACGTAGCGATTTTATTTTCAGTAGACGGGTTGCTAAAACGACTTTTTTTGATATTTATGCTTTTTAGACTATTTATTGTTTCACGTTAATTTTTATACATAGCAGAGGTAATATGTAACGGATTGTTTATAGTTAGCGTATTTCTGGGGCAGCTAAGAACCTGTTAAATATAAATCCAACAGTATGCCATACGTGGTATTTAATAGATAAAATAAATTATTTTTAATTGTCGTAGTTATAGCATCCTCGCATGTTGCTACATATGATTATAGTATTACTTGACGAAATAGAAATATCAACCTGTTTTACAAATGTTAGCGCATCTTATATGGCCTAGTTGTTAGAATATCTCTGGACTGTAACCTAAGAGACTCGGGGTCGATTTCTTCTGCGGGCATGTTCTTTTTGATAAGTTTATAATATATATTACTTTAATATTTGCTTTCACGCTAGTACGTAGGGTGTTGATATTAAACCATGTTTTCCAACAAAGCATAGGGTAATTGCGCCAGTAGTCGGCCCTTTTTGATCATTCTATTTTTGTTTTTTAAATAATCAATTGAAAACGATAGAGATACTCAAGAAAGTAAGTAAATATTTTATATTTAAGTTGTTCTCAAAAATATAATTTTTTTCAGAAGAAAGTTATTGTTTAGTAGTCGGCCATGCCTATAGCAGAGGTCGGCCGTCACATATTAATGGTTATTTAGCACGGGCCCGTGCTAGCATTTTTTATTTTGTCAATAAAAAGGGAAAAAACACATTATAAAAAAACACAAAAATTATATTTCCAAAAATATAAAAAAAAAACATCCCAATGTACCTACCTAAAATACATAAAATGTGCAACCATATTTTTTAAAAGTATAGGTCAAGTTAAAAAAGTATTCGCAAAAATCGCAGTATAGTGTAGACCTTGCACCTCTTTATATGGCCTTCGTGTAGCGTATAAGTGAAACCACCTGGGACACCAGTCACATCCCACATTCTTATCACCTTCGGCTTCTGCATCACTATCTAGTTCATCTTCACATTTAGCACTATATTTGTTTCAAAGTATTCTTCTAAAATCTCGCTTCTTTCGTTGGGTCTTTCTTTTTTTTATTAGTATTATTAACCATTTCGCTTCTTTTTTGTTCTAACTCGTTCCTTTTCTTTCTTTCTCATTTTCTATTCGATCCTTCTCCATGTAATATGTTTTCCTAACATTGGACGAAATGGCACTTGTGGAAGGGTCCAGCTTTCGGGTGTTTTGTTTATGGAATTGACTCAAGAGTATTTAAGATATTTTTTAAAAGCATAAAGGCTTATTGAGGTGCACGTGGTATACCATAGTTTCTGCAAGTTTCTCAAATTTTAGCTCCATTTCTCATAGAATCTAAAGCTTTTTCTACGGAATAATATATGGAACTTTTTTTTTTGGCCCGCATGGCATTATGTAAAGAAAACATTTTTTCGTTAGACTAAGGTGCTTTTATAGCCAAAAAAATCTTCTTATCGAGGACTAGCACAATCATCAATTTATGACTTTACCAGTGGTCGGCCACTAACTTTAATATCCCCTAGGGACTTTATCATTCATTTTAGACCCGGCCGACTACTGATACGTACCATCGTGCCGACAAAAAACTGGTACACCGAAAATTTCCTGTTTTCTCCTAGACTATTAGAAAAAATGTAATAAAGTCTGATACCAGTAAAACTTCATATGAAATTTGATAAAGAGTATGCAAAGTCTATTGAGAATAGGTTATCATTGTTGTTAAAAATACAAGGAGAAATCAAAATACGTATAGTTTATTGTTTCAAAATGTAACAAAAATAAAAACAAGACTTTTTTAAATAATGGATCATATCACTGTTCCTATCAATTTTAATTTCAATCATATCTAAACTTTAATATAACAAAAAATAACATGTTTTTTAATATTTGGTAGCTGCACCGTTATTATTGATTAAGGCTTGCAAACGTCGTGGCATATACTTAACACTAGGTTTCTCGTATACTCTTGCGTTATTTCATCCCATGCTTCCATAATCCTTTGGCGCAATTCAACTTGGGTTCTAGGCTGGAAGTTATGTTTATACATAAATTTTGCCATTTCATTCCAAACGTTTTCAATTGGGTTGATATCGGGACTCTTCGAAGGCCACGGCAGAATACAAATATGATTTTCTTCTAAATAATTCTGAACTATGCGGGCTTTATGTATCGGAGCATTATCGTGTTGAAATATAAAATCTTGGCCATATACTGCGCCCACCGATGGTATCATAACTTGGTTTAGTATATTGCAATATAATAGTGCATTGAGCCTTTCCTGCACTATTTGACAAACTCCTGGGCCCCTTGCACTAATCCAGCCCCAAACGTTTATAGAAAAGCGTCCACTTTGATTGGTCTTATGTGTATATCTTTCATCGTATCTCGTACCAGAAGGTCTGTAAACGCGGATTTTACCATTGTTGCAGGATTGAAAGGTTTTTTCATCGGAAAATATTACGGTTTCCCACATGTTATCTTGATTTATATATTCATAAGCAAATTCTAATCTTCTCTGCTTATTTGCTTCGGTCAAAAAAATTTTATTTGTAGCACAACAACTTTTTATATCAGAATTACGAATTCTACTACGAGCTGTATTAGCCGAACCAGGAAAATGTGTTTCCTCTTTAGCCTTTATTGCTGTTTCGAATGGATTATCTCTTAAAAAATTAATTAATCGTATATCTTGACCTAAATTCGAAATTTTGGGGCGACCAGAACCTGCTTTTCTTACGATACTTCCATATTCTTCAATTTTCTGCTTAGCTAACAGTACGGTATTTTTGCTAATTCCTAATTCATCTGCGATGTGTCGTATTTGATGCCCGTCTCCCAATCGCGTGTAAATGATCGCTTTTTGCTCGACGGTTAACGCTGGCATTTTTTAAAAATATTTCGTTTGACACGTCAGTCACAAAATTAAATCAAACTGACAATTTGATTTTTTGTATTTTGATCTACCCCGTATGGCAAAATACAAACCTTTTATTTTGTAACCTAGGTTACTTTTTAAAAATTAGATATTTTTACCTTTTCAACTCTAGACATCTTTTATAGTCGAGGAGATAATATGTATGTCGTTCGCCCAGTTTTTTAAATTCGCTGTACCAGTTTTTTCTCGGCACGGTGGTACGTTTTTGATACACCATGGTACATGATGGCAAAGGAAGATTCTGTTTATATGTATTTGTAAATTGTAAAGTATAAATAAAATTTTGCCAGTAGTCGGCCATGATGGCCGATTACTAGCAACTTTATAATAATTTAATGTCAGTAACCGGCCGTATTATTTTTGGATCTAAAATATAAAAATAAAAATGAATATATTTGGGACTTGTTACTAGTTATGTAAACATATATTCTTCCAAAAAATCTTACTTTGGTAAACATATCTAGTATATAGTTAGTTTAACTTACCTTTAAAATTGCCCTGTTTTATCTTCACTGGCTTTAGTAAACTGTTTTTGGAGACACAATGACTAACATCTAATTTTTCGCCCCAATTTACGGAAGTAAGGTTCGACTTATAGTAAAGAAATATTGACATATGTGTTCTTAGAAAATAAAAGAAGATAGCAAATGTAAGAAATAGAGCTAAACTCCCGCGAAATTGAAATTAGTGATTAAAGTCATTTTTGGTCGACTACTAGAGGTGGCCAGCTTACTAGCGCAACCACTCTACTTCATTACAAAAATTGTAATTGCATGTATTGTATAAAACCTTTTATGTTGTTTGTATGTACGTCGGTCGAAATTGTTTTTCAATTGTATTTATTACAATAATAATATGTACGTAGGTACCTACTGATTATTATACAGGGTCGTTGGTATGTATGGAAACGGTCGATTATTTCTTAAAGTACAACAGCTAGCAAAAAATATTTAAGACAAAAGTTTTAGGGTTTTTTCCAAAAATATTCTAAGATATAGGGTATTCTATTAAAAAAAAGGTAACATTATTCCTCTACGGCTTTCTGACTCATCCTGTAAACTTATCTTTCTTTAATTCTAATGGGCTTTACAAAACCATAAAACTTTTGTCTAAAATATTTTTTGCTAGCTGTTTTACTTTAAGAAATAATCGACCGTTTCCATACATACCAACGACCCTGTACATATATTATCTTACTATCTTACTCATATAAAATGTATGATCGTATTCTATTGTCTACGCCTTGCGGCGCGGTGCGGACGCTGCTAAATTTTTGCAAACGCAAAAATGGAAATTATTGTTTTTTAATTTTATGTATTACAATAATAATAATATGTACCTAGGTACCTACTAAGCAAGTTAAACAACATATATGTATACTAAATATGTAGCCACTAACTAGGTATTTGTATTGTGCCTAATTTTAAACCCAGGTATTTTTTTGCATACAATACCTATTTCTCTTCCGAAATTAAACCATACTACCGCTAAATAACAACGCGAGACGCGAGTTACAGACGGAATAAAAAGTAATAAAAGTATATCAATTCGCCGAATTCAGCCCGGTCTTCAACACAGTTGGATCTCGCCACAGCATAAAGATCTCGCAGTGTGTAAGTTGTGTTTAGGATGTATTTTGCAGCACGTGTGATCTCGCTAGTCTGTCCAGCTGAAGTCTGTTGCAGTGGCCGATAAATTCCTTGCTGAACAAAGTCCCCCCTTAATTGATTTTCCTCAGTTTGAGCACGTTTTTCTCTATTATGTTTATTGTACGACACACTACCAGTTGTTCGAATACGCTCCATAAACTTTTCAATTACCCTTTTTTCAGGTTGGCGTCGCTCAGGAAATCGTTGTTGATACAATCTTTCGGCTAATAGTGTATTCTTGTTACTAGCTCCCAGAACAAAAATCATATCAACCCTCTCGGCTTGTGCAAAATTCATTATTAAATTTTAAAACTCAAACATACTGTCTTTCGTAAGGGTAATGTCAAAATCTATTTCTTAAACAAACATGGCTGTGTTTCCATGGCTGCCTAGATCTTATTTGTAATACTTTACTAATGAAATGGGCATATTTTTGGTTTTTGGTAAATATCTTGACGGTTCAGAATTTTGATATACTTGTAATTCAAAAAAAGTTTTTGTATTCAAATTCTGCATTAGATAGTAAAATAATATACAGGATGCTCCATTTGAAAATCCTAAGAAAAGCTAGATTGAAAGTTGTAATTTTTGGAACCAAATTTTGGACACCCTGTATAAAATAAGATAAAACTATTTAATGTTAGAATATCGTTAGATCTTTTGTATTCAAGTTCATACTATGTAACTCGGACAAAACAGATCTAAGGCCGCTTTTTTAATAATTTTTTGGAGGCGTGCAAAACGATTTTTTATTATTTTTAATTTATTGCTTGGAAACGACTAAAGCAAATCAGTTAAAATTCAATTTTGGGAAATAAGAAAGAACAATAAAAAGAACCAAAATATACGAAAAAATACAGAGTGTAGCATTTAAATTTTTTTTTGTTGTCATACTTTTTTGGACCATTCTGTATATGCGAAAATATTTTCCCGAAATACACTTATATATACAGTGTTTGTCTGCGTTCGAACGAAATTTTTAGATTAATTGGCATCGAAGCTGTGGATGCCTGACGTACTATTGCAGGACCCTGTAGGTAAGGTGATGATTTAATGTGGATCACAAATTAAGATTTAGAGAGCATATAGATGCCTATTGAGGATAGGAGCCTCAAAAATGATGTATTCTCAGAGGTATTATCTATACCAAGATACTAAAGAAATGCTTTGTGAAACCCTTATTTTATCTCCATTAAATTACTTAGATAGTCTGAATGGGACCCTGTCTGGATGCGACTAGGCGAATTAAAAAACTTCAAAACTCACGTTTAAGGCTAATTATTGATATACATCAAAGGAAGCGAATTTCTCATAAACTTCGAGAAGTGGGGTGGCTTAGTATGCATGATCAGCGGACTCTACATGTAACCTACTTTTTTTTAATCGAATCCTTAAGTACAAAACCCCTCCTTACTTACAAGAAAATGTTGTTTACAGGACAGATTTACATATTCTTAATATTTGTCGTAAAATTATATTAACTATTACAAGGCATCGCAAACCACATTTCAAGCACTGTTTCCCTTACTGCGCAGCTTCGTATAATAATAAATATGTTTCAAAATTTTTAGCATCGTGTGCATCCTTTAAAAAGGAGCTTTAAGTTATATTGTTTAATCAACATTGATAGCAATGCTCCTTTTAAGCTTAGTTTCGCATTCAGCAACTGTAACTACAATATGCCTTCTTGATGCGTAAGTACATGGGTAATCTCTCGGGCAATCTTATTGCTTTTTCTCTCTGTGCTCCTTCCTCGTCTTTAATTTTAATTAATTTAATATTTAAAATGGCAAACGGAAATGTGTTTATGTTCTTTGATAATTCGATTCTCGTCAATAACTACGTAAATATGCAGAACACTTAAAACTATCATACTACCTTAAATTTAACGACAATTGTGCTCTAAAAGATGTTCGAAATGACCCCCATCTACTTTTTAACATTTTGCAATTCTTTTTTTGACATACGGAGCGCAAGCGACTTAGTGTTTGACTACTAAATTACATGGTTTTCGAATACGATCTTTCATGCTTTCTGGTGTTGTCGGTGGTATAGTAATAACTTTATCTTTTATAAAACCCCACAAGAAATTATCCAATGGGGTTTAATCCGGTGACCTTGCAAGCCAGTTCACAGGACCACCATGACCAATCCATCTGTTTTCAAGCATTTCATTTAGTATATCTCGAGCTTGTGGAGAAAAACCGTTTTCAAAAATTGTAATTTTTAGTTCTCCTCGAAAATCTACAATTTCTAAATTTATTAGATATTGGAATTACTGAAAAAAAAAAGTATTTGAGATGCTCTATCTTATGGTCTAAACCGCCTTTTGATCCGATTTTTCGTTTTCGAAGTTATTAATTTCCGAAAAGGGGCCTGTTTTGATTTTCAACCGATCAAAAAAAAATACTTGCCATTTTTCCATCTCACCGAAAAAAAAATAGTTACTCAATGTTTTCTACAACATCAGAAATTTTCAATCGACTATACCCAGTGGTGCGGCCGCCACGTGTAAATTTTTTGTTTTAAGTTGTATAACTTTTTTTGGAAACGCCCCGTATATTCAAATTTCATCTCACTAAATCGCCTACATAGTTGTCGAATTGTTGAGAAAACTTAATCGTTCTACTGTGAACCGTTTGTGCAGAAATTAAAAATATTGCAAAATTGTCAATATGACACGGCAACGACGACCACGCAAGACGCACAAAGGTAGGTGGCAGTACATAAATATACCAGTTTGATTGTGGATAATAAGACTACACGACTTGTAACAATCCTGGCGAAACCCCGATTGTGACAATAATCAGTGGAGGTAGGTGTAAAGTATGTATTTCTTTATACTCAAATAAAATAACTTTGGTTTTACGTTACTAATATGAACGTTTTATCTCTCTTTCCTAACACCCGTTCCCTGACAATCATACAGGGTATAGTATTAGTATACTATCACATCTCCCCTTTTATCTGTATCAATTGTAACAAATTAATATTAACTAAACTAAACTTATAAATCTTGCATTGCAGGAGTCTTTATAGTAAGACCAAAAGATATTACTTTATTTTTACATTCTGCTCCATCCTTAAAAGCCAAATCGATCTCTTCATTTCTTTCATCTCGCACAAGGTTTGTCTCCGACTCCATTTCGGTTCTTTCATTATTTTTTCTACAGTCGTCATTCAATAGCTCACTTCCTATATACACTGCGTCCATAAAGTCTTGCACAAATTCATTTAAAATTCAGGGGCTTACTTTTTTTAAAAACGCTCGGACACGTCAATTAGTACTTTTGTTTGCGCATTTTTTAACGTAAAATGTTTTTATACAGGGTGTCGCACGTATGAGGTATGAGGTCATCAAGGATTTTTTTTAATGGAACACCCTGTATATTATATCAATTTTGAATTCTATGATGAACACTTAACACCTCTGGAAATCACGGTTTCCGAAATATTGACGTTTGAAAATTTATTTTAAACACATTTATTGATGACCTCATACCTCATACGTGCGACACCCTGTATAAAAACATTTTACGTTAAAAAATGCGCAAACAAAAGTACTAATTGACGTGTCCGAGCGTTTTTAAAAAGTAAATACCTGAATTTTAAATGAATTTGTGCAAGACTTTATGGACACACTGTATATTTTCTCTTTGGGATTAACAGTATTGTCTGTGGCAGTTACAAACATTGATTCTCCATTTTTATAAATACTACTTTGAAAATTATTAAATGAAGAAGGGTTACATTTATTAAATGTTAGTTTTATAAACTTCTGTTTCTGATAAGCTCTGAACCGTTATTCATTTATATTTTGTAAGCCCTGTCCCTTTATTTTTCTATAACAATTCCAGGTGACCGATTTAAATTTGGTTTAGTTTAAACATACACTGTGTTACCAATCTCTAACAAACTTAAATTTTTAACACCGTTTTTTTATAATATTTCTGATTATTTTCTTGTCTTTTCTCCAAGAAATTATGATACCTTATTTCTAAATCAGTAACCTATTCCATTTTATTTATGGTATTAACCTGATTTACAGACCCGACACATATATACTGTTAAATTTCTGAAGATGATTTTACATTGTGTAGTTCTTCAGTTATAGTATGTACCATATTTTCCCTACTTTTCCTTTTAAAACACAGAGTCGCAAAATGATTTGGCATATTACAAAAACTGCAAGTTTTCCCAAAAGCCGGGCAAAGTCTTAACACAGGCATCTTACCTCCACATCTATGGCAGTTTTGGATTTGATAGCTAACTTTCTTAACTTTTTGATTATATTTTACAGCATCAATTTCTGACAACGATCTGTTACCTGTGCTCGTACTCATAACTTCACTCCGTTCTATGAAACTTTCTATTACATAACATATATCTGCTTCCTCTAATGTGAGCTTATCATTCTGTAACAACTTCTCCCTAATAGTACTATACGTGATACCACAAATTATCATGGTAATAATAAGGCTCTCTTTTAAATTTTTCAATTTACATTTCACGGCTTATTTTTTTAACTCTGTTATAAAATTCTCTGTTGTTTAATTTATATCTAGAACTAAAAAACTTGTATCTTTCAAAAGAAATATTTTCTTTGCCATGAAAATGTTCATCAAATTTTTTAAACAATATCCCTAAATTATCCTTTTCATCATCTTTGAAGTTAAACGTGGTGTAAATATTAAATTCAATTTCACCGATGTAATGAAGAAGCTGCGCACATTGTGTTGATTCATCTTTTTCATTCGTTTCTGTTGCCTTTGAATAATTTTCAAACCTGGCCTTCCAAATTCTCCAGTTTTCTGCTAAAGCTTGAATTCCACGATTGTCACCCATATTTTTTTTGTCAATGACAAGAACTTCCAATCAGACAAATGTCAAATGTCGACATATTTTGTCAAAAATTGTAAATTTGCACTTTTCTGTAAATCTGTTTTAGAATGAGGAATACCTTCGCTGTCGAGGGACTTCTTTAAATATTCGTTACTGAATCATTTCTATACCGTCTGCGCCATGTTAAGTATGTATTTCTTTATACTCAAATAAAACAATTTTGGTTTTACTTTATTAATATAAACTGTTTAATCCCTCTTTCCTAACAGCCGTTCCCTGACAACCACACAGCGTATGGTACTAGTATACTATCACAGTAGGGATCCTAGTTTAAAATATGAAGTTTTAAGTGTTCTAATTTCGTTTAATCAAAAATTCGTAACTAAGCCATCAGTAGAATACCTACATGTAACAATTTTCTGCTCACTTACGTAGTTGTTGACGGAGAATCGAATCATTTATTTCCATTTGACATTTAAAATTTGTTACCAGCTAGATAAAATCTGGAGGAGGTTAAATGTTCCAAATGTTCTAAAATATGTCGCCCAACCTTCGTAATGGCGTCCTAAAATTTGAATAAAATATTTCCAGCCGCTTTCAGATTTTGCATTGTACTCACCCTGTATAATCAAATTTGTTGAATTCTTTTCTCCACAAAAATATAAACCTTATCTACTACTCTCTGTTAAAGTGTAGTCGTAGAATAGTATAGTGTGCCACTCGCACGGAAAGCTCATTTCCCACTCGTATCGTTACGTTCAATATATTATTGCTATGTTTGCGACAAATAACATTGTTCTTGCAAAATATCACGCAATTTCTTAGTTTTAGTATATAAATATACAACTTTTTTTTTTAAGCCAATGAATGAAAAAGTAAAAATAATCTGCCTTATTACTATAATAATTAATTTCTAAATTTATAACAAAGTAATATTTTTTTACTTAATCTAAATCCAGAGGTTTATTGAATTATCAAGCCTCGTATCATGCGATCGTTCAATATTCATCCAGGAACAGGGAAACTGGCTAACTACCGCTACGAGACTTACCAATTCTCTCCGTAATGGATCCCAGTTGGCTTTCCGAAAATCCAGAGGATCTTATCTGCGAGGGGCGAAATTATAGTTTGCAGTTGAGACAACACAGGATTTCCCATGTTACGATTGCTCTGTATTATTTTATCTTAAAGCCCAAGCGTGCTGTTCTGCAAAACTTGATGTCGTGACTTTTGTATGTTATGGAAATTCACCTTCTTTATACATGGTGTCCATTTAGTGGGAAATTTTTTGATTTCTAGTGGGCTATCGACATAAAGAAACAAGTTTTAAAAATATAAAGGCAGGGTGTCCGGAAACTTCGTATATTTTAAGAGGATAATCTACATATGAAAATATAAAAAAAAAGTAGGTTCTTATAAGGAAACTATAGTCGTCCAAAGGTTACCTCTAAAGATTAGTTTCTATTGTATATCTCTGCAACCGCTTGAGGTACCGGTGTGCATTTTAGCACACGAACTAATATTAATAAATGCTAATTCTTGATATTTGAACAATCGATTTATTTAAATCATTACATAAACTATTATCAAATTGTGTTTAAACTAAAACATCAAAGTAGTCTTATGACAAACAAAAAATTGAAGTTAAAAAAGCATCAATACGTTTTTACCATTTATTGTAGTGGTAATTGATTAAGTGCACAGTTTTTTTGATAAGTTGTATTTGTTAGGTGTAAATTTTAGTTGCGGACTTAGCTGATTTGCATTTTATGTATAACAAAGCTAATGGTTCTGCTCGAGAAGCACGCAGGTTGTATCAAGAATATCTTCATAACCGTCAAATTCTTGGTGACAAATTATTTATTCATTTACATCAACGATTAAGAGAATAGCACTTTCAGGACAAATATGAATGATACTGGAAGAAGCCGTACTACTCGGACTCCATAAGCAGAAAAAGAATGCTGAAATACGTTGCAGCCAATCCAGGTATAAGCACAAGAAGAATTGCCTTACAAGAGGGTATACCTCAGAGTACAACATAGAAAATTTTACATGAACAACTTCTTCTTCTGTCGAAAGTCAATTTCAAAATAAATTTTCAATTATTGTTTGGACAGGTATCCTGGGTAATCAATTAGTGGGACCATACATTATGCCTCGACGTTTAGACGGACCCGCATATTTAGATTTCTTACAAAATACTTTGTCATTTCTACTTAAAGATGCGCCGCACCAGCAAAGACTTACAAACTTTTTTATGCACGATGGGGCTCCACCTTATTTCAGTAGGTTGGTTCGAGATCATTTAAATAAAATATATCCAGACCGATGCTTGGCCTCCCCGTTCACCCGATCTCGATCCATTCGAATACTTTCTTTGAAGATATCTCAAATTTCTAGTATATTCAGTACCTGTTGAAAATGTGTAAAAATTGGAACAACGAGTAATGTATTATTGCCAAGAAATGCGTAATAAAGAAGGAATTTTCGGAAGAGTAGGAACCTTAATAAGAAATCGTTTAGCTGGTTGCATTGATATGAATGGAAATCATTTTCAACATTTGTTGTAACTTTTCTATTGATTTTCAGTTTATTATTATTAAACCAACAATTCTTAATTTGTTTTATGTTTAAGAACTATAACAAAAAAACATTCTGACTTAATTATTGTCATTGTGAATTTATTTTAATATTATCCATAGGTTTCTTGATGTTTTTTTAACTTCAAGTTTTTGTTCGTCATAAGGCTACTTTGATGTTTTATTTTATACACAATTCGATAATAGTTAATGTAATGATTTAAATAAGTCGATTTTTCTCCAAAACTATTGGCCCAATTACTTTTTACAAGGATCCCTTTCTCGTATAGAAAATTCGTCGGAATCATGATATTCGGGTAAAATTTTTAAAATGAGCCGTGTTAAAAAATTAGAATAAATAAACTAATAGTAGACGCGCCCCTGACTAAAATTTATGCTAACTCTAAATATTAAAAATTAGCATTTATTAATATTAGTTCGTGTACTAAAACGCACACCGGTACCTTTAGACGGCCATAGCTTCCTTATAAGACATTTAAGGACCTACATTCATTTGAACTTTTTTTCATATTTTTATACAGGATTGACTATCGAAGAGGAAAAACTTTTTTATTTGTGGGTTTATGACAAAAAGTTATTTTTCATAAAAACTCCTGCTTGTTCTCAAACGACCTAAAAGCATATTATTTTTTCAAATTTATATACCGGGTGTTCAGAATTTAGAAAAATATGAAAAAAGCTAAGAACAAAGTGCCCTTATGTGTAAGGATAGGATAAAAAGTATTTAGTAAAAGTTGTTGTGGTTGAAAACCTACGTCTCATTATCACAAGTTTTGAATTATTAGCTAAATGTACAGAGACCGGCAAGAAGTTCCAACTCATAAAATATGATTTGATTTAAATCAACGCATTTTGCAAATTAGTTAGTCTTTAGAAGGTATTATTCTGTAAAATCTTTATAGTATACGCTTCGATGACAATGGACGATTGTCATCGCGGAGCGACGTATTTAACAAATTAAAAATGTTGTCAATGTCATATTGCTCAATTTATGACAGTGAAAAAAATGCTAACGTTAGAACAAAAAGTATTTATTGTCCAATGTTATGGTTTAGGAGAAAATATCTCATACTCGTATGTAACAAGAATGTTTAATGAGAAATGGCCAAATCTTACCATTAACCCAATATCAGTTAAATCTATTGTTTCAAAATTTAGAAGAACAGGAAGCGTTTTAAATATTAAAAAGAAGAAAACTCCTATCAATGAAGAAGAAAATGTTGGGGCAACTATTGCGCTGGATTCCGTTCGGCATTTTCCCAAAACATCGCTAAGGATCAGAGCATCCCAAATTGGAAACATTAGTAAATCATATTTGTAAATAATTGTTTGTATTCTTTATGATATTTTTTGGCTTCTAAGTCAGGCAGAGCCTTTAACTTCTTTTATTCTTTGAGGCTTGTGTCGGCCAATCTTCTTATCATTATGTGGTTTGGGCAGAGCCCTAAGTTGCTTAATGTGTCGTGTAGTTCTAGAGAGCTGGGCTTGTCGAGGCCACCAGCATTAGTGCCTCTCTACAATAGCTGGGGGCAGCCAATTCTTCGGAAACTTGTAGGTGGAGCCTGGCGGGGATTGTACGTGAGTTTGTCTAATTGGTGAATTTGTAGCGAGGTCCGTCCATCTGTAGTGATCCGTTATAATTTTGTCATAAAATTGAGTATGTTGGTATGTCAGAGTCCCTGTGAAGTACCCTAACTATAGTATACCTTGGGGCATCCGCAATGATTTTTAAGGCCCTATTCTGCAGTACCTGGAACTTCTTGTGCTCTGTCCTGCTTATTGTGCACCATGTTGGTACACCATAAGTCAGGATCGGCCTGATCAAGGCTTTGTACAAGTTAACTTTGGTTCTATAACCAATCTTACTTTTTTTGTGAAGCAAGAAGTAAATTGAACTTAGCTGTTTGGCAGTCCTCTTTCTTCTAAGTTCGGAGTTTTTTCTCCAGTTTAACTTTGCGTCAAGAACATTTCCCAAGTACTTGACTTTCTGTACCCAATTCACCTAAATGCTATTTACTGATAACCTGGTCTCAGTTCTTCTCACTCTGTTCTTCGAGAAGAAAATGGCTTTCATCTTGATTTCAATTGAATCTTCCAGTCCGAAAGTTATTTTTCTATAGCTCGGATCTGCCTCTGCAATCTTATCACCACCAGCCACGGTTGTTTTCACACCGAAGTGATTGCAGTATCGTCGGCGAATAGATACAGCTCGTTTTGTCTATCCTTCGGGATATCATGAATATATACAATATACAGCATCGGAGCGAGAGAAGACCCTTGCGGGACTCCCGCCCTGATATGTTGTGACTCAGAAATCGCGCCCTCCGACGAGACTGCAAAACTTCTGTTCTTCAAAAAGAGGTGATTATTTTAATTAGGTAGTTAGGGGCCCCCAACCTTATTAGTTTCAAAGTCAGACCGCAGTGCCAGAGCTTGTCGAACGCTTTTGAGATATCGAAACCTCGCAACACCCTAGTTGCCAGCCTAGTTGTCTGTCTTACCGTGCAATGCTCTCCCCTAAAACCAAATTGTTCATCAAGGAGAACATTGCGCCCAATGACAAAGTTGACCAAGCGACTCAAAATTATTTTTTCAACTATTTTGGCAAGACTGGACAGCAGGCTTATCGGCTTGTAGCTGACAACCTGGATCGGATTCTCATTTTGTTTGAGAATAAGCACTACCTTTGCTTTCTTCTACACACACGGGTAGTGACCCACCTCAATAATCGATAGGTTTACTATGTCCCTTATTATATTGTTAGGCAGATTGCGTAATGCTGCATTTCTTATGCCATCTAAACCCGGGGCCTTTCTGATGTTTAAATTATTACCACCTCCTCCATCGTGACATTTCCACATTCTGGATCGGGTGGTCAATCCCGTGGTATATCTGCACCGTCCTGAAGACCCTTGCGTCTCTCTCTGGATCGGCAGATGGGTTTTCGGTAAACTGTTCGCAGACCTTTTCCGCGCACAATTTAACTTTTTCTTTGCAATCCGAGATTATTTCATTGTCCAGGGTTCTGACGAGTGACATCGCTTTTCTGGGGCTCTTCGTCAGGACTCTTAACATTTTATAAATACTGCCATCTTCCATGTTTAAATGCTTTATTCTGTCTTCCCAGAGAGCGGATTAAGTCGCTGTTTAATAATATTACTAAGTCTATTCGCTTCAGCTTTAATTTGTGGATCTCCAGTCCAGTATGCTGTATTCTTAACACTGTCCTTTTCCTTGATTTCATTTTTAAAATCATCAGGAATGGCCCCGAACTTTGAAAATTCGGACACTCTCGTAACCGACGCGCTTGCCAAAGCTAAATTGAGATATTTTCAGTCAGTCTTTCGACTGACTGGTTAAATTGTTGCGGCCCTCTAAAAGGAGGGAACAGTTCAATCTCTTGCATAATATTCTAAGTTTGTATTATATTTCCTGTAATAAACTATAATAGTTAGTTGGAAATAAATAATTGAATTAAAATTAAAAAGTTAAATATACAGGTGTAAACTTTACAAAATAAAACTAAATCTTTGGTTAACCTCAAAGTCACAATAATTTATGAAAAATATTCCCACACAACAAATTAACACAAAATAACAGTAACCCTAGGTCATTATCCCTAACCCCAGGTTTACAATATTTATTTAACGAATCGAAAAAGAAAATAAATAACCCGAAAGAATATAATGGCACACTGTTTGAAGTATAATGATCGTTAGTTCTATGAATGTCTCTATGGAAATAAGGGATATGAGCCTTTCAAATTGGGTTTGTATCACATTTCAATATGAGTCAGTTATATCACAAAAGGACCGTTTGTGTGCATATTGGGGATATCCAATTTCGAAAATGTCACCCGCCGTACATATCATTTATGATAGTAATAAAAGCTTTATGGGTAATTAAAATATTGAGGTATTTTACTAATTGTTAAACTTCCAGCTTAGCTAATTAAAGTTCAAAACACAGTTTGATCAAAACTAGCAAATTGCGAAATAAATTTGATAGCAATATTCGATACAAACTTTTATTTTACAACAGTATTTATCCAAAGTTTGAGTTACTACATGCTCATACTTTTTATTACACACCTAAATACATGGGTGTCATTTGGAAGGGGTAAGAGTAACATTTGGGAAGAGGGGGTGACGCCCGATTTGAAATATCTAAAAAGTTGTACAATAACCTTGGGATAAGATTCCATTAAGCTATTGTATTGTAATGAAATGTAGTACCTATTACATACCAACTTTATTTTTAACAATTCTCGCTTCGTAGGTATCTTCTTTTTTTTACGATAAGGCACATCACTGTAGGATTAATCCTTTATGGCGCTCTATGAGCGGTGCGTGTGCACAGGAAACGATTCACGTTGGTCTTGAACCTTTGGAGATTATACTCGTCGGGGAACACGGCCTCAGAAAGTTCGTTGCTGAGTAATGACGTTCTCCAATTACATGGAAACGCAGCCACAGTAAGACAAAAAATGGCAAAACTTTTTTCATTTAAAAACTGTTAACTTTTTCTTCTTTTCAAGATGTGAAATTTGTACATGCTATTCACTGTAGGTATAGTCTTTAATTTTTATGTTAGTTTTAGTTTGCTAAATGTAGGTACTTTGTCACTATACCTCAATTAAAAAAGATAAAAAGAATTTTTATTCGTGTATTTTTTATATTTTCAAAATTTATTTGGTTAGTTATTTATAAAAAAAAATTTTCTGTTTTCTGATATATAACTTTTATGGAAAACGAATAATAATTTGTTGTCTAACAGAAAAGAAATGGTGTTATTAATTTCTTGTCCTTGCATTTCATTAACAATAGAAACAGTTGTGTATATAATATATTTTAAAATCAGTTTACATACAATTATACATAAATGGTTATTCAACTATATTCCAGCGCAATTTCTTAATATTTAATTTAAAATAAACTAAAAATTCGTAAAAGTTAACAATATTTCGTACTTTTCCCATTAGGCCCTACAAGTTAAAAAGAAACAGGTATCTGTCACAACTGCGGGTTGCCTAGATTTCTATTTGCCTCACTTTTGTCGATAAGCGGGTCCGTTCCAGTTAGTATAGAGTTCACTGACAGTATTCCAGTGATGGTCGAATTAAGGCTTTATAGAGCATCGAAAGTTGTTAGGGTATATACAGGTTCATAGTTCGGTAAAGTATTCCAAGCTTCTGTGAGGCTGCCTTAGCAATGGCCGCAACATGGCTATGCCAAGAGTCAAGACATATGACTATTCGACTGTTGACGCCCAATAAATGAATTGATGAATCCAAGGAAATCGAGTGTCCCGCCATGATATCCGGTTCTCCAACATTAACTTCTTTAGAAAAAACTGCCCCTATTTGGTTACTGTCACTCCGAGACCGAATTTTTTCTATGTCTTTATTGAGATGTGAGACCTCTTGCTGGCTATATACACTATCGGCAAAGTAAAACTTTGCAGGCCAATTTTAATGCAATAGAATAGTATGGTTATAAAATGCCTAAGATTAAAAAGAGAACGACAGCGATTTCCCCTATTCCCCTTCCAATACGACGAGAACAAACGAGAGTATTCCTTTCGCGCGGCCTCGGAACTGCTGGATTTGGCGACGTTGTCACGTAGACTTTTCGAACCTAAGTTTTATTGGGGAAGACAACATAAATAATTTCATTTTTACTGGTTGATCGAAACCCTGCCCTTTGCTTTCGCGGGTGGCGGTACTATGCAAGACTTGTAAGGACTGGTGGGGGCGGCTACGGCAAGGCTCATATTCACAGAGTCTTTTGCATAGAAAGGAGTAAATTAATATTTAAAAGAAATGTATTCGCGTGAACAGAAAATTAATATAGTTTTATGGTATTCCAAAGCTGAAAGTGCCGAAGGTGTTGTTGGGCAATTTGTATTTGCGTACCCTGATCAACAGGTTCCTTCCCGCCAAGCGATTATTAATATTTATAATCGTTTTAAAAAATCCGGGTGCATTAACCAATGTGGTAAATGCTATCACGAGGATCAACAAGCCCGTCCTATTCCTGAAGAAAGAGTCTAGAGGGACGAAAATGTAAGCGCTTTTGTGGAAGCAAGTGAGCCATGTTCCAGCACCCATATTTCTCAAGAAATTGGCATTCCAGACCGCACAGTTAGACATGTTTTAAAAAAGCATGGGTATAAATCCTATAAAATGAAAACTAGCCCAAGAAATTTTTCCAGATGATTTTATGAGGCGAATGGAGTTTTGTGATACCTTGAGAAGGCAAATTGATGAAAATGAAGATTTTTTAAAAAATATTCTGTTTACGGATGAATCATCATTTTCTCTTCATGGTAATCATAATCCTGCAGTCGCCAGATATTGGTCACGGGAAAATAAACATTTAAGTGCGCCTTTGCGGACACAATATCCCCAAAAATTAAACTGTTGGGCGGGTATTTTCGGCGACAATATTGTAGGACCTTTTGTCATTCACGGCAACTTAAATGGGGAAAAATATTTGCAGATGCTGCAAGAGGAAATAATGCCAGCTGTGCGTGCCTTGAATGTTAATTTCGAAGAAATTTGGTTTCAGCAGGATGGTTGCCCTGCTCACAATGCAAGGCGAGTTCAGGAGTTTTTGAGTATGACATTTCCTGAACGGCTTATTTGTGGCAGAGGTACCATACCACGGCCGGCAAGGTCACCGGATTTGACTCCCCTCGACTTTTTTTTGTGGGGCCACTTAACTCAACTAATTTACAGGTATCCACATGAGAGGCCTGTAAATTTAGTTGACTTAAGAGCAAAAATATTCGACATTACTAATTCCATAACACCGGAGGTATTGTCGAATGTTAGGACGGAGTTTTATGATCGGCTCGGGTATTGCGAAGCCCAGCAAGGCAATGTCTTCGAGCATTTATTAAAATGACTTTTTTAGTTTTATACTATTTTAAGAATACTTATTGTTTAAAGTTATTTTTTAATTAGAATTACCATTAATTTTATTTTTTTTTAAGAATGTTCATGAGTTTATTTTTTTTAGAATAACAGGTTTTATTTTACTTTTATGCTTAAGGCCGATAAAAATTTAAACACCTTAAAATTACTGTTAGTTGTATGTATTAATAGAACTACCAGTGATAAACATGACCGCAAAAAAACGACGTCGTAAAACATCGCACAAAATGCGATTGACAATCACTACTGCTCCAATATCTGGCTGATACGATACTGCCGTCGCCCGTCGCCCACCTACCGTGCCCGCTAGTATTCCCCTCTACCATAAAAGCGTATTGGTCGGTGGAAGGGGAATCGGCTAGAGCATGATTTTGTCTGTCTTTATTTCTCTCGAGCCTTTGCCTATACCGTTTTATCACACTGAAAACCTCCGCATGTAAGATAAATGCTTGCCAATAGTGTATAGGATTTTTAGGTTTTACCGATAGATCGTTAATGTAAAAATTAACATGAAATCGTTTATTATTCTTTTCTCGAAAATAGTTAATTTTTTCGACAACAAACAAGAGTGCCTTTTTTCAATCTAAGCTACCCAGATTTATTTTTTTTAAGTCTGTATCATACAAGGTGTTAAAAATTTAAATATTAAGCTGTAAAGCTTATTCCCCCTCGTAAACTAAAAAAGCTAAATATGTTTCAAGGGCACTATTTTAAGAGGTCCTTACTAGTGTCCATCACATTAAATTTTTATCAAATTATATTAAGTACTTTAAAAGTTAATCAAGAAAAGTCGATTTCCAGCGGCGTCCCTCAGGGGCACATAATGTCTCCGTAGGAAAGGCCTGTAAGATGAAACTTTATACGAACTTGTCGTCTTACTTTTTCATGTTCTATCTGAATCCGAGGGATTTCCCACATTTTCCCGGACACCCTGCATATCAAAATTAACGACGTTAATAACAGTTTTGTAAAACCTTGTATTACTTAAAAACGGGTGAAGTAATCGAATTAGGGTAAATGACAAAAAAGTTTTAAAATTTAAAGTACTTTCGAGGGTACGTACCTTCGAACCCTGCAACCGATTTACTTTTTTGCAGCGTCGCGACGCTTAGGACTTTGAAGGGGTCGGCAGTAATGTTATGTTTCGAAAATGCAAAGCGATCCTACCTTACGAAGCCTTTTACGAAATCAAGATATATCAATTCGTTTTCGAGATATACGCTCTCGGAATTTTAAGTGACGAACCCTGTAAAGTTTGTTCAATTTCACAAATTTTTAAAATACCCCTCCTTTGCTGCATAAAAGGTAGTGCTATTAAACCAATAAATGAAATGGCAGTTCTTGCTTTTTTTCTTATTCTCAGGTGTTAGAAACTTGTGTGTACACATATTCTTCTTATTGCGTTGTCTCCTTCCGAAGGTTGGCGATCCAAATGGCAATTGTAGTTTTGGAAACTGCAGCCCGAAAGATTTCTGTAGATGAGCGGTCAAACCATCTCCTAAGGTCCTTTAGCCATGAGTTCTGGCGTCTTCCAACTGATCTTTTACCCTGTACTTCACCCTCTATTACAAGTCTAAGTAACTTGTATCTTTCACCTCTCATCACATGACCCAGGTATTGCATTTTTCTTTTTTTGATGGAGTTTAGCAGTTCTTTTTATTTGTTCATGCGATGGAGTACTTTGTCGTTGGGACCCCTTATATCCATGGAATTCGTAACAACCGTCTGTATACGTACATTTCAAAGGCCTCTATTATTTTTTCTGTTTGTGGGTCCATTGTCCAACTCTCGCATCCATATAGTAAGACAGGCAAGGCATAACATCTGTACATCCGAGTTCTGAGCCCTGCCTAAGGTCTGATCTTCTAAAAAATGTTTTCATACTCATGAGTGTCTTCCTCGCTTGTTCGATTCTTAATAGTATTTCTTTCCTTGGGTTCACTGGCTGTTGAGGAGATTACCGGTTTTATTGTTTGTCCCTTGACCTTGGTGTCTTAGAGAGGACTAGTGTTTTGGTTTTGGAGACGTTTAGGTGTAAGCCGAACATTTCGCTGTGACGAACTACGGAATTTACTATATTTTGTAGCTCTTGTGCGTTATTTGCTATTAGCACTGTATCGTCGGCGTATCTAATGTTGTTGATTATTGTCCCGTTGATTTTGATTCCGCCTTGGACTTCTTCTAGTGCTTCTTTAAATATATACTCCAAATACAAATTAAACAGGAGCGGAGACAAGACGCAACCTTGCGGACTCATCTATTGATCCACATATCTTCCGAAGTTGTTTGTTCTATTGCGACTGTTGCTGTTTGGTTTCAATAGAGTCCTGATATCACTGGTAAGTCCTGTTCGTCGACCCCGGTTGTTCTCGGAATTTCGATCATCTTTTAATGGTTAACGCAATCGAATGCTTTTCTGTAATCTATAAAACATGCATAGACGTCTACGTTCATGTCTATGCATCTTTGTGTCATTAAAGAGCCTCTCGGGTTCCCAATCCATTTCTAAATCCGAACTGAGTGTTATTCATCTGGTATTCGCACTTCCTATAAATTCGTGTATGTGCGTGTATGTGTGTACACATACAGAAATAAAAATCTAGAGGAATATGATCAAGTGATCTACGTGGCCATGCAAAAAGACTACTTAAAACTGAAATCAAAATTTTGTTGCCGTTTAGAATATTTTAAAAAATTATGTTAAGAATAATATAAAATAATTCGTTTTCTCGAAAAATACTTAACTGCTGGGACTCGTCTATAATACAGCTAATTCGTGTTCCAGACACAAAGAGAAAAATATAAACCTTGATACCAGGACGTCAGTTTATAGGTATTTTCTAAATATGAAGCACCTCTATTTTTATGAACATAAAACATGCTGGAACTGTCGAAATTTGAAGCAGTAAATTTTTACGATATTAAACCCCGGAATAATTTCCCCGTTGAGAGTAGTTTTTGTACCTTCCCTACTTTTTATTACGGGCAACATTTGGAGGTAATAAAATGGGATTAAGACATGAAATTGGACTTCGACAATGCAGTTTACAACGATGTGTACATCAAATTAAGTTCTTATGTGGCTTTTACTGTTACGCCGACGTGGTCTTTTGCTTACTAAATAAAAATGAGCTATTATGGACCGTTTAATGGCGAATTTATAGCCGCTAAATAAATACTATCCTTGCTTCGACAGTGCCACAACTTAATGTGCGAAAGAGCACTTTTTCGACTATTCCTCTTACACAAAAAGGTTAGTAATTTGGTATAGCCACTGATGATGCACTGGGTTAATTGTTCAATTGTTCCGTAGTGGTTTCATTAATTTTTACTGCGTGACCTATAGGGTTGCTTACTGGTTCATTAATTTTCTGCAACCGTTGATTAAAATAATTGTTTACTTAAACTCTTTTGTTTTTATTCCTTAATGCAGGTTATGATAGCATATTAAAAGGATTCACGACAAATACACTGGTTGATACTTAATGTGCGCTTTTGACTAGCTACGTGACTGAATGTAAATAAGTGCGTGAACAAATTATAACCCTCATGTAGTTTACAGACCAAAATAGCAGATATTGAAATTGCACGCACATAACATTTACCAACCTATTCTCTTTGACGTGTTGATACACATTTCCCCAACAGCCATCTTACTATCCCAGCAGTGGTGGGTCGTGGGTGTTTAAGGGGGTGAAGCCATAAAATAGCGCCGCAGGCGAAAAATTTTCGCGATTTCAAGGTCATTGGCTTAAAATGAATAGTTAGGAATTCAACCAGCAATATAATTATTTTGGAATACTAGGTTTCACGAGAAAAATATTCAATTTGCAAGGTCAGGGTCAATTTCTCTCAGTGCATTCGCTATTATGAATGTCTCTATTTTGCTCTACTCTCGTAAGCGCCACAGAATTCTTAATCTGTTCTTTGGAACTTTCGTGCGATTTTACCGCCCGTGAAATTTTTTTTAAATCAGAATACCCACCCCCTGAACTCCAATTGTTTTTTACGCTGCCTAATAAAATACAAGGCCAACAATATAAGCTTTCCTTATAAATACTTCCGCACAGCCACTTATAGGTTTCGTACCAAGTTACCTGAAAAGCTCTTGAATATTGCTTACCCTGTCTCTTATAGTTAAATATTGCCGAAATTTTTGGTGTTGGTCGACTCTCCAAAATTTGCCGTTTTTCTATCTCAGGTCGTCGCGAGAAAGGGGTTTCAAGCAAAGACAAAACAATATCGTGAGAGGGATTCATAATTTAAATCAAAATAGGCACAAAGCACAAAAAAAATAATTTTATAAAACGAAACCAGCCGAAACCTTGGACCTTGGCTTGGCAATGGCAATACTGTAATAATTATTAAAATAAAAAGCAAATCGGCTTACTCACCTGATGTAAAGGGCTCTTGCCTTACCTTACCTCCTATCACCAACCACAACCGACTCTAGGAGTCGGTACGTGCACCAACACAACAAGAAAACAAATTAATTAGGTGTCAGTATTTTAACCCTCAAAAATCTAAAATCACGATAGGTTAACAATCACAAACGAATGGCACGCGTCGTAACTCGAAACCTAACGGCAAAGGGCTTTTCCAACGATCTAATTAAATCTAATAAGCCAAAACCTGATTCTACGAAAAGAGAAGATAGATGAGCCTGTTAACAATAAAACATTGCCAAGTTTCAAATAGGCACTAGGCACCCACCTGTAATCTTTAATTTTTATCTGTTTTTTGTTATTGGGATTTAATTGCATAATATTAATAATATCTCATAGAACAATGAAAACATTTATCAATCGTTTCTAACTTATCTTTTTATGTTTTTAAAAATAAAACATTTAAATAATAAGTAAATAAGTCAATAAGTGTCCTTGTTCAATCAACATTTGGCAACATGCAAGCCATTGCAAGCTACTGTAAAAATAATACGATATAGGCCCAAATAAGTGGGCCTCACTCGCCTGCAAAATTTGGCTATTATTTCTGTTGTGCGCAATTAAAGCGGTGGAGGTGCCGGGTTGGAGAGCATAGCGTTTTATAAGCGATTTGTGACGTAAAGGAAGCTCAAGTTTTTGGGATTACAATTTTCTTTTTATGCGGTCGGGCAACGATTTCAGTTTTTAAAATTAATGTTTGATGGGGTGCGCGCTAAATTTCAAAGATAATATGTTGAACTTTGATAGTAATTCAATGTTCTATTGTTTTGATACTTTTAATGATTGGAAATTAGTTAAAAAACGATAATTTATTAATTTTACATGTGAGGCCCGGCCTCAGTTGCTTTATACGACGAGTCGCCACTGTATCCCAGCAACATAGCCAATGCTTTAAATCAGCTTCTTGATAGTTCAGGTTAGTTAGAGTATAATTTAATATCTAGGTTATGGTACTGCTAGTATGTAGTATTAAGAAAGTAAGCCCTTGCGGAAATACTGTCAGGTTAACATGAACTTATTTTCATAAAAGACCTGAAATATTAGCATACTATTTATCAGTATTATTAAAAAATATACCTTTAAAAAGGAATACATTAGTTTTGCATAATAATAATGCATTTCCGTTGCTCAATCTGGTAAGAAGTAGATACTGCGAATCAAGAATAACAAAATATATTCAAGTCCAATTGAGAATCTTTAAAAGTGTGGCTTTCTCACGTAAAGTGTCCCTAAGGGAAGAAGGTGCGACACAACGACATCGTAAACAGGAACGGACTGAAATGAAAATCATTGGCTAACGTTAGAAATATTTTAACCACCGAAATTTTCAGAGCTTAGAGGTGACCGTACGGAGCCAGAAATAGCACCTCGCTTCGATCCCATCCTTACCGCAAGCGTAAGGGTATACAGTGCGTATCGTGGCTTACATAGTGCGCGCTTGCCCTGCCTCGGTAAGAATGGGATCGAAGCGAGGTCACATACATAATAATATGTATATTCGGTTGCCTACATTACAGATTATATATGGGATCGTGCTTACGGTTGCCCATTTTCGAACAGAAAATTAAAGTGAGGAATGAAACACAAAGTCTGCTTCACTAATTTAATAAAAAAGTTCAGATTAACATCCCAAACATGTTTCGAAGGTATAAACCTTCATCTTCAGTGGGTAATTATTAAGATGTTATTTATGAAGAGACCAATGACATTGTTAAATTTATTTAAACTAATGTTGCAGAAAAATTATTTTTAAGAAGACATATATAACTTTAATTAGATAACTAATACATATTATTTAGATTAAAGTAAAATTTTTATAAAACAAAATGAATTCAAATTGAATTTGGTTTTATTTTAAATTTATTAGAAAACCCAAATTTTACTGGGAAAATGTAATAGGGTACGACCATCATGGTGGATTCGTACTTTGGTATTTTGGTACGTAGTAGGTATTTAAAATTCTTTTTTTTAGATAATTTTGGAACAAATTCAACTATTCAGACTGTTAATAATAGTGATTGATAACTCAAAGTTAAAGGTATGCAAAAAAATGTTCCTAGGGACAATGGGTCTAAAAGAGGATATGGTTCAGGATTGGATTAAAAAAACTGAACATGGTATTAATGTCACTAGTAAACCGCCTAGGGAAGATACAAAAATAAGTGTTGAAAAACGTAAAAAATTGAGGGAGTTTTTTGATAGTTTGTCTAAGATGCCCTCACATTATTGTCGAAGAGATTCTACTAAATTGTACTTGGAACAGTTTTTTCAAACCAAGCAAGCGCTTTACAGAGAGTACAAAAATTACTGCGACGAGAACGGGTTTGCCAATCTGATTTTAAGCAACCCTGTTTTTGATCAAACCTTTTCTGAATTAAATTTAGCTTTGTACCAACCAAAAAAAGATAGGTGTGATGTTTGTTGCGGATTCGAAACGAAAAATATCAGTGAAGTCGAGTATCAAAAGCATTTGAAGAAAAAAGAACGCGCAAGGCAAGAAAAAGCACAAGACAAGGAACTCGCGAAGCAGGGAAAGGTATACACATTTTGTATGGATTTGCAGGCAGTAAAAATTTGCCCAGTGGTCAATGCAAGCAAAATCTATTACAAGACAAAGTTAGCCGTACATAATTTTACAATTTATGACATGGATACTCACGTTTGCCGAAATTATTGGTTTAACGAAACCGAGGGTAATTTATGTGCACCGACCTTCACTAATTTTATACTTGATTTTATTAAAGATAAATGCACTAAGAATATCCCCATAATTTTGTACTCAGATGGCTGTTGCTATCAAAATCGTAATTGTACTCTTTCAAACGCTCTTCTAAATTATTCTATTAAACAAAAAATACTCATTGAACAGAAATATTTAGAGAAAGGTCACACTCAGATGGAGTGTGACTCCGTCCACTCACTTATAGAACGTAACTTAAAAAGTCGAAACATTGAGTTACCAAGTGACTATGGTAAATTAACCAAAGAAGCTAGAACTAAGCCATTCCCATTAGAGGTAATTGATGTAACCCATGATTTTTTTTTGGATTATGCAGACGAGAAAACGTGGACCTATAACTCAATAAGACCAGGAAGAAAGGTGAACGATCCGACCGTGACTGACTTGCGCCATTTAAAATATAATTTTGAGAAAAAAGTAATCGAATATAAGATAGACTTTAATGATGAATTTCAGACTCTTCCAGCGCGATCCCTCAAATATCCCGAAATCGAGTACAAGACGCTTCATCAACGCAGACTAAAAATCAAGGAAATAAAGTGGAAACATCTACAAGAAATCAAATGCGTATTGTCTAAAGACTGCCATACCTTTTATGATAATTTGCCGCATTAGAAATATTTAAGATGTGACATTAAGTTGTTAACAGTTAAATTTTTACTATTACCTATTACCTGTTACCTATTATTATAATATCCCGTATCGTAACATTGTTTATTTTTTTTATGTTGTAATAACCCGTATCTGACCTAATTAAGTAAAAAACAATTTTAGAAAAAAAGTGACTTTTATTTTATCATTTAGTAGTGAAATTGTAACATAAAAAAAGTTTTGTAATTTTTTGAATCATATTTAGCCTTTATAAACTAAAAAAAGCTTCCCCTGTAAAATTCCGATCTAGGCAGTTACGGGGTATTAGAATTAGACCAACGATATGTCTTCTTAAAAAGAATTTTTCTGCAACATTAGTTTAAATAAATTTAACAATGTCATTGGTCTCTTCATAAATAACATCTTAATAATTACCCACTGAAGATGAAGGTTTATACCTTCGAAACATGTTTGGGATGTTAATCTGAACTTTTTTATTAAATTAGTGGAGCAGACTTTGTGTTTCATTCCTCACTTAAAATATTACTCCACTGTGAGATGGACTACTTCCATAAAAAAGAAAATTAAAGGATAATCCAGGGTCGTAGGCCATACCCAAGAATCTGTTTTGGTCTCAGAAAGAAACGATCTTAACGGGTTGGGGTTGGGGTCAGTAGCGTAGGGACAAATTCTGCCCCCGCCCTCGCCAAAATGTATTTAGCACAACACATAATGTATCGCTACATATGCGAAATGTTGCACGTGGCGACATCTTGTGGCAATCGAGCCACCTTACATTAGATGCCTGCCTTATGCGGCTTCTATTCCAGTGTTTGGTCTGCTCTGAGTCCTCGCTGGTCTGGTTGGGTAGCTAGCTCGATTGCCCCGAGATGTCGCCACGTGCTCTCGCATATGTATCTTTATTTAAAAACTAAAAAGAAACAAAACGTTTTAATGATAAAAATAAATTTAAAAAAGGAAAAAACAGCTCAAATTACAAAGAAACATGACGAAAAATCATTTAAAGAACGATTTTTGTCGAGCCTTTGCTTCTGCTTGAGCTATTTCTTAAATAATTTTTAACCATTTTCAACTTTGAAAAAGATCTCTCTGCAGATGCGCGCTAACTGCAATGTTAAAAATATCAACAAAGCTGTGGTTACCACCAGTGGCGTGGGCGCAAGGGGGCGATCGCCCCCCCCCCGCCCCTCTTGGCTGGCGCCCCTTTACTACTTAAAAAATAATTCTTAAAAAACAATATCCGTCTTATTTTATTTTTAGTAAAGAAGAGCGATCGGAATAAACTTAATAAAACCGGTTTTGAGAGCGTCCCGTCATATTTAATTTATTTCTTTTTATATAGCGGATTTTAACTTCATTTGGGGCCAGACCCCTGTTTCCTAGGGAGCATGAAGAAGGTGAATTCCTACGAAATTTGGGCGTGGACCCAAAAATTTTTTGCCTGCGGCGCATTAGCTCGGAAATTTACACCCCTACAATAGTTCGCCCCTCCCGCCCCAAAATGCTGGCTACGCCACTGGTTACCACGAAGTTTGAGACTAAAGTGTTATTTCATACGTAAAACCAAAAGAGCTTTTTTTTGTCGGATAAACTTTAATTTTTTACGAAAACTAGATTGCTCAGAAATTTAAAAAATGCGACAGCGAAGCTGGAGCGTTTTATCTATTACCGTTTGCTTGAGTTTAAATTGCTAAAAGTAATCTAGCTTGAGTTTAAAAAATAAAAGTATATCCGATTTAAAAAAAAAGGTCGGGTGATTTTTAGCTAGAGAAATTCACGAATTTTGGCATGAATAGATACTAAACAAAAATAATACTTCACTAAAAAAATATTTGACAGCATCAAATTAATTTGTAACAATATGTCAGGTTGCCGAGCAATGAAAAAGAAAAGCTACTGGATTTTGAGCTGGAGAGGTTTTTACCATTTAATTTTTAGCTGAAGAGGGTTTTATCGCGATAAAAAAGGATGCACCTTTTTTATCGATGTCAAAGTGATAAAAATGCAAATGTCAAATGGACATTTTATTGTAGGAGTGAATTTATCAATGATAAAAAAATTAAAGCTAGCTGAAGCTTATCTTTTTTAGCTGTTTTTGTAAGTGCCTTGAAATTATCTTAGGATTTAATCTTTTTAAGGTTGTTAAAGATTCTTCAGTGATAAAAATTCTTACGGGTTAAAGACTAGAACATAGCGGAAAACGCATACAAAACAATGTAAATTATAAAATAGTCAAAAACAGTTACAACCAAGAACTCGTTCCGATTTCAACCACTACTGAACTCAGAAATAAGTAGCGTCAGCCCGTCAGCGTCTAGTGTCTTCTTGTTGAAAAAGGATAGAAGCCTGGGCCTCCATGAGATTCAGGCCCCCCGCGGTGGCAGACGCTTGCAGTATTAGCGCTACGGTATATTTTATCTATTGCAAACACGCAATACACAAACGCAGAAAGAAAAGGACTACTACATTTTCAGTCCAAGCGTTAGATCTTAGGTGGGATATGTTAGGTAAAGGTACCATGTTTTTATTTTGTTGAATGTTGAGTTTTTTTAAGGACTTTTACCGTCCCTTCAAACCTTGTTAAAGGACAAATGACTTTATTTCGAAATAAATGACTGTCCTTTAAACTAAAGGACGGTTAGCAAGCCTAGTCGTGCTAGTTCGTAAGCATGATTGCTTTCGATTACGTCTGTTTACTCTTGGTTAGATTTTGGGCCCTGTACGTCACCTCTTACTGCTTAGTGCTTACTGCAACAAGAAGCGTTGCAAATTTTAGTGGATTAAAATAAAAATCTCTCTATTATCAGTAAATGTCACCATGCGACAAACTCGCTACAGTTATATAGGTTGTTCGATAAGGTTGACTCTCGGGTATATCACAAAGAGTATTGCAAGTGTCCTAACCAAAATGTAGTCAAATATGAGATAATACTAAGTAGAATGATGTACAAAATTACATTTAAAAAAAAAGCAGGAAATCACAAACAAATCACAAGAAATAGGTATAATAACATGATTATAATGCCGGCCATCCATCTGAATGCATTTGATTTAACCTTCGAACATAGACTGCCTAGATATGCTGTTAATGACATTTTGCAAAGTTTGCTTTCCGGGTGGTACGCAGGTACGATAAGGGTTGTACATAATATCTTGTATTCTTCCACACAAGTGGATATCTAAATAGGTAAAATCTGGAAACCTAGGTGGCCAATCCAACAATTACAGGACAGTCTTCGTTTTAAAACCACACGTCTCAGATTATAGCCACTAATAAACTTCTATATTGTAATTATTTTCAAAAGTAAATTAACCATTCTACCGCCAATAATCCTGCACCACACATTAATACTTCCACGGTGTTGATTATCTTCTTGACGTATTCAGTATGGATTGGAATCAGACCAATTGCATTTGTTATGTGGATTTAATTTGCCATTGTTAGTGAACGTAGCTTCATCTGTCCATAATACTCGAGACAGAAAGTGCCTGTCTTCCTCTGAAGTATTGCGAAGTCAATAGCAGTAGTTTAATCTATTGTCGAAATCGTTCTCTATTACGGCCTGAAGCCATACAATAATGCAGGAATGCATCTTATGATCCTCTGAAATTGTGTGTACAGGGTTGTTGGTCATAATTAACCAACTTTTGTTGACTCTGTTGTTAGATTTTTATATAATGGAGTAGCCATGGACAGATAAAAGTAAATCATAGGTATGTAAAAATATCTTGTCAATAAATACCATTTTGGATGCAAGTTTGTCTTCAAAGTCGTGACTACATAGATTTTTCGACTAGACGATAGGTGGTGCTGGCGGCGGTGTGGTAAACAACGTTGCATTATTGTCAGATCCGATTGTTTTTATAAATACACGTGTTACATTGTTGCTAGATGTGCTTATTTATTATTAATTTAAATAAAATAGGCTCGAAATTAAAGACCTTGTTAACGCAGGTAAGGACAGGGCTTTATTTAGCTTCCGTTATCTCTAGTTTTACTAACAGATGTGGTTTTGTACTCTTGTGACATTCATGCAAAACATTAATATTTTCAGATGACGAGAATTGATGTTTTGATTCAAGTAAATGGTTCGCAAAAGACTTGGTTTTGGTTATATCAGTATTCTGGTATTTATTAATTAAGCTAAGATGTTCATGCACTCCGCAATGTAGCGAATAAACTCCTCATTTCCGTTCAAAAGTATCAATGGTCCTAAAAGCTACTGCAATATTGTAAGGTTTGAAAGATTTTGCTAGTTGTGAAGAAATGTTGCCAAAATAAGTTAAAGCTCTATAATTTTTGTGTTCCTGTGTCTTAGCATGTATGATATTATATGTTAGTTTATATTTGTTCACGAACTTATAATAAAGTTTGTTGATTAGTATCAAAGGATATCCATTATTTCTGGCAATCAGTTTTATTATATTAGATTCTTTAGTGAACGCATTTCTAGACAAAGGTAGCTTGAATAGTCTGTAGAAAACAGAATTGAAGGTGGCAAACTGATGAGAAAAGGGTCAATTTGAATGGAACTGAATTATTTTATTTGTAAATGAAGGATTTCTATAGACTTCAAAGTCAATTATATTGTTATTTCTTATCAAGACTAAGTCTAAGAAAAGCAATCGTCCATTATTTTCAATCTCAAGTGTAAATTCAATATTCTGATGTAAATCAATAATGAAATTGAGGAAATCTCTCAGATCTGAATCATCACCATATCAAACTATACATACATCATCAATAAATCTTTTATATGCCAACATCCTGACTTTTGCTTAAACATTCTCTGATTAAATTGGAGGAAGTTTTGTTCTAGAACTATAGATAATTACAAAGTTAGGTCTGAAATTAATAAGTTGGGTGAACCCTTTCTTTTCAGCAATCTATCAACTTAATTGATGCAATCGTCTAGTGATATCAATCTAGCGTTTGGTGGAAGCACTATATTTCTCCAGTAATTCGAGAACTCAAGGAAGTTTGTGTGGAAAATGTGTGGCCTTTCTGACAGTGTCATTAGGCCTGGAAGAAATTTTGTAGCATGGAAAGTCAACAAAGGATACCAGTGGTCTTATAGACATATTTGTTTTATGTGCTTTGGGTAATCCATATAGTGGAGGGGTTTTAGGATTCATTGGGTACAGTTTGTATTTATTTGTACCAAAGTATTCCAGGGTTATCAAAGTTCCACCCAGAATGTTTTTACCTTTCGTAAAATACGCACTAGTAGGATTCCTATTAATTGCAGAAAATCCCCAGAGTCCAAAAAATCCGTAACCCTACTTATGTAATCGGTCCTTGTCATGATTACTAAACACGAGCCTTTATCCGCCTTACTTATTTAACGAGCCTTATACTTTTGTTTTTTTGTTGTATTCATTTATTATATAGTTTTTAGTTTAAGTTCTGACTGTTAACCTGTAATGATGTGGTTTTAACTTTTATCCGTTGTTTGTATTCTAATATTTTGTTATTACTTTTATTGGTTTATGATGTAGCAGGTGGGTTTACTAGTGGGATTTCCTCACTTATTGGTATTAATTGACATTTTCTTAGGTCTGATGATGTCTTTATTTTTTTAATTTTTACTCAAAATATTCTCTGTATAAACATTTACAATAATATATCAAATATTACCATAAAATATAAAACACAACCATAAGATATATAACATACAAAAGTATAAGTAAGCACAAGAAGCACTCTTCTAAATTTTAAAAAAATTTTAAACGCTTTTTAAAATTTTGCAGAAAAAGCGTTGTTCTGTCAAAAATTTTTAAATGATTCCATAAGTCAACACCTAATCCCAATGTCGAGAAAAGACGGACATCAGTAGGCCAGAAAGGTTTTCAAATTTTAAATTCATGGTCCCCTCTCTTCTGTCCAAGATGGTAACCTATTATAGATTTTATATATAAGAACCTTCAAGAAATATTCCCTGCGTTAGCATACTGATAGCCACCCAAATTCGTGACAGAAACAGAAGCTCACTACACAATCTGTCGGGCCCGAGTGAGTAATTTCGTTTTAATCCCTTGAGACACTTTATAATATCAGGTATTGTGAATGTAAATTAATTTGCCATATTGTTGTTATTATTTATTTTATTTCATTTATTTATTGACGGCCAGTGCTATTTTTTACAAATAACATACAAAATTAAATAGTAAGGAGTATATCTAAGACTAAGACTAAGACTAGAAATAAAACGATAACTAAAGCTAGCATGCATAGTTCGTTAAAGTGTGAATAGGTTCTATAATAACCACTTCACAAGTACTACCACTAAACTAAAGTATGAAAAAGAGAAGGCTTGACATCAACGTCCACCCATTCGCAGTCCAACAGCGTTCACCTCATATAGCTGTTTAATAAAATTCTTAAGGGGGCAAAAGAAGTTTAAGCGTTGTAGCTGATTCTGGTTAGCGAGAGACACTAACCTGGGAAGAAAGGAATTACAACCATAGTTGGTGCGGTGATATGGTTGGTAGAAAGTTTGAACGTTTCTTGTGTTGACAGGGGGTACATGCAAGGTAACAGTAGAGGTAAGGTATGGACAGTCGATAATAGAGTTAATGATTTTAAAGAAAAGGAGAAGATCATGGATCATTCAGTGTCTCTGAAAAATCTAAAGTGGATATGGTGCATAAACTTCCTCTGCACGCGCTCAATTCTGTTAACATGACAGGCATATTGAGGATTCCACACAGAGGCTGCATACTCCAAACCACTTCTGACAAGGCTGCAAAAGAGGATTTTAAAGGAACGAATAGTCATGAAGTCTCCCGTAGTTCGGCTTACGAATCCCAGCATTCTCAACGACTTGCTCACTAGTGTAGATATATGAGTAACAAATGATAATTTTGAGTCGAGAATTATACCCAGATCTCTCATGTTGTCAACAGAAGTTAAAATTGTGCCGCCTACATTGTAATCGTAAAGAGTTTTTAATTGCCGACGAGAGAATACCAAGAGATTGCACTTTGAGGTGTTAATATGCATACCATTGTCATGAGACCATGCTACAAATCGGTCGAGGTCATCCTGCAAAGCAATGCAGTCATCGGGGGTTGAGATAACTTTGAACATTTTTAGGTCATCCGCGAACAGAAGGAACTCAGAAGATCGGAAACAAGGTGTAACGTCATTGACGAAGAGGTTAAAAAGAAGAGGACCTATGTGGGATCCCTGGGGGACTCCCGATGGTACTAGTATCTCTCGCGATAGAAAGTTACTAATTTTAACTATCTGGATCCGATCAGCAAGATAGCTAGTTATCCAGCAAAGCATATATCCAGATATCCCCATAGTTTCTAGCTTTCCAACTAATATATTGTGCGGGACCTTATAGAAGGCCTTGGAAAAGTCGGTGTAGATTGAGTGGACCTTCGCCCCACACTCCAATGCCTGTGTTATAGAGTGAGTGTAAGACAACAAATTTAATTCGGTATTTTTGCCCACACAGAATCCAAATTGCTGGGTGATGACCTCGATAGTCAATAGCGAAGTTAGATATTTAGTAACAAGATTTTCAAAAACTTTAGGGATTGTATTAATGATAGAAATTGGTCGGTAGTTTTTTATGTTAGATTTATCCCCCGATTTATGAATGGGAACGACAAAACTTGATTTCCAGAATGTAGGGAAGAATCCGCTCTCTAGGGATTTATTGAATATGATATGTAAAGGCCTTGCAAGTATGAAAGAGCAGTTTTTAAGAAAGATGGGATGAATATTATCAGGGCCAGGTCCTTTGTGTGGACTCAGTCCACTAAGCTCTGTATATATTTTAGATATGGATATTGAGCAGTTGTTTATATTATGATGATTCTATGATAATTCCCTACCATACCCTGGGCTGTCAAAAGAATAAACAGATGAGTGTTTCTATTTTCTAGCCAGGGCCTATTCGGTGTATACATAGAATTGAAAGCTGTATTCAACATCTCAGCCTCAACAAGGTCAAGGTCAGTGACAGCGATTCCGCTATCCGTACTTAACACTGGTAAGCAGCTAGAAGAACCTTTTTTAGCATTCAAGTATTTGTAAAATTTTTTCCACTGATAATTTCGTGACTCATTCGCATTAAAGAGATTAGCCATAAATTTTTCAAATGCCTTATTTTTTGTTTTATTAAATTTATTTCGCAGTTTTTTATATTTCAATAAGCAAATGTGACTTAGTTTTGTGAGCATATTTACATTTACCTTTAAGCCGTATAGTGCTTTTATCATAATATTCGGGGTCAGAATTAAATTTTACATTCCTACAGGGTGTTGATATTTTCCTGGCGCGGAAGATAATCTCTTTAAAAGACATCCAGCGACTTTCTATGTCTCCGGGAGACATCGCCCAGTTATTAAATTTGTTTTTTCTGAACGTGTTTAGCACATTAACATTTGTTTTCTTATAATATCAATAAAACCTAGTAATAGGAACATTTTCTTGGATATTAAATCCCAAATGTAACATGACAGCTTTATGGTCACCAATACCTTCATCAACTGCATATTATGATAAGTCGGGCGGACGCAACAGAAAAACATCAAGTACATTACCGATATTGTGGTCAATGTTAGAAATGCGCATCGCTTGTTTTACTGTTTGAATGCAGTTAAACTTATTTATGAAGGCAGTCACCACTTCCTGATCACCCCTCTCGCTAAAGCCACCTTCAAGAAGATTAAGATCTTCTCCAATTACAAAATAATTATTGGGATTGAGCTCACAACCTTAGGAATTCAGCGCGAAGGTAAGGGATTGCAATATTTTTAGACCGGCAAAAATAAGCAATCCCTGCTCTGCAAGGGAAGTTTTAAGTTCTACACACAGTATTTCATCAGTTGGGTAACTCCATACAATCGATGGCTTAGAGTACGAACAGACAATAACACATACACCAATCAAATCAAATCAAATCAAATCGTTTATTTTCCCAAAAGACAATATATAATAATTGTAGGGGAATAGTCAAGAAGAGCTAAACCTAAGATTTACAAGCTAAATAGAGTAAAATAAATAAAAAAGATACAACATATATCTATGTAGAAACACTAAACACACATTTGACACTCTTATGACACACGACTTAAAAACTCATCTATGCTATAAAAGCACTCAACAATTAGATAGGTCTTTAGCTTATTTTTAATATTCATAAGACTAGGAGAACTTCTTATATCCTCAGGCAAGTGATTAAATATTCTAACACCAAGATTACGAGGAGAATTGTATGATATAATACTTCTAGCATTTGGGATGCAAAAGTTATGTCTATTCCTTGTTGCGAAACCGTGAATGTCCTTATTCTGAGTAAAATCACTTTTATTGCAATATATAAATATAGCTTATTCTAGTATATGCAAACGAGGAAGAGGCAAAATCTTAAATTTTCTAAAAAGGTTTCGGCAACTATGCTGACCAGGAATACCTACTATACATCTTAAAATTCTTTTTTGTTTTATAAAAACATTTTTACTTAGTGTAGAAACACCCCAAAATGCTAGCCCATATCTTAGGTGTGATTCAACATAAGCATAGTATAACATAACCAAATGATCTTTGTCCAAAATAGATCTTAAATTTATCAGCAGATAATATGATGAATTTAGTTTAGCCGCAACATGCTCACAATGATCCCTCCAGTTTAAACAGTCATCCAGACATATACCGAGAAACCTGATGTTACGAGTTTGGCATAAGGATTTATCATCGATACGAAGATCTATGTTTTCTATCTGTTTTTGTCTACTGTGGAACCTGACGAACCGTGTCTTGTCAACGTTTAAAAACATATGATTATGTCCGAACCAACTGGAGAGCTCAAGAAGCGCATTATTAGATGTTTGCTCGAGAATATTTGAGAACTTATTCGAAATAAGAAAAGAAACGTCATCAGCAAAAGCTGTACGATTTGCCTCCGGACCTACATGATCTATATCATTTAAATACAATAAAAACAACACAGGACCTAAAACAGAGCCCTGTGGAACCCCTACATTAATATCCACAGTTGACGAATTTATCACCCTCCTCGACTGTCCATTGAAGTTATTAACACTAACATATTGTGTGCGGTTTTCAACAAATGAATGGATCCAGTCATAAGGCTTTCCATCTATGCCATATTTCTTCATCTTTCAAAGAAGAACATTATGGTTGACACAATCAAACCCCCACCGTGAGTGGGTCTATCCCTACGATACAAATTATATTTAGGCAGGCGGTACTCATTGTCAAAATCAGTAGACTTTAGCCAAGTCTCTGTCACAATTATTATATCAGGATTATAAATTTGTTACCTGAACTTCCCGCATTTAGTTGAAGAATTTTCAGCTCTGGTTTTAAAAAGGCTGTCTCTGTGGTACGTATCGTTGGCGCGATCGGTGTTTTTTTGAGTAATTTCGTGGATATTGTAGTTTGCGCTTAAAAATAAAGTCACGCAAGAGAATACCGTCAGGCCATACAGCTCCGTCAATCAGCTTAGAATAATTTTCCAATACACTTAATTTAAATAAGCAATACTCTCTGTTATTTGTGGGAGCCTAACAGTCCAGGGAAGAGGCGAAATATATTCAGGTTAGGCTAGTCCGGTACTGCCCAAGTAAAATCCTGCACGAGAACAAGCAAATTGGCACAACTGACAGGAAATATCCACCTTTAAACGAAACCCAAAGTGTATATGTAAACATGCCCTGACGGCTTCATATAAAGCCGTGTTTTTTAGAAGCCCGCCCATTATCTTATTTACTTATTATAGTGATTAGTCGTCTCGCTTTATCCGGAGCTAAAGCTCGTTGCTATATAATTTTATGCAGTATTAAAAATGTAATAAGGGCTTTACGGACTACGGGTTTAATTTTAATACAGTTCTATTTCATAGAACACCGCGTGTTCTTATTACCATTTTGTACTGTTAGGCTATATTGCCTTTTTGGTTAGGTTAAGCACGAAACGTGCGCTGTTATGGGTTTACTTATTTTAAACTAATTCTATATTGCCGAGTAATGGGAGTGCTGATTTAAATTATTTTTAATTTAATAGATATGGGTACAGGGTGGTGCACGTAAGATGATCCTGTATGAGTTATGAAAAAAAGTTCATAAGAAAAATTAATTGATTGGAAATAAATTTTTATTTTGTTATATTTTTACGTATACAGGGCAAGTCGTTTGGCTGGAGTTGATACAAACCTTCGTTTTTTAAATGGAGCACCCTATATATTTTTATATTGCTGGTTTACAATATTTTATAAATTATGGAAAATCAATAAAAAAATGAAGAATAATTTAGAATTTTATAATTCATACAAACACTTATAACAACATGCCAAATTTAAAAATATAAAATATATTCAGGGTGTTCCCAAATATCATGTACAGGGTATCCAGTTTTCGATGGCTTTCATTTGGAGAACGTCATCACTCTGGAATGACCTTCCTGAGGCCGTGTTCCCCAACGAGTACAATCTCCAAAGATTCAAGACCGGCGTGAATCGTCTCCTGCGCGCACGCAACGCTCGCAGAGCGCCATAAAGGATTAATCCTGCAGTGCTGTGCCTTATCCTAAAAAAAAAATTCGAGCGCAAAGTGACATTGCCGCTCTCGCGAAATAGCCGGGTTCATGCCGGCAATGTATCACTTTGCGCTTGTAATACAAAAACAGCTATTTTTGACAACCGTGCAGAAATGAATACTTTACCGCACTATTTAGTTTCGCAAATATTTAATTGTTGATTTGCAGTGTGCCTAATTCCACGGATAGCATGGAATCTATAGCACGAAATGCTGTAGATGCAAAAACTTTCATTTTTAGTTCAGAGCCCTGTAAATTGAACCCACGGAAAGAAAATGCCGCCCTTATTAAAAGACCGCTTAATAAGACTCCGGGGCAAAATACACCAAAGAAAATGTTGTACCCAAGAGTATTCGATTACGCCGCAGCCACCCCGAGTTTTTTGTCCTAATAGGTCGTTACGAAACCAAACAAAAAGAGGGGTGACTTAACGAATTATTTTGGGGGTGTGCATATCGAGATTACGCCGCCGCCGCAGGATTAAAAGATTTTTTGGTCCGATCCCTTGAGAACATGGATATCTATGCTGATTTATTAGTGTGTACAGTATGTATACAATGTCATAAAGGCACTTTTTGTGGTTCGTTTAAAAAAATATATTATGTCTTAAATACCTATTAGTGATTTTTGGCCAATAAATTTGCTACCCACCTTCTCCAAAGGTCTTTGAAAAATGTCTAAGGGAACAGGTTATTCAGTTTCTAAATAATAACAATACTCTTCCTTTAGCTCATTCTGGATTTCATTCTAATTACAGTACGACACCCGCTCTTTTCAGAGATACTGATGATATTCAAATTCGACACGTCTTTATTATACAGAGTGGCAAAAAAGTCGCGCATACTGCCTGTAACTTTTAAATTACCTCGTTTACGAAAAAGTGCCCTTTATGAAAGTTGTTCCGTAAATTATTCCTTACAGTTTTACCTGCACGATTTTTTTTTCATTTCTGGTTTGGTTGCCATAGAGACTACTTTTGTTAAATGGAACACCCTGCATATAATTGCATATTTGGATTCTACTGGAAAAACTCTAAATTTTTTGAATGTCAAATTTTTACGTAAGCGTCTCCGAGATAATGACTGCTAAAAATGAAAAACTTCCTAATTATAATTATTCCCACCTAATACCCACCAGTTAAGTCGAGGTGTTTTCATGACAGCAACCTAGAACGTGTGAATTTTGAGTTCCTGCTAATTTTCTGTTGTTTAAGTGATTTCTAATTTGTTTACACTATGGTTCATCTGAATGAGAAACAACGAGTTGACATTTTAATAATGAGCGGTTACGGAAATATGAAAAAGATCGCAAGATCAGGTTTGTCAACTTTCCAATGAATTATATCCAAATAGGCCTCCAATAAATCAGTCAACGGTGTGTCGAGTGGTAAAGAAATTTCGAGAAACAGGGAAGCCACTAGATCAGGTCGACCTAAAACAGCAACTGAGGGAGACAAAGCATTGGATATCCATCCAGGCCAATGGCAATGTATTTTAATGTGTCTCATCAGCCAGCGAGAAATTTGTTTAAGCAGGAGAAGTTGCATCCCTACAAGATGAAGTTGGTGCACAAGTTAAACGAGGACGATTTTGATAGAAGAGCTGAATTTTGTGAGCTGATGATGGAAAAATTCAATAACGATAATAACTTCGCAATAAATATCATTTTCTCGGATGAAGCTACTTGCCTTTTAAATGGCGTTGTTAATAGACACAATTATCGTTATTTGTCTGCTGAGAATACTAACTGGAAGGTCATACTCAAAGTTAATGTTTGGGCGGGCATAGTTGGTAGACATATTGTGGGACCTTTTTTTATAGATGGTGATTTTAATGGCGAAAAATATCTGGACCTCCTTAGGAATCACATAATTCCTTCTTGCAGGATGGTTTTACCGGGTGTAAATAATGGCATAAACGAACAGGTATGGTTCCAGCAGATGAATCACCTGCGCATATTATGCGGCAAATGTTAGACAATACATACGCGAACAATTTTCAGGACGTTGGATAGGCAGAAGAGGTGCCATTGACTGGCCCGCGGGATCCCCGGAATTAACCCCACTCGACTTTTTTTTGTGGAGACACTTAAAGAACAAAGTCTACGTTAACCGGTTAAATAACTTAAAATCTTTAAAAGTCAGAATTACTGCCGAAATTCGGGCCATTCCAGAGGACTTTCTTTTAAACGTTGTAGTCGGATTCAGGGATCGACTGGCGCTCTGCTTAGCAGAAAATGGTAGTCATTTTGAACACCTGATCCATTGAAAAGGTTTCACAAGTTTATTATTCCGATGTTAAGTTGTTCAATTTTCTTGGCTATTTATTTTTGTTATTATAAAGTTTGTTACAATTTTAAATAAGTAAAAATTTGAAATACAAAAAATTAAGAGTTTTCCCAGTAGAATCCAAATACGCATTCATATGCAGGGTGTTCCATTCAAAAAAAGTAAATTGGTCTCTATGGCAACCAAACCAGAAATGACAGAAAAAATTCATGCAGGTAGAAATGTGGGGAATAATTTTCTGAACAACTTTCATAAAAGTCACTTTTTTGTATACGAGGTAATTCAAAAGTTACAGGCATTATGCGCAGCTTCTTTGCCACTCTGTATAAAGAATGTACAAGGCGAAGTTTAGCTTCTACAAGAGTGCTATTCTACTTAACCCGCATACAAGCTATATATTTTTAATAAAGAAAAATTGTAACGTGTATACTAAAACTAATAAAAAAGTATAATATTTAGGAATATATACAGGGTGTTAGTGAATAAGTGCGACAAACTTCAGGGGGTGATTCTACATGATACTGATCACAGTTATTAATTCAATGAGATGTTAAATTACGTGTTGTTAATTTGCAATTTTAAATCACCTCCTTTTTACATTGACCTTTTTCTTTTTAATTAAATTAATTAAACCAATATTTAACTGATTTTTTGTGTTTGTTTTGGTACATCATCGTTCACTCACAAGAATTTGGTGATATTGTGACAGGTTGGAGCTAAAAGCAGCTGTGTGAGTGGGGCTCAAAAGTCGATATTATATCATTTGCTTGTACAATATTCTTAGGGGTTCATACATTGAGCACATTATTGTTTAACTGACCACCCCGGTTACAATTGCCACAAGCTTGGGCTAGCTGAGGTAGGTAATGACTTTAATCTTTATTTATTTTTAAAAATACCTGTTATTGCTCTGTTACCACCAAAAAAGTGTATATGTTGTATTAGGCTAAAATTGAAATAAGTTTGCAGTTTCAGAAAAATTCAACAAATTTTATAGTAATTATAAGTTTACAATACAAGTGTCTAAGAAATCGTCCAGTCCTTAACGACTTTGAATACATAGTTGAAATATAAAACAAATAATATAATGAGCTCTTTTAGTATTTCATCAATGTACTATGCAACATTTTATTGATTAACAATATAAACAACAACGATTTGAACCTGGACATAGATTAAAATGGGTGTTAAAAGCTAAAACATATTGCAGATTAGAGCATAATGTTAGCGTTTGTCAAGGAGAAGGGACAAGAAGTTGTAAAACCTATTTTTTCCACTTAAACTTTGCACATTTTAAATTAAAAACTACGGTTAAAGATAGCAAGGAATCCTTTATTGACTGGACAGTATGGTTGCGGATCGACAAATAAAGTCAAAATACTAAATTAACAAGTAAACTAAAACTAGTATTTATTAAAATAAGTATAAAATATTAATTTTAAAACTAATTACAAAACTACCAAAGATATGTGAACCAAATCTATATGAATCGGGGCGGCGTGTTATTAACGACAGTATCCAAAGACTTATGTTTGAACCTGTAGTTTCTTTTTGTAACCCTTCAATGTTTCCTTTCTTCTTTCTTTGACTTATTTCCAGTCTTTAAAATTTGTTTTTTCTCTCTGGCTATCCTTTTCCTTTCCCTGTCTTTTCCTCGAAGTTTTATTTTGGTCAAAGGATCCTTGAGTGCAACTAGACCTGTCTTTCATTGAACATGGGATTCTTTGGCGTTGCCCGCTCTACAGGCGGTTGTAATGGCAATGGTTGTAAAGATTTTACTTCTTTGATATTAGCTAAGCTAATTTTCGCCCGGAACATATAATATCTAATGATGAGTCCTAGTATTGGATACACGCGGATCCAAATAGAACTTTTGTGATCAATGGCCACTTGGGACCTTTGTGGAGTCACAGCGTACGCGTTTAAAAAATATTGTCACCTTTAGAAAAGCTCATATGAAACATTCAAGCTCCCCTAATTCCAAAATATTCTATTTGCATTGATAAAACTATTGTAATATTTAGAGGGCACCTGAAATTTCCACAATATGTCAAAAGCAAATACCATACATTTGAAATAAAATTGTGCACACTGTGCTTCGAAAAGGGGTATACTGTGGACAAGATACAATAAAAGGCCAGTGTTTATTATAAAATATCGTAGTTATCTTTGCTAAAAACTTACTGAAACTCGTACGATACATGCAGATAATTATTATTAGCCCATGATTTGTTGGAGGAGAAAACAGGCTTGGTAGGTGCAAATTCCAAGCTAAATTCCAAAAAAGTTGCTCAAAAGTCATTCAAAAAGAAAGCTATAGTAACCGCTGAATCCAATTCATGCATCGTAGTCTAGAAATGGAAGGATAAAAGGGGTGTCCTTATTCTTAGAGCGAAGCATAGATGCTTCCGAGTTGTTGAAAGTTAGATACGGAAACAAAGTTGAAAAATCGTTTTGATGAGTAGATTATATCAAACATTTAGCCTCTAAAGATCTGTCTGATCAAATGAAAGCTTATAATACTTGTCTTAGGCGAGGTCTCAACGCACCAAATTTAGATGTTCTAGGTGCACGCAAAATTATTGTATACCATGTTTTTTCGAGGTACGTAATTGTACAAAACAATTTTTGAATTTAATTTTGTTTTAGTTTTTCTTATATGTTTGGTATTTTTTGAAAATTAAAATGAACGCCTATCCTGTTCAAATTTTCGTAGATTAAGTGAAAATATTAAGCATGAATTTTGAAGTTTTTGAAGACTATGTTTGTCCCTTTGGGTGAGACATGGCCTTAACACTATATTGCAATTAAGCAGGTGTAATAACACTAATAAATCGATCAGTCTTAGTTTAATATTTGGGACAAGAATATATTTATGGACTTAACAGCTTTAATTTAAAAATTGATTTTTGTATCATTGTTCAGAAAAACACCCAGATTCTTACACTCAGTTGTATTGGAGTGTCCCCAAGTATGACATTGAGATTATTAAAATTATTAGATTGATTTTTTCCACCAAAAATAACTAATTATGTTTTATTCGCATTTAAGATAAGACCATGGGCATGCGACACCTCTGATACTATTTTCAGGTCGCTAGTGATTCTCTCTGTCACAATATTGATTATAATCTGGAGTTGCCTTTTGTTGCGTTTATGGACGCAGTACTTTATTAATCTCATACCTATATATTTATGTTAGCGGTCTTTCCCCGCCGTAGCTCCACGTACGTAACAGAAACGCCGCACATGCTCAGACAGGATGGGCGAGGCGGAAAAAGCGCGAGAAGCGCAGGACAGTCTGAATAAGTTGGTCAAGCGCGTCATTGCTTTTGTAAGACGACGATATTGAATAAATTATCAATTGGGGTATTTTCGAGTTTTATTGGGGGTAAAAACCCTTAACGTTATCATCAGAAGTGGGATTGTTCTCCGTGCAGTGTTAATTAATCGGTAATTACCTAACTAGACAGTAAAGTAGTGCTTAATAATGGAGGAAGATAGTCCGCGTCGCAATAGTAAGCCAACCGAACAAATTACCGGAGGCGATGCTGAACAAGATCAGGCTTCAGATCCGAAACATTCTGAATCGCAGTGGCAAGAGACGCTTATTACTTTAGTGACAAAACAACAGCAACAGCTAGCTGAATTGACCCGCCAATCCAAGATGGCGACATCATTATCAAGGTGTGGTACGCCAACGCCTAGTACTTCGGGCGCAGAGACATTAAGTGCGCATGCGTTCGGTCCTGTCCACGCGTCATTTAAGCCAACTACCTTTGATCCCAGACAAGAGCACCTACTCTATAGAAGAATGGCTGAAGGCTGAAGGACGCAAGTAAACTTAAGAATGAACTTAATATAAGTGATAACCTAATGATTGCCAAGCGAGGCAGTACAAAATCGCGGCTACCGCTATTGTTGTGATTGGAGGCCCCTTTGTCAAAGTTGGAAAAATTTCTGTGACGACTTAATCATTGCTTTTCCTGATCGGGAAACGCCAGGTGCTCGCGCATACAGGGCTGCTACTTTACGAAGTCACGATTGTGAATCGTTATGCGAGTATGGCAATCAAAAATTGCGTAGCATCAGCAGATTTCACGATAGTTTGCCTTGGAATAAAATTGTGAGTATGGTTGAATATGGATTAGATTACGCAGAAGCACGCACTGCTTTGCAAATCCAAAGTTTGAACGTGCACGTCGCCCTGGATCATCAAGAATGTCAAGAAACTCAGAAGTTGCGGGAAGATCCAACTGGAAAGCCGAACGACAACTTATAGACACTTGCCATAGTGGAGGCCGTTGAACATTTCCGAGTGTATTTGTACGAAGTGCATTTTACAGTATAATATACAGATTGTAATTCTGTTAGAGCGACTGCTCTAAAGAAAGACTTGCATCCGCGTGTTGCGCGTTGGTGGATTAAATTACAAGACTATGACTTTACAATTGAATACCGCCCAGGTAATAAAATGTCACATGTGGATTATCTAAGCCGTAATCCTTTGGACAACAAAAGTGATTTAAAAGTGTGCGTTTTAAAAACATTGCCCAGTAATAAAATAAACAACATAGAAACGTTACGAGAATTTCAAAACAATGACTCATTTTGTCACGAAATCTTCAATAAACCTGAAAGTAACCCGAATTTTACTATTAGAAATAATGTAGTCGTCACCAAAACAAAACCTGCTAAATGCTTTGTACCAGTAGCTGCGCGTCTTTTAACTATGCGATTGTATCATGATGATTCATCGCATATCGGTTGGGATAAATCCATTGCGAAAATGCGCGAAGATCTATACTGGCCAAAAATGGGACGATGCTTAAAAAAATACATCAATAATTGCAGAGCATGTGTATTAGGAAAATCACACACTGGTCATCGTGCAGGGTTGTGGCAACATGGCGAAAAAGCAGACGATATTATTATACTGCATACATGGCACATCGATCATGCAGGCCCATTAGTTAGGTCGAATGGATGCACTCAAATTTTGGTAATAATCGATGCATTTTCTAAATTTTGTCGATTTCAACCTATTCCAAAGAAAACCACTGAAGACTCAATACGAGCATTGTTGCCAGTTTTCGAAGAATTAGGAAGGCCAAAGCGTATTATAGCGGATAGAGCAGCTGCATTTACTTCAATGACGTTCCAGAACTTTTTAAGTGAGCAAAGCGTAGAATTGCATCACATTGCAACTGGAGTGCCTCGCGGAAACGGTCAAGTAGAGCGGACCATGCGTACACTCTTCAACTTGTTGCGTCCAACACTTATAGCCGAGAAAGAAAGTACATGGACAACTGCATTACCTGCAATAGAAGAAAACTTAAACTCTACAATTCACGCAGTAACTGGTTACGCGCCGGCACTGTTACAGCTTGGAATAGATCCGAGATTAGCAGCTACTCAGCAGTTTTTAGGAGACGTATCGTCATCAGCCAATTTTGTTGACCCAGACAAGGCCGTCTCGAAAGCTCGGGAAAGAATAACAAATCGGGCAAATATGCAGGCTCAGCAATTCGATTCAACTCGTCATCGCAGCAGCTTGTTTACTGTGGGAGACCTGGTGGCTGTTGAAGATTCTCAGCTGGCAGGTGGAGGCAAATTAAAATCAAAATTTAAAGGGCCATACACCGTTCGCAACATTCTTCCGAACGAGAGATACGTACTACATAGACAAGGGCGCCGGACCACTGTAGCTGCTCATGAGCAGTTACGACGTTGGCCTGCCATGCAATAAAAAAAAAGTAAGTAATACTGTATTGTTGTAGTAGTTCTCGAATGAATGACTGTGAAATGAAAGAGGGGAAAAAGAGGATAGTGGCAGTACCACTATGCCTAAGTGGTGGCAGTACCACCGAGTGAATACTAAAAGTAAGAAATTAAAGAATAGTGGCAGTACCACTGAGCGAAAGTTAAAAGTAAAAAAAAATAGGGAATAGTGGCAGAACCACTGAGTAAATGTTGAAAGTAGAAACTTAAAGAAGTGTGGCAGTACCATCTGAGTGAATGTTAAAAGTAAAAGATTGGAGGATAGTGGCAGTACCACTATGCCGGAAAGGTGGCAGCACCACCTAGGTATAATAATTAAAGTACTATTGTGTTAGAAAAAAACAAAAAAAAAAAATAGAACAAAAGCGGAAAAGAGGGAAACGAAAAAAAAAAAAACATTGTTGAAGGTAGATAATCGTAACCGAAATACTGCTTGTATTTTTTTTGGATTTTCAGATAAAGATCCGGTGCGAGGACGCTCCGTTTGCAGGATAGCCGTGTTAGCGGTCTTTCCCCGCCGTAGCTCCACGTACGTAACAGAAACGCCGCACATGCTCAGACAGGATGGGCGAGGCGGAAAAAGCGCGAGAAGCGCAGGACAGTCTGAATAAGTTGGTCAAGCGCGTCATTGCTTTTGTAAGACGACGATATTGAATAAATTATCAATTGGGGTATTTTCGAGTTTTATTGGGGGTAAAAACCCTTAACGTTATCATTTATTTAAATAAAACTCTGTAGCTGTTTAGTGACTTATGTCGTATATTGTTACTATAACACGCATGTCGAAAAAGAGTCATTCTCTGCGATCACTCCCAGTATATACATACAAGCCTATGTAGGTGTAACCAACATAAATATACCTATATTAAATAGTTACTAGAATTAACATGTATTATGAGTTGCTTATAATTATGAATACTTCGTGTAGAATCCCCCCTGTATTTTACAATATAAAATTATATTAATTTGAATTTAGTTAAATTTAAGTTAAAGTTTCCTTTTTAACATTGATTCACAAACTCACAGCTCAAAAGAAGTTTTAACATAATATGCGAAGTTAATATGATTTTAAGGATTAAAATAACCTTATTTTCTAAAAATAAATGTATCTATATCTAACATACTTATTTTATATACCTATTTACATATACAGGGTTTTTCTCTTAAAACTCCGCACGCCAATATCTCGAAAACGAATATGAATATTTAATTTCTGTAAAAAGTAGTCAATGTATGGGGTCAAGTAGATATTTTTCAAAGCTTAAAAAATTGGACGCCTACTAAGAGCTAAGCGTCGCGACGCCGACGCGTCGAAACTATAAATCGATTGCATTGACTTTGAAATTACGCGCATGCGAAAGTACATGTTATTTATAAACTTTTTTGTTATTTACTCGAACTTATTTATTTTACTCATTTCTGAGTTATACCGGTTTATAGTAAACATTTCTTGATTGACAAAAAATGCAATTACGGATCATTTTTACAAGAATGCCATGAATATTAGTTACTATGGCAACCATTGTAATCGCAATTGTTTTAAGTGCAATTACAAAAGTAATAAACAAAAATTATTATTGGCAATTAACTACTTACATGATTCTGGGTTGAGCTAATGAACAAAATTATTATTGCACTTAACTAGATGAAAAAAACAAATTGAAAATGTTGTTCAAAATTATGTCCATCTGCTCGAATATACCTATTAAAAACTTTCAACAGATGAGCTTGGGTCACTTGTAGGAGCGTCCTTCTTGTAATAGCGGCACACGCTGCACTAATTTTGTTAATAAGATCAGCCATATCTTCGATAGGTTCTTCATAGACAACGTCCTTTAGGTGACCCCAAAGAAAATTATCTGGTGGTGTAAGGTCCGGGGACCTCGCCGGCCACCTTATCGGTCCATTAGTATCAAACCATCTATTGGGGTATTCTCTGTCTAAACACCTCGTTACAATTACAGCATTATGTGCAGGCGCTCCTCCTGCTGTAGCCACATATTCATTCTAGTCTCAAAGGGCACTTCTTCTAACAGTTCCGGAAGTGTAGTTTGAAGAAATCTTAAATAGCGATCTGCATTTAAAGTGCCTTCGTAAAAGTGAGGTCCAATAAGGAATCCGTTTATTATGCCGCACCAAACATTGATGCCAAAGATTCGCTGATTACCTCTTTCTGTAATCCAACGAGGATGGTTGTCGGACCAAAAACGACAGTTGTGTCTGTTCACGATTCCATTATTATGGAATCGACTTTTGTCGCTCCATAGAATGTTCAAGAGAAAATTTGCATCTTGGCTATACAAATCGGCAAATCTTGCTAAAAAATCCATTTTTCTAGCGGGATCACCTAGTTCTAATTTATGCACTAGTTTAGTTTTGTAAGAACGAAACGAGTTTCTATTTAGAATTCTCGACGATGAACTTATGGAAACACCTGTATTTTCTTTTATTTTTGATAGGTGGATATCTTGGGGTTATTATCAACCTGCTGAATTACAGCAGCAGTATTTTTATCATTTGTAGTCGTCTTTTCTCTATTTCTCTTAGGTTTTACGAAACTGCCATATTCTCCTAAGTTTTTACATAAACTTGGAAAGGTTTTTGCATCGGGGACTAATCTACGCAGATAACGCTGTGCGTAAACTCTTTTGCTTCTCTACATTTGGACCTGCATTCTCCAAACACCAATAACATGTCTACTTTTTCCTCATTGCTAAATTGAACCATTTTCATATAATTATTGTTAGTTTTGTTTAAACCGAACAAGTTTGAATATTTCTTGTGACAAAATGTGACAATATATCTTTGACGCAGCAATGACAACATCTGTCGCTTGTAACTGCACTTAAAGCAATTGCGATAAAAATGGTTGCCATAGTAACTAATATTCATGGCATTCTTGTAAAAATGATCCGTAATTGCATTTTTTGTCAATCAAGAAATGTTTACTATAAACCGGTATAACTCAGAAATGAGTAAAATAAATAAGTTCGAGTAAATAACAAAAAAGTTTATAAATAACATGTACTTTCGCATGCGCGTAATTTCAAAGTCAATGCAATCGATTTATAGTTTCGACGCGTCGCGACCCTTAGCTCTTAGTGGGCGTCGAATTTTTTAAGCTTTGAAAAATATCTACTTGACCCCATACATTGACTACTTTTTACAGAAATTAAATATTCATATTCGTTTTCGAGATATTGGCGTGCGGAGTTTTAAGTGAAAAACCCTGTATACAGTGAGCTAAAAAAATATTCTATAATGATAATCTGTTTAAAGCATAGTAATTTTATATTGCCTAATTTGCATTTAAATTTTGTCTATTAACTGTACTTCTTAAAAAATATGGTTTAAATGGTTATCTAATACACAATTATGTTCCCTAACTATTGGTTCATTTTTGATAATACGATGTTGCCTATTTCGTCTAAATACATTTCCAAAATCATCCTTAACTAAATAAGACCTAGGTTCTATTAGTTGTTCAACAGTAGTACCAATGGTTGGGATTTCTAAACATTACTTTACCTGCTACTTTCCCTCCTGCCAAGTTTTTTGAATTTTTATTATAATAATAAAATAAACCTTTTGTTTTTGTCGCCTATGTTGAAGTTTATTTTATAATAATTTTTATCAGGTAGTCTAGGATTAAGCATAGAATCTACTATTGGTAAGTTATCTTTTAAACGTCGGTTAAATATGATTTGAGCTGGTGATAAACCTAGATCTGGTATTGGAGTATTTCTATACTTAAGAAGATACAGATCTAGATTGCCATTTTTATATTGACATTTTTGCCAATAACTTCGAGAATTTGGAGATATCCACGTTTCCTTTAATACTTAAACAACAACAACATTAAATAAATAGACCAAAGGGTTGACGGCTTTTTGCTTTTGGCAATTTTGCTAAAATATGCCAGTACAACAATTTCAGAAATAGTTTTCTGAACACCTTTTTGCGAGCACTAACACTTTAAACATAAACTTTGTCATACCTTGCACGGCTCTTCTTAGGTAACAAATCTTTTTCCAAACTTTCCGCGGCTTCTCTCAATTGAGGAGGAGTACAAATGATTTCTTCTGAATCGCTTGTTGTCTTCACAAGCACTTTTTTGATGACATTATATCAAAAGTGCAACTAATTTAAGTTTGTATACTTGGCTTGTTTATTGTCAAAATATCAACTATGGTGGCGAAGCTTGTGGTTATACATTTATATTTGTCACAAAAAACATCACTTACAGTTAGGTATGGTTGTAAATAAAATAGTATACAAATCTCAGTGAAAAGTTTCATTCTTGCCTCGCTACGCGCCTCGGTAAACCATCATTTTCTCTCGACAAGAATGAAGCACTTTCCACCTCGGTATGTAATATACTATTACTATTAAAAAAGTTTATAAAATCGTTAACATCATGGAAGGTGTATATAGATTTATAAATAATATATTAATATTTCTACAAGATTAGTACTTTCTAACACACCCCTAAGTGACCTGACACGCACCATAACATCATTTCTCCCCGATGACAAATCCAAACATTGAGATAATAAAAATTTATCGCCGCCCGTCAGATACAAGTCACAGTGCGAAAAGTAAATCGTCATTGCATCTGGCACGCTCCTCAATTAGAAACGGACCAGATATACCTAATGGCCTTAATCCACTGCACGGGGGGGTGTTTTTGTTACCGTTCGTATCTCATATTCTGCTCCCTTGCTAGCATGTAACGATAATTTCCTAATGCCATGTCCCCTAATGTTGTCCTGAGGGATAAAAATGAAATCCAATAAACAAAGAGTGTCAACTAAATAGAAAAAATATTTTGGTGAAGAAAAGCGAATAATTTGATTTAAATTATCCTAATCGCTTTCGCTTCTTTCTATTATGTGCTACTTAATATCATATCGCGTCGACGTTCTTTCTCCATTACGTCTGTCTGCTCTCGGTATACATTCTAGCAACTTACGTGGTCCATCTAGTGTCTTCTAGTTCGGCTATGTGTCCTGCCCAATTCCACTTCAGCTTAGTAATGACGTCTATAACACCTGTCGCAAGTCATTGTTGCTAATTTTGTTTCCTAAGGTCTTTGTATACCCCAAAGTTTTGTTCTTGACGAAGTGTCAAGGTTTCTGTTCCATATGTTAATATATGCAACAGTATTGCTCTTCGCATTTTGCTTGTCTGATTTTGCGTTATTTACCGATTAGTTCAGTTTCGTTGGGGTTAGTTGAGGTCATCTTCGGCTTTCAAATTTCCACTCGGAATTAAGTTTGTCATAAATTTGTTTTGTTTTCGGGATTCGTTATATGACCTTTAATATCATCATGGTTTTTATTTGAATAAATAAAAAAAATAAATAAATAAATAGTTGAATATACAGGGTGACTCGGATCTAAATGTACATACATCACCAGGAGATAGTGGACATCTTGGGGGTTCTAAATAATCTATCTTTAGTGGGTCCATCTTTCCTCGTTACTTAGATACAGAGTGTTTTATAAGGTTTGGCTCATTTTTGTTTTTGCCATAATTCTTTTAGCACCAGGTATAAAATGTTCATATTCGGTGGAAATATTTTGAGTAGGTATCGCTTCAAAATGCCGTATGAAAATTTTTTGAAATTTAGGTCCGGACTTTAAAAACAAGACTGATTTCATTTTTTTAAATTCAACACCCTGTATATCATATTTTTGTCAATTTTATTTTTTATTTGAAAAACACATAAAAAACTAATTCTAATGACATACTTATCAAAATCCCCGCACTCGCCGCTCAGCCATAATAAATTGCTCTTCTTTAGATGTTGAAACACATACAAAATAATAACTGTTTTTATAACGACAATAATACCAATAATAACAAAAATAACAAAAACATAATTTTTTGAGAATATTTTCAAAATGCCCACCATTAACTTCTTCACATTTTCTTCCTCTGATATTTAAATTTGAAACTGCACTTCTGATTACACCTGGTCTATTTTTTATTTCCTGAAATGAAGTGATAATGCGTTGCAAGAGCTGGTCCCGTGTATTAATTTCTTCCTCGTAAACTAAATTTTTCATATACCCCCAAAAAAAGGAGTCCAGCGGGTTAAAGTCGGGAGATCTTGCTGGCCAAGAATGGGGCCCCCCACGACCTATCCATTTGTTGGGATATCTATTGTTTAAAAGTTCGGAAACAATTCTTGCATAATGTGGAGGGGCTCCATCGTGTTGGAAATACATTCCTCTTAAATTAACATTCTCATTTTGGAGAAGATTTGGCAAAATGTTTTCCAAAAAGTGTAAATATTGGTTTCCATCTAATCTTTCTTCAAAGGTGTGTGGGCCAATCAATTTACCATTGATTATACCTGCCCAAACATTTATGGAAAATCTATGTTGCGAGTGCGACTGCCTAATAGCATTTGGATTTTCTAGAGACCATGACAATGATGACAATTTCTGGAATTGTTGACTCCATCTCTGGTAATTTGAGCTTCATCGGTCCACAAAGTCCGGTGAATATCTCTTTGGTGCCTCCTTATCCACTGACAAAAAACCAAACGGTTAGCATAATCACCTGGTTCCAACCTTTGTACCTCTTGGATATGATAAGGATGTAAGCCTTCATTTTTTATTGTTGAATGGGTTAATTTTTGCGTTATATGCAGACGTCTAGCAATTTTCCTTGTGGATGTTTTTGGATTTTCTTCAATCAAATTTAAAATGTCTTCTTCCTGTTGAACTGGGTGTCTTACAGGCCGATCAATATTATTTTGTGTCGGAAAATGTCCTTGTTCACGAATAAAAGAAAATACATTTGAAAATGTTTGATGGTTTGGACATCTTCTTCCAGGAAACCTTAATTCATACTCTCGAGAAGCGGCTCGCCCGTTACCCTCGCAAAATCCATATACAAATATTATATCAGCGTATTCTTGGTTTGAAAATTGATGGGGCGTTTTAAACGAGAGGTAAATGTTTAACAAAAATATCCTCGTAATGCCCAAAAATCTGACAGGTTACAACTGACAATGACTTATTATGTTTTGTTGCCCCCCAATATTTCGTTGTTCTGAGGTGCCGAGCCATGGAGTCAAATTGAATTGAAAATTTTCAAATTTTAACACGCCGCTATTTTATTACTTTGGTTTATTTCTTATTATTGGTATTATTGTCGTTATAAAAACAGTTATTATTTTGTATGTGTTTCAACATCTAAAGAAGAGCAATTTATTATGGCTGAGCGGCGAGTGCGGGGATTTTGATAAGTATGTCATTAGAATTAGTTTTTTATGTGTTTTTCAAATTAAAAATAAAATTGACAAAAATATGATATACAGGGTGTTGAATTTTAAAAAATGAAATCAGTCTTGTTTTTAAAGTCCGGACCTGAATTTCAAAAAATTTCCATACGGCATTTTAAAGCGATAGCTACTCAAAATATTTCCACCGAATATGAACATTTTATACCGGGTGCTAAAAGAATTATGGCAAAAACAAAAATGAGCCAAACCTTATAAAACACTCTGTATCTAAGTAACGAGGAAAAATGGACCCACTAAAGATAGATTATTTAGAACCCCCAAGATGTCCACTATCTCCTGGTGATGTATGTACATTTAGATCCGAGTCACCCTGTATAGCTTTTTTTGTACAGCATAAAAATTGCATCCGTATTAATAGAAACCCACACGTCCACCAATGTCGTAAGATTTATCCTGAATTATCGGCTTGCTCTTTTATAATTTTCCGACTCTATTGCGAAATTACGGGTGTGTGGATCTATACAATGTTAAAACTACCTGTATTGCAATGCTTCTGGTGTTGATGATATTAAGGCATCTATGTTACATTATTGCAGTCCATTTATTGACAAATACGTAACACACATCATTAATTGTTGCCTAGAATTAAATTATTTTCCGGATAAATGGAAAATCGCCATTGGCAAGCCTCTTCCTAAAGTTTCACATCCTTCAAACTTTAATGACTTGAGAGTTAAAGGTATATTTCCAATTATTTCCAAGATTTTTGAAATAATTCTTTATAATCAGATATATAATTTTATTTCACTGCATAATTTTCTAGCAGACTTTCAATGTGGCTTTAGGAAGGGATTCAGTACAGCTGTCGCCTTAACAACTGTGATGGACGATATTATTCACGCTTGGGATCAGGGAATGTATAGCGTTCTTGTATTGTTGGATTTTTCGAAAGCTTTCGACACAATAAATCACCAGCTTATCTGTGCTAAGTTGAGGTACTACGGTTTTGATGAAAACTCACAAACTCTAATGAAATCGTATTTCACAAATAGATCTCAAAAAATCTTCAGCAATAATAAGTTTTCGGATCAAATTCCTATTTTATCAGGGGTCCCACAGGGTTCAATTTTGGGTCCTTTGCTTTTCCTTATTTATACAGCTGACATACTTAGGGGAGGGTGGCGGAATGGCGGTCACTTAAGCTAGATTACGTATAGTTAAACAAATAATAGTTTTTTGCTATAAGTAACTAGAATGAAAGATGGCCTGGCCCATCCACTAGATTATGGTTTTCCATTTAAATCAAAATAATTCGTCTCAAAAGAGAAGTTAGAACCTGACAAATGAGGTATCATTGACCAGTATTCCCCCACCCTGCGGGTAATTCCGGTCAGTCCGTTTTAAATGCATTTTACATGGCAAAAATTACTCTAGAATATATTTTCTTAATAAGAAAGGAATAAAGCACATAAATGTATAATAAAGTAATATATTATCAAGAGTTTCATTAAGTTCTTCTAAACGTTTATAAAATATAAAAATTAAACAAATAAACTATAAAAGAATACAAAAATAGAGGGAACAGTAAGAGTCCTACTTTCTTAGACAAATATCAGATTTATAAAATTTTGGAGTGTCCCACCCACTGCATAATTTATGGACCCAATGGCCACACACAGTACAGCGATACCAAAGCTCACCTCCTTTGCCGTAGTCATTGCAAATAAAACATAACTCGTCATTAGCCCCGTTTTCTATATCATCTAGTTCCTCATCTTCACATAGATTTTTTTCGTCTATATCTTCATCTTCTGTGTCGCTTATTTCCAACATTTTCTTTAAGTTTTTCTTAAAACCTTTTTTCCTTTTTAATAAAAGGACAGTAAGTGGGTTATAACGTACAAAATAATAAAATACAGGGTGTTCCATTTAAAAAAAAAATATTTATTTTAAAATGTGAAAAGTTGACACGTTTGTAGAGCACACCCTGTACAAAATATGGAATGTTCTGAGGGTCTTAAGTCTTGAATCAGTCTTTATCTTTGATACCCTCGAGAATGTTTCGAATGTCTCGAGTTAATTCAATTATATTTCAAATTTTAAGGTGCCAAGCTTTGTCTTTCAAACAAGAATATTTTTAAATAACTTGGCAACATTGCAACATAATTAAAAACTATGTCTACCACGATACGCAGAATATCGAGGGGAATTTAAAAGTGCAACAATATACAGGGTCTTCTATTTAAAAAAATAAATCTTGTTCCTCTTTGTTGAGCCACCCTATAGAGTCAAAAATAATTTTACGTTATAACTCACTTACTGTCCTTCAACTTTTATATTAACATTTCTTGTGTATTATAAATACAAACGGGGCTATTCTACTTTGCCACACTAAACAGCCACCCTGTATACTTTTAGTCTAAAAATAATTAACTAATGTTTATACTGTAACCCAAAATTTGTTTTTTGCATTTATAATTTTAGAGTAGTAGGAAAATATTAATATTAATTTTTTCTCAAACGTCTTATAATTGACGTTCTAAAAACGTCTTATCAGGCCGCAGGGAAATGTAGCATGACAGGTACTGATTTTATCTCGTTTAGTTTATGCTAGAAAGGATTTTAAAAAATAAAATGAAAATAAAACTCAATAACGGTCTCTCGTGAAATTTAAAACATCATCTATCTATCTCATAAAAAGAGTACAAAATAAAATTTACAACGTAAGTGATTAATGAAAGGGGTTTCGTTTTCAGATGCGATAATGCATAAAGGGTGTTTTGTGAATATAAAAAACCCTTTAACATTAAAGATTGAAATTAATGAGTTTAAAACACATAAAAATATTTTACGTCTTCTTTTATTCACATAAAAGTGAAAAGGGTTGGTTTTTAAATGAGGGATAACTAATTATTTAAATAAATTGATACATAGGTGGTGGTTCTGAAAACCACTGATATATTGAAGAAAAGTTCTCATTTTTTCTATGAGTGAACATATATGAAACATCTGGTGTATTATGTCATTTTTGAACTCATCGATACAGTCTAGGTATGTTCCATATAATATATCCTACACCCATCTTTTATGTCTCTGACATTTCTTGATCTTCTTTAGTAATTCATATCGGCTTAACTAAATATTTTAGTTCAACTTATTTTATTGCAGAAACTAACAAGGCAGTTAAAAAATTAAAATCACATAAATTTAATAGAATAAAGAAAAATTTGTTTTAAAAAGGCGCAAATTATCAATATCCTGCTAGTGATAACAGCCACCTAACTTTTTTGACATCAATTGTATGGTAGCAGTTATTTGGCCTATGATTAGAGTTAAGGATATTGATATACAGGGTGTCCGAAATCTTTTAGATTCAGATAAGATGAAAAGTTCCTATAATATTTTTTTCTTACGGGACCTTCCTACGGAGATATATGCCCCTGAAGGACGCCGCTGGAAGTCGGTTTTTCTTGAATAACTTTAATGAATATTTAATGCCATAGACACCAGTAAGGACCTTTTAAAATAGTGCCCTTCACATATATTTAGCTTTTTTTAGTTTACCAGGGGCGGACTAAGCTTAACAACTTAATGCCTAAATTTTTAACACTCTATATGATTTTTAACACCCTAAATGATATTATTAAAAGGGCCATGATCTCGATCTTTTTTCTTGACAACAAGTGTGATAGGAAAGTCATTTAAACAACAAGAAAGTTTCATTTTAAGTTGTTTAATCCGAAAAAATACAAAAATTTAAAAAAACGCAGTGATATAATAGGAAGCACATTAACGAAATTATTGAAAAACTACGTAAGAGGGTTCAACAGAGGCTCCGTAAAGTCTTATTCACTCGCGGGCACGACGAATTTAGGACAGCTGTTGTACCCGCCACAATAACCCAGCCTTGGTCCTTATCACGTCGCAATGAAACGTGATTCTCTGTAGAAGTTCCTCCCTAGTGCCGACCGGAGTGGAATTCACTAAGTTTTTAAGGTGTCCCCACAAGTAAAAATCCAACGGCGTTAGGTCGGGAGATCGAGAAGGCCAGGCAATAGGTCCTCCTCTGCATATCCAACGGTTTGGATTGACATTATTCAGGTGCTCTGGCACACCAACGCTGACATGAGGTGGTACTCTATTAAATCCTGAAAAGCGTTCTGGAGGAACTCCAAATAAAGTTGTCCATTCAAGTATTCCTGCAATACAACTGGTCCAGTCAAAAAATTACCAATGATTTCTGTCCAGATATTAATTGATTGGAACTGATGTTGATGATGCAAAACAATAGTCGCATGTGGATTTTCATCAACCCATATATGTGTGTTGTGTAAATTGGTGATACCATTTTTGGTAAACCTTGCTTCATCTGTGAAGAAAAGAATAATACTAATGTAGTTTACATAATTTTGTTGCTGATTCAATAACCAGTTTGCAAACTGCATTCTACGAGGAAAATCTTTAATGTACTTTTTGCAAATGATTTGGATATAACAGCTGTTCTTGAAGAATTTGTGTATTATTGTTCTCGATGTATTAAACTGTGCTGATAATTTTCGAGTGCTCGTTGATGGAGGGTCATCTACAGCATTTAAAATATTTTCCTCTAATTGCGGCGTACGTACGTTTCTTCTCAGACCAGCATCACTACTATTTTTTCCAAACTTTTCTAAAATTATGAAGAAAATCAATAATATCTATTATCTTATTAACTGGAACCGCTCACAATTCTCCCTTAGACGTTGGTCAACTCGCTAAAATGTCTTCTGGTTTGGCATAGTACGATTAGGAAATCTTTCGTGATATATTATATATACATACTGTCCACGGATAGGGTTTACAATAGCACAAATGGATGAAAAATTTCATTTTTCGGGAAAAAGTCATTCTTGATAAAAAGTTTTGCTTGTAAAAAAAAATGCAATTCACGAAGGAAAAAATTTGATTTTTTATCCAGAGGTCGAAAAAACTTCAAAAACATGATTTTTCTCCAAGAGTAAACTACCTTTATTTTTCATTTTTGACCAAAATGCCAATTTGAAAACTTTTTTAGAATATCGTTGTAATTTAAATCCGATATTTATAATAAATCTTTGATTTTTTTAGTTTTTTCAATTTTTAGAGGTAAATGAAAATTTTGCTGCTCAATAAAAATATTAATATAAAATTTTATTAAATTCTATTTTCATAATGGGTGGTGTGTATCTTATTTTAAAATTTTAAATGCATTCCTACCATCTTTTGTAAAAACAAGGCATTTTTTTACCTTTTTATTACATTGCTTTACGTATGGGGCAAATTTGAAGTTGTCAAATAGAATTTGATGTGTTTTGAAAATGTTGACCTTAAAACAAAGGGTTTATTTAGTTCAATATTACGGTGCCGGCGAATGTTCTTACAACTTTGTGATAGAGAAATTTAATCAAAGATATCCTAAACGTTTAGGTCTCAAAAATGGGACTTCATAAATTACACAAAAAAGTAAACGTCTGGTGTGCGATTTCACATTATGGCATTATTGGCCCATACTTTTTTGAAAACACGTGTAACCGTAGGAGTTACTTTGACATGTTGGAAACATTCTTTTCTGACAACCTAGAAGAATTGTCTCTCCAATTTAGGAACGAAATATACTTTCAACAAGATGAATCCCTGCGCATTTCGCAATTGAAGTGAGGGAATGGCTTGATAATACATTTGGCCACAGATGGATTGGTCGGAATGGTCCGATTCTGTGGCCCCCAAGGAGTCCCGATTTAACTATTTCAGATGCCTATCTTTGGGGGCGCCTCAAACAATTAGTGTACTCCCGTCCAATTGAGAACGACTTACAGCTTCTAAAACAGCGAATTGTTGAAGCCGTTCAAACAATTTCCATTGAAGAAATTCGAAGAAGTTTTGAACACATTCGTTTACAGCTGGAAAAATGTGTTGAATATGGAGGGGGGTGTTTGAATAGAAAATTATAAAATTATTATTTGTTGTTATTTTAAGACTTTGTTGTGATATTTCCGGGGTCATTTCATTTGTGAAATTCAAAATACATATTTCTGGTAACACCACAAATCAGTTTTTGAAATTTTTTGATGTACCCTCTGTGAGATATAAAGTCATTGATAATGTATGTATTTCGACCGCTAATGCTATCCAAAAAAAAATTTCATTTACGTCTAAAAATTGAAAAAACTAAAAAAATCAAAGATTTATTGTAAATCTCGGATTTAAATTACAAACGTTATTCTAAATAAGTTTCTAATTGGCATTTTGGTCAAAAATGAAAAATAAAGGTAGTTTACTTTTGGAAAAAAATCATGCTTTTGAAGTTTTTTCGAACCCTGTATAAAAAATCAAAATTTTCTCTTCGTGAATTGCATTTCTTTTACAAGCAAAACTTTTTATTAAGAATGACTTTTCCCGAAAAGTGAAATTTTTCATCCATTTGTGCTATTGTAAACCCTATCCGTGGACAGTCTGTTTATTGCCGATAATAGATATTTACGTTATAAGTCCGGTAAATCAACTTTTACAGTATGAGTAAAATGTTTCGAGACGAGGCGACGAAGGAGCCGAGTCTGGAATTTTGAAACGAATACTGTAAAGGATTTGCCGGACAAATGACGTACAATATTTTATTTCATACTGTTCTGTTGAAAATTATAATTATGTTTTGAAATTATAATGAAGTTGTATTCTGCGTCGTATATTTGAAAAGTGCTTATATTTACTGGTGGAAACATTGTGTGTTTGACATTGATTAAACTAAAACTTACAAGTTTTAGTCCGGTAAAGAAATTTTACAGTACTAGTCCGGTAATAGATATTTACGGTATAAGTCCGGTAAATCAACTTTTACAGTATGAGTGAAATGTTTCGAGACGAGGCGACGAAGGAGCCGAGTCTGGAATTTTGAAACGAATACTGTAAAGGATTTGCCGGACGAATGACGTACAATATTTTATTTCATACTGTCCTGTTGAAAATTATAATTATGTTTTGAAATTATAATGACGTTTTATTCTGCGTCGTATATTTGAAAAGTGCTTATATTTACTGGTGGAAACATTGTGTGTTTGACATTGATTAAACTAAAACTTACAAATTTCAGTCCGGTAAAGAAATTTTACAGGACTAGTCCGGTAAAAAAATTTTACCGGACTTATTGCTGTAAAACCTTATTTTCTGGACTAAATTCAAATATGTAAAGGTGTGTTTTACAATACAGCATGAAATAAAAAATTTTACCGGACTTATTGCTGTAAAACCTTATTTTCTGGACTAAATTCGAATATGTAAAGGTGTGTTTTACAATACAGTATGAAATAAATAAAAATAACGCACACTTTTTGCGAACATAGGTTTGTAACAGCTAGAGCAAACGAACTACGAACATAGGTTTTCTACAACTATTCGTTTATTATTCTTTTTCTCGGAAACGGTTCATTTCATGGACAATAAACAAGAGTACCTTTTTTTTAGTTTAGGGTGTAAGCCACCCAAAATTTTTTTTTTTTAAGTCTATCATACAGGGTGTTAAAAATTCAAGCATTAAGTTGTAAACCTTAGTCCGCCGCCGGTAAACTAAAAAAGCTAAATATGTTTTAAGGACACTATCTTAAGAGGTCCTAACTAGGGTCCATCACGTGAAGGGCCCGCTTTAGGAAAGAATCGGAAGACTGCAGAAATGTTAGGCTAAGTGTGTTAAATACCAAAGAGATTATGTCGATCAACATACAAAACTTTGTTGTCTCTCATATTTAGCAACCCACGTCGCTTAACTAATATATTTAAATTTAAAACTCCTTTTATGAATCTGTCTAAATCTGCCAAACCACGTATAAGTAATGCCCAAGAAACACAACCATTAAAATCTAAATTTCGCTAATCAATAAACTCGCTCCTTAAAAGTTTGTGCATTAAATTTTAAACCTATAATTAAAATCTTTTTATACGGCGAGGCGTCCATTATTTTAAAATGCCGTTCTTTCTAACTTCAATCACCGCCTGAAAAAAGTTCCATTACTCGATGAGTTTTCCCCCTGAAAGGTCCTTAAACAAATTTGTTTAGAAAAAAATAAAGCCATAAAAAATAATCTGTCTTGAGCGCCGAAAAGAAAATCGATTTAATTTGTATAAGGAGAAATTAGCCCTTAAGCTCTCGATGGATAAACTTCAAAGCAGTTGGCAACTCGGAGTTTATGAAAATAAACAATTTGTGGGCACTTGCAGGAATGCATCTTTTCCTATAGGATTGTGGTTCCACATACAATATATTCCAAGATGGCGCCGAGTGATATACAATCGATAGTGTCGAAGCTAAATAGATTAAATAAAAATGATCTAATAGAGATCATAATATATAAAAAAATGCCCGAAAACATAACAGACGGTCTTTTGCTCAAGTTTTTATCTATAAAGTGTGACAAATGTGGTGAAACTAATGCAAACAACGATTTCATTGCTGATGCTGTGGATACAATAGCCGAGTCAGATTGTCATTTGCACAACTGTATACGACAAAAGACATTATTGGAAGCAAAGCAGAGTGAGTTTCTAACTTTAAATAAATTGGTTGCCCAGCTTGAATCAAGAATAAATAATCAGGAAGAAATAATTAGATTATTAAAATGTAATAACCTGAACGATAATTTCCCGCCAAATACAGCACCAACGACTGGCTCAGCCGGTAAAAAAGATAATAAACAGATAAGTCCGCCCCCGGGTTCCGTTCAATCCAAAACTGACCCAAAGAATCCACGTGATAAACAGATAACTCCGCCTCCGGGTTCCGTTCAATCTAAGCCTGACCCAAATAACGCACGTGTCCTTCAAGTACAAAATCAAAGAACGATGTTTACATTGTCCCAAGTAAACAAAAGTGTTGAGAGTGCAATGAACTCTAACCAAAATAAGCACAGGTACCAGAACAAAAACCCAACAAACAACAAAAATAAACCATTGATCGGTACTGGACAGATAACAACAAATAACACGTCAGTTAAGACAATACCAAAACAAGGATATTTACATGCATATAGATTTGATGCAGCGACCACAGCTGAAGATTTGGAGAGGCATTTGAAGTCTCATAAACCTGATATCGACTTTAAATGTAAATTGTGGAACAAAAAAGAGAACACTGCCTCTTTCCAAATTTCTTTTCCTATTAAATATGTTGGAGAGGTGTACGATACAGACATCTGGCCGGAGGGAGTAGCAGTACGCCGATTTAAATTTATGAAAACAAATTTTCAGAATTCCGACCAGGGTCAACAGATATCCTAGACAACACATTAACCGATAAGACGAAAAACACTGCCGAAACTATTGACCCCTACTCGAATTGTACTAGTATAATGCACCTCAATGTACAAAGTTTGGCTCCAAAGGTGGAACAACTGCTATTATTTTTAGAAAAGAATAACTACGATATTTTGTGCTTTTCAGAACATTGGGCTAACGAATCTAACTTAAAACTAATAAATATTCTTGGATATAATTTAACTAATTTTTTTTGTAGGACCAGTACAATACACGGAGGAACCTCCATATATGTTAGGGATAGTATTAGTGTAAAATCATTAGACTTAACCAATTACTGCCAGGAAGTGGATGCAGAGTTTAGCGGTATTTTATTTCCAAAATCTCAGACTGCCGTTATTTGCCTTTACAGGTCATGTCTTGGCGATTTTAATAATTTTATGAAAAAATTTGAGGAACTCCTGGATTACCTTATTACAATATCTGAAAAAATTAATATTTTAGGGGATTTTAACATAAATTTTAGAATGGTCACCCCCAACAATAACCTAATAGAACTTACACACTTAATTAGTTCTTACGGCTTAAAAGTAAGTATATCAGAATTTACTAGAGTAAGCTCTACCTCACAAACTTGTATTGACAATATCCTCACTAATATCGAGGATGATAATTATGAAACAGAAGTGGTAGACCCTTGTCTGTCTGATCATAAGGGGCAGGTAATTTGCGTGAGTGGGACCGCTTTGTCACAAAGTTCCCCTATATTTGTTCGTAACCTAAGTGTAAAAAATTTGAACAAGTTTAACGAGTCATTACGAAGTTCAAACTGGGACTGTTTTTCTGATCCTAGTGTGGATTCGAATACCTTAACTAGTAATTTTTTAAATATTTTTACCAATCTTAGTAACAAGCATTTTCCATACAAAAAACTTAAATATAATAGTTTCAAACCGAGTGGATGGTTCAATGATGATTTACGTAATATGAGAGATACTCTTTCCGCCATAAGGATTATCGCTGACGCATCAAAGTCACCAGAAGACTATGGTGCATATAAAACTTTTAAAAACAGATATAGAAAAGAAATAAATGAGGCTAAGGCCGCAGCCTATAAGAGCTTTCTAACTAATTCGGTGAATAAACCTAAAGATTCCTGGAAATTGATTCGTCAAGAATGCAATAAAACTCGTAAAACATCAGAAAGTAAAATTAGCTCTAATGAATTCAATGATTTTTTCTGTACTATTTCTAGTACAATAACCAACTCTTTAGCAACACCAAGTAAAACATATTCTGAATACCTGCATAAATTAAATCGGCCCAATTCATCATTCTTTTTATCACCTGTATCAGAACGTGTCGTTGAAACTGCAATAAATAATTTAAAAAATTCAAATTGCTATGATATATATGATATTCACACCAAAATGTTTAAGCACTGCAAATGTACAATTGTTCCTTATCTGACTATAATAATAAATAAATGCTTTGCCGAGGGTAATTATCCGGATGCACTAAAAATTGCTAAGGTGTTGCCAATCTTCAAAAAAGGTGACCCAGACCGGCCAGAGAATTACCGACCTATTTCAATCTTACCGTTACTGGGAAAAGTTATCGAGTCTATATTAAAGCATAAGCTTGTATCTTATTTTGAAAAATACAAAATGTTAGTTGACAATCAATTTGGCTTCAGGGGTGGTCGCTCCACCATTCACGGAATTCTAAAAGTAGTTAACGACATTGTGGAGGGCTTGGATGAGGGCGAACTGCGAGCTGCTGCTCTGTGCGACCTCAGTCGAGCCTTCGATTGTGTCTCCCATCCAATACTTCTGGATAAACTGAAATATTATGGAGTAAATGGGATACCTCATTTGCTTTTCAAGTCATATCTAACTGCACGGAAGCAGGCTGTCGCACTTAATGGTGATCTCTCTGATCACGAACACATTAAAACGGGGGTACCCCAGGGTTCAATCTTGGGGCCCTTATTATTCATTATTTATATTAATGACTTCAGTGCAGCTGTTACTCCGAGCAGCTGTGTGCTATATGCTGATGATGCGACGATAATCACTTCTGGCGAAGATCAGAGTTCTCTTATCAATAACACTGAGCTTGCTCTAAAAAATGCGGAAGATTGGTTCACAAGTAATAGCCTTAAACTTAACAGTGATAAGACTCAAAACATTTCTTTCAGCTTTAATCATATTCATATTGAGGGCTCCCATGTTAAACTATTGGGTGTACTCTTGGACGATGGACTTAGGTGGTCTCCTCACGTAAATGAACTATGTTCTAGGTTAAGCAGCCAGATATATTTGATCAAACAAGTTAAAAAGTCTTTTGACATTGAAATAGCAAAAATGGTATATTTCGCTAACTTTCATTCGCTGTTGAGCTATGGTGCGATCCTTTGGGGTAATTCAACAAACGCCAGTAAGGCTTTCAAGCTCCAAAAAAGGGCTATTAGAACAGTTGAAGGGGTGGGACCTTTAACGTCTTGTAGACCACTATTTAAAAAATTTAATGTAATGTCACTCCCATGTATTTATGTATATCAAAGTCTTTTAGAAATACACAAGAACATTCATAAATTTGATAGCTTATCAGATCAGCATAATTACAATACAAGACATTCCAACCGTTTATTGCCGCCAAGGCATCGACTTGTGAATGCGTCCCGAAATTGTTTGAATGTGTCACTATACAATAAAATTGACAACACCATAAAGTGCCTAGATTATTCACAGTTTAAAACAAAAATTAAGCTCTATTTAATACATAACTGCTTCTACTCAGTGAATGAATATATGGAGGCGCCATCCGTAGTATGAGTTTTTTTTTTTGTTACATTCCTATTTTTTATTTTTAGACTTTTCTGAATTGTTTGTTTAATATTATCTTAGAAAATATCTGTGATTATTGTAATGATTCTATACTTTAATTATATGTTTGTTTGTATTATATGCTTATGTTGTCTTGTAGTATGTATTTTAGATATATGTATATTATCTTATTAGGTCATAGGTAAATTAAATTGTATTTTCTTTTTTTGACTTGCAACAAGCATTGTAAATGTAAAGTTGTCAAATAAAAGTTATCTATCTATCTATCTATCTATCTACAAATAACTGCAGGAAAATTGTATGACGCTCTGCAAGCCGTGTGTGTAGGGGAATCTATTCCCGTTGATCTTGAGTCTTCGCAGATTATATTCGTTCCGGGAAGACGACCTCAGGAAGGTAGTTCCTTATGTACAATCCAGCAGAGTTTGCTTTTTTCTGAGAACGAGAAGGAAAAACAACCGTAATGTATAAACCGGCTATTAAGGCTCGTCCAGAGTGGGAGCGTTAAGCTGGAAACTCACTAAGCACACTCCACGCCACGATACGTTATACGATGTCGGTCGGCGTGTCTCACGTTTTGATCTACATGAGCATATTCTCTGTGGCCGGACATTCATTTATTCCCTCAGATAGGATGTTCGTATGGATACAAAAACTTAAACAAGGAGAGATACCTACCAGCGTTGCTCCAAAAGAGCTTTCCGAAATAGTTAATGATTATAGAAGGGTGTTTTAAATTATTGACAGTGGTGTGCTCGTGTATGCATGAAATAGAAGAAAGGCTCGAATATGGTGTATGTCCAACAAGAAATTTCAAATATGTAAAGGTCCTACTGTAGAAATATTGGGGAACAATTGTTCAGAAATTAAAAATCCTAAATACTACACTGATGATGAAAAAAATAAAGGTGATCAATCATCAACATAAGGAATTACTCCCTTAAGTTACGTTACCGTACTTCTGAAACACCCTGTATACCGGTGTTCTTATCTCGCGTTTAAAAGTTGCTCGGGTTTAACCGATATTTAAAAAACTAGATAACAAGAAAATAGATATCTATCGACCTGTGTAGCTGCTTAGATATTTTTCCAAAATATTCGAAAGAGTAGTATGCGATCAATTAGCTTCGTTTTTAAATAAATATACCTGGTTTTCTAGTCCGCAGCACGGATTTAGTCAAAAATATTCTACCGAGACTGCCAGTAGACCGTTTATACGAACAATTGTGTGATCGATACACGGCCTGAGTGTTGTTTGATTTGTCTAGGGCGTTTGCTACTGTGGATCCAAGTTTTATTGCTGACAAGATGTATAAACTGGGCATATCGGAAACATTAAACCAGTGGACCAGAGGTTTTGTTATCGAATCTGGATCGAAACTTTCGGATCCGCAGAGTCTTGCGCTGGGGACACCTCAGGGAAGTATTCATGGTCCCCTGATATTTTCATTATATATAAAATAAAACAATGCAGTCTTCCTCCACAGTTTAATTGTTAACATAAAAAGTTTTTAAGTTCCCGACATGTTTCAGGGGATACCAACATCGAGTTTAACATTGAAATAAGTTGTCTCAAATAAATGAGTACAACAGAAAGGCTGGAGACTTGGTGTATTAAATGGTTAAATAAATGGAATGAGAAGTGAAGTTAAGGTTGAGTTTTGTAATTTAGATAAGTGTAACATATTTAAGTAATAATAGAAGATTATGAGATCTGAAGGCGATTAAAGGAAAGTTTGTTTTAAAAAAATTAAGAATCATGAGCCTGTATGGTTAAGTTTAGATGGGTAACACATATATTAAGTTAAATAAAGAAAGATTGTGACATCTGGAGGAGCGTAGTTTTCTTTAACTGTTTAAATCATAGGTTTTATTTAATAAAAAATTTTATAATTTTTTTTTTTTTTTTTTATGTAAACTATTGAAAGGTTTTTTAAATTTAGAGGGGTTTGTCTTATCTTTAGCTTTTAGCTTATATGATAATATGGGGCTTTGCCCCATATTTTAGAAGGATGATAAAAAATGATCATTTAATTTTATGTTGAAATAAATTTGTTAATAAGTTTAGAAATATATTATTGATTTTATTTCAAAATATTTATTTGTATAAAAATTTTAAAAATTATAAAAATTTAAAAAGAAGATTCCATACAACCTTTGTGAACACAACCGCGGAACTTCCGCAAAACGTGGGAAATGAAATTTCATTTCCCACGTTTTGCGCACAAAGGTTGTATGGAATCTTCTTTTTAAATTTTTAAAATTTTTATACAAATAAATATTTTTAAATAAAATCTTTCTTAATTTATTAACAAATTTATTTCAACATAAAATAAAATGATAATTTTTTATCATTCTTCTAAAATATGGGGCAAAGCCCCATATTATCATATAAGCTAAAAGCTAAAAATAAGACAAACCCCTCTAAATTTAAAAAACCTTTCAATAGTTTACATAAAATTTTTTATTAAATAAAACCTATGATTTAAAAAGTAAAAGAAAACTTCTCTCCTCCAGATGTCACAATCATTCTTTATTTAACTTAATATATGTGTTATCCATCTAAACTTAACCATGCAAGCTCATGATTCTTAATTTTTTTAAACAAACTTTCCTTTAATCGCCTTCAGATGTCATAATCTTCTATTATTACTTAAATATGTTACACTTATCTAAATTACAAAACTCAACCTTAACTTCACTTCTCATTCCATTTATTTAACCATTTAATACACCAAGTCTCCAGCCTTTCTGTTGTACTCATTTATTTGAGACAACTTATTTCGATGTTAAACTCGATGTTGGTATCCCCTGAAGATGAGTACTTAAGTGCTCGAAACATGTCGGGAACTTAAAAACTTTTTATGTTAACAATTAAATTGTGGAGGAAGTCTGCATTGTTTTATTTTATATTACATTGACTCCACTGAAAGTATGGACTATTTTTTCAACTTTTTATTATATATTACCGACTTACCAAATCATGTAACTACGGACAGTATTTTTATGTTTGCTGATATCATTGTGGGTGACCAATACCCAGATGTTTTGCGTAAGATGGTATACGATGTTGCTTTGACTGTGCTAACCTTTTGTCATGGACAAGAGGTTGACTCTCAGTGCGCATGGTAGCTTTTATCGTGGAGGCACTAGGTCGTGGTCCGTTACATACTTACACTCTCCACTTGTCCTTGGCTTGCCTTTGGCGCCACCCGGTTTGATAGAAGTCCAAACCAGGAAAATATATACCAAATTTTAGTACCTATTGGAGATCTATACAATAAAACCAAAATTTCCCCACACAAACAATAAAGCTTTTATTATTGAAGATAAAGAAAAGTAAAGGGGGTTTATGCAAGCTTGAGGCACAAGTTAAAAAAGAATTTTAATTTATAATTGACTTTATATTATTGAAACTAAAGCATGAATAAAAAACAACCTTTCCGGACTCAAGGATTTAAAACAAAAATTGGGTATAACCTCGGGGAAGATGCTAGAACCTTGTTATCTTCTATGATGTACGGTTATAAAAAGTGTTACCTCTTGCCTTACATTGAAAAAAGTGATTGATTAAATTCTAGTTGACTAAAATGTTAAAAAAGTAATAAATTGAAATGGCTAAATTTGATAAACTATGGTGAGAGATAAAAATTAATTAAACTATAAAAATGAATCCAGATAATTTTATACCACCAGTCTGTGCAGCTACTTTAATCCTTCAGGATGGCCACATGTGGTTCCTTTCGGGCTACTCTTGCTAGGTCAGGTGGAATTGACTTAGTACAGCCCAACTAGAACCCCAAGCTCTTACGTAGGCCTTAAAATCCCATGTGATTGGTCAGGTAATTGATCAGGTTACATAAGTGCAAAATCAGCCGAAGCCCAAATAAACAAACTCCTTTAGAAGGGTGTGGGGGGAGGGGGGGGGGGGTTGAAAATCTCATGGTCTCTTTTCAGAAAGGAATGCCAAAGGATTTTGATCAAACGCCAAACCAAAGGCCACGAGAATTCCGAGAAACCCCTTCTCCTTAAACAAACAGCTGGCTGAAGTGTTGCCAACTTAACATAACCTCGCCAAAATAAAAGAGAATAACAGATGTACCAAAAAATAGGACGATACGAGAGTCTGGGCTTTTATCAGAACATAAATTAAATAATTAAATAAAGAAAATAATTCCAAACAGATTCGTTATTATATAAAATTGCCAAGAGTTCAAAATGGGAGACCCAAGCGGAAATACATGGTCAACCCTACTTGCAGCGCCTTATGCAGAAAAGCGGACGCAGTACTACTAACTCCACATATTTTGACCAATTTTTTGAAAACAAAGGTGGCACAATTTAATAAACAAATTTTGAACAAGATAACTATGTACGTTGTGGAAATATGACTCTAAAAATCAAGGTAAGTCTAACATTCCCCACAAGGTCAATAGTGGCAATTTTAAAATTGCTGCATTGTTTTAGAGTTTAGTTGCTGGTGCAACAGAAACAACTTAATTAGCAGCGGTAGGACTGGAGATTTCCAATGCTTTTGACCGAGTATGGCATGAGGGGCTTCTAACTAAAGTGAGAGCATACGGAATGCCGGTTCAATTTTGATCATGGCTGTCGAGCTTTCTTAAAGACCGTTCTCTGCGAGTGGCGATGGACGGATTTTTTTCAGACACTTTAACCTTCAACGCCGGAGTCCCTGAAGGTTCTATATTGTCGCCCACCCTCTTCTTACTATACAATAAGAATCTTTAGAAAAAACTGAAAACCCTATATATAGCTTCGATGATGACAGCACACTTGTTTCATCTTTTACTTTGGATGCTCGGACATCGGCTGCCAATGCACATCTCTATAGGCAGCAAGAGGTCTCACATCTCAACAAAGACCTGGAAGAAATTCTGTCTTGGGGTGATAGTAACCAAGTAGAATTTAACGCTAAAAAACCCAGGCGGCAGTTTTTCTAAAAAAGTTAATGTTGAAGAACCGGATATAGTTATGGCGGGACACTCGATTCCCTTGGCTTTATCAACTCATTTATTGGGCGTTAATTTGGATAGTCATATGTCTTGGCATAGTCACGTTGCGGCCATTGCTAAGGCAGCCTCGCAGAAACTTGGAGTACTTTTCGAACTAAGAACCTCTATACACCCCAACAACGTTTGATGCTGTGACAATTCCATCTTGTCACTAATAAGTTAATAGAACTGGCCTAATCATAGTACCCTATATCACGTATCTGACTTAAATTTTAGCTTTTAAAACTAGTGAAACGTTCAATGTTGTGCTTCCTATATGGAACTGGACACCTACGTAATGTCAAGGACATTCCCTTCATTGTCTTTGGCCAGACGGAATTACATTTTGCCCATAACTTAATTCATCTAATATCTCTTGCAGTAGTTATCCAATCTTTTCTTATCAAAAAGCATTTTTTGTGAATATTTCCTTCTTTTGGATTATAACGTTTACCTGTCAGTTTGGTTATAAAACTTCCTAGGTTAATTTCTTCGTTTTAAAGATGTAATGGCTTCTATATTGGGCAACCGAGTTCGAACGTCGAATGGGCGAAGATGTATGGGCTGAGGGATTGTTTGAATAGAATTTATAATGAGTTGCATTGATTATAAATTGATTTCTTATGTAAAACTAAATTTGGGTACATCTGTTTGGTTTCACTTGGCTTAAATACCTGTAATTGGGTAATCAGATCCCACTACACGTATTTCATTATCACTCGCTAGTATCTAAACCGGCCTATTTTTGGTCCGAGCAGTACTGTTCTGGAGTTTTTCGCTGAAATGTGCTTCATCTCCTTGACGCCTCACCTCTCTATGGTACCGGAGATGGAATGACTTAACCTAATTGTTTTTCCACCTCACTTGACTTCCCGCGGCCGATAAAGCAACAAGCCTTTCTAAATCCACGACTGTTCAAGTCATCTTTAGAGGATTTTGGGTTTAGAGGCTTTATTTTCTGTTGCCCTTAAGTTTGCTTTGATTTGTGGTTATATTTTTAGTTTGTTGTTCCGGGCGACAGCTGTTTTCCTTCCGTCATCTTTTTCCTAAAGTGCGTTCTTGGGCTTTATTTTAGTTAAGTCACCAGGACTGAAAGGGGCTCAGTTTTTGGAGCACCCACGACCTCGTGAACCCCCTAAAAACAATTATTAGGACCCTATAGAAGCTCTGAATAGATAAGTGCAGGCATTTTCTTTCATCATTTTCCCTGTATATTGCTGCTAAGTCCCGTAATTGAACACCACATGCTTTTCTCAGGTAAATGTGTTTTTTTTAATGTATAACCGAGGGTATAAGGGCCTCGTTAGCTAAGTATTGAATATTTCTTATTATTTACGATTCCTATAGGAAGCCACTGGGCACCTATTATAAGTGGACCCCATTTTATCTTTTCTAAAGGATTTCCTTTTTTCTTTTAACATTGAAAATGTTTATATTATCGCACGAGCACGTAGTATGGGTACGGAATTCGAAATTCTTGTGTTGCATTTGTCCCTGACGTCACATCGAGTTAAATGATCGGGATCAGACCAACTCGAGAGTAATCGTATGGTTTCGCTAAAGCAGTCAGCGGGTGCAGTTGGCGTTCGCGATCGAGCGTAGCATCGTAGCAATTGGCCGTCGCCACAGGGTGGTTCGGCTGGCGCGCGCTTCAGATCATATTCGTATTTCGTAGTGAAAGCGCTTATGTATGACTTATAATGAACGCCGATAACATAAGTTGCATGCTGTTGTTGGAGGAAGAAGACGAAAAGGAGATGTTAGCCCAAATTCCTCCATTTCGACAAACGTCATATTAACACTTGAATTTATACTATAGGTACCATATTTAAATCAAAGCTGCAGCATACCAAGTAAACAAATCAATCTGATTAAGACGTCAAAGTATCAAAGCATTTTAAAATTGTATCATTAGTTGGAATATCCGAAAAAAATATCAAAATTAGAAAAAAGTCAGTGGCGTGCATTTTAACATTGAAAATGTTTATATTATCGCACGGGCACGTTAGTATGGGTACGGAATTCAACAAAATTCTTGTGTTGCATTTGTCCCTGACGTCACACCGAATTAAAATGATCGGGATCAGACCAAGTCGAGAGTAAACGTATGGTTTCGCTGGAGCAGTCAGCGGGTGCGGCTGGCGTTCGCGATCGAGCGTAGCAATCGGCCGTCGCCACAAGGTGGTTTGGCTGGCGCGGCTGGAGCAGCGCGTTTGAGATCATATTCGTATTTCGTAGTGGAAGCGCTTATCTATGATTTATAATGAACGCCGATAACATTAGTTGCATGCTGTTGTTGGAGGAAGAAGACGAAGAGGAGATGTTAGCACAAATTCCTCCATTTCGACAAGCGTCATATTAACACTTGAATTTATACTATACCATATTTAAATCAATGATGCAGCATACCAAGTAAACAAATCAATTTGATTAAGACGTCAAAGAATCAAAACATTTTAAAATTGTATCATTAGTTGGTATATCAAAATATCAAAATTAGAAAAAAGTCAGTGGCGTGCATTTTTTTGTCAATAATATCCGTTGAAGTGTTTCCCGGGACGCCACTGAACTTTATAAATTTAATCTAGTTAGGGCTAATTAAGCCTGTTATCAATATAAATGACGGTACCAAATTGCAATAAAATCGGGAAAAGGATATTTACAGAAATAAAAAAAAAACGATTTTTTTAAAAAAACTTTAACACTCTGTACATCAAAACAGGGCAACTCCGGACACATATTCAGGTTAGTTCAGGTTAGCACTTCTGAAACACCCTGTATACAATCAAATACGACGGTCAAAAACACGAATATTTATATCAAAATATTGATAACAAACAATAACACCAAACGATACAATGCAATAATGCGAAAATCACGGGTAAACTAAATTCAACCCTGTCGCCCAGGGCCTTTTAGTTTTATTGCCGCTTGACCAATCGAAATAGAGTTACGGTTGTCATTAAGTATTGATCAATATTTCCTTCGTATGCATAATCTTGGATTTGAATATGATATAGGGTAGACTGGGGCAAGTGTAAAAATGGGGTAAGTGGAAAATCAGAGCGCCAATCAGGCAATATTGAAAGTTTACTTGTCTGTGTGGTTCGAGGCAACTAACTATACGTTAGCGCTGTTGAATTATCTACTCCCGGCGAGTTACCAGGTGTTTTTTTCTTTCTGAGTAGTCATTTGTAACATAACCTCCGAATCGGTCAGTTGAATAGTGTGTGATATCTCCATAAAAAATTGGTCAAAGGTAAAAACTTATAATATACTTTTAGTTTTATTGCATTTTCTTATGTTTAGTCAATTGTTGTAGCTATAAAATCCTATATACCGACCAAATCTAAAAGCGGTTTTTACTCACGAACAGGTTTGCACTTCCCCCATAAAAAACATAATGTGGGGCATGTGTGAAAGTTGTAATGGGGAAAGTGTAAAGGTTAGTTTACACTTCTCCCATTTTCCTGGGAATGCTAAAGTTCATTGGCACTGACACTTAAAGCTTTTATTCTTTACAGAGAGTTGACATCATGGTACGAAATTATAAAAGAAAGTCCGATAGGGCTGCCTATGGGGAGGAGCAATTAAATGCTGCAGTGAATGCCGTCAATCAAGGTCAATTAACCATGTCGATGGCTAGTACCGAATTCAGAATTCCATACATTACAATCTACTGTAGAATAACTGGCCGCCGTGGCGAAAAAAGCAAGACACAGGGCCGACCTCCAATACTTTCTTGGCAAGATAAGTGTCAACTGGCCGAAAATATAAAACCAATGGAGAAGTGGGGATATTGATTAACTTCAAGAGAGCTTCAAGAAAAAGTTCGGGACTTTGTAACTTTAAATAATATTCCCAATCCTTTTAAGAACAATATGCCAGGCACAGACTGGCTAATAAAGTTTAAACAACGTCACTCTTTGAGCATGAAGAAACCACAAAGCTTAGAGTACTGAAGAAAGAAATCTACGGACCAATTCATAATAGACCAATATTTTGTTTTATTGGAAAAGGCTATATTGGAGTTGGGTCTTCAGGATCGTCCTGAATGTATTTACAATTTAGATGAGACTTCACTGTGTACAGATCCTTCTCGTCTTAAAATTGTTGGCGCGAAAGGCAACCCCTCTTCAAGCATTATTGCTGAATCGGGCAGAGAAAATATAACCGTCCTGGCAGGAGCAAGTGCTAGTGGTAGAAAATTGCCACCATTGATAATATTTAAATGCAATAACATTGATAATATTTAAAGGCAATAATATTGCTGGATTTCAGAAAGAAATGAAGACTTCTTCAAAGACACCGTAAATGCAGCCAGCGCCAATGGATGGATGACCTCCGAAATATTTAGAAATTACTTTTTAAAGACTTTTATTCCTTTGGTTCGTGATCAGGCACCAATTATTGTTATATATGATGAGCATGTCTCGCATGTGGATTGCTTATTAATTCAAGCCGCAAGAGAAGAAAATATTCATATATCTAAACTGCAGCCCATACAAGTCATTTACTTCAACCTCTCGATTTGAGTATGTTTAGATCCTTTAAGGCAATATGGGAGAGGGAAGTAATAACATGGCAAAGACGTCATCAGGGACAATGACTACCAAAAAGGGACTTCGCCACATTGCTAGTGAAAACCTGGGCTGAAGTAGATTCCGGAATCATAAAAACAAATCATAAAAAAGGGTGGTATTGTTCCATTTAATAGACATGTTATTCCTAAAAAAAAGTATGACATCGATGCCCTAAAAAGATGGCAGGAACACTTAAAAAATCAAAGATCTGTAACAGATTTACAACCGAGGCCAGAACGCATTGATATTGAAAGGAATGAATATGATGCTGTAGCACCGAATGTAACAGAAAAAACCGCTACTTTCGAACAATCAATGTTAAAAACAGTAAAACCTTCTACATCTGGCGCTTCATTTAAAAGGAAACTAGCATCTAATGCAGAATTACTTACAGCTCCTTCAGCATCTACACAGTTAAAAATTTTGCCGGTGTGAAACGATGTTCCTAAACGGTGTACGAAATTTAAACCAAATGGTGTTAAATTTAACACCGCATCAGTTGGTTAAAAGTAAAAACGTAATTTACCACCATGCGGTGTAAATATTTTAAGTTCACACTGAAAAGAAATTTGATTTCACCCCCTTATACGAGTTAAATAGAATAATTATATGGAGAGAAAATGAAGTTGTCACATTGCTGGTTTTTTCCTTGATACTTTTTAATACAAGGAAATTGGTGGATTATTAATTATTTATTTCGCGCTACTGTACCATTAAAATGTTTGATTTTATAGTTATGTTGCATAACAATAATAAAAGAAAATGTTTCCAGTAAATTTAGTGTTTTAAAAACTAATCACAAAGAATTGTCAACTACTCTTTGGTGTTGTTTCAATTAAAATATATTATTGGCAACGTCGCAATCTTCTCTCCTGTCTCTGAGTGGATTGAGTGGAGCAGCACGAGCGGGAAGAATGTGCGGTGCGCCTTGCCCATCTACGTCGTTCTGTTTTAACGTGTTTAATTCCATTCCATGCGGACTTGTTTAAGTGTTCTGTGTTCTGTCCATTGTTTGAGAAAAAATGAGTGTTTTTATTAAAGTTGAATATAACAACATACAAAAATATATTTCATTAAACAGGGAGGAAGCAACCTATCATGAATTTATTACTCAAGGTGAGTTGATATGATTTTATTTATACAGGTACCTACTACCTAGGTACAGTTAATAATTTTTTGGTTTATGTTTTATTATTACTAGGTATAGATATATAGGTACCTAAAGCACCTATATTTTTTTTCTTTTTTAAAATAACTACCGCCTAAACCACAGGGCATATTTTTCTTGCGGAATATATGGGGAATTTTAAACTATTTTTCTGGTGTTAATTATACTCCATTTGAAGTGTAAAAAAAAAGTAGCCTTTTCTGTTATCATTTTTGTGGCGTTGTTCAGTTAGTTTTAGAAGGTTTTTACCTACACACATTAGACATTAGGTACTAAATGTGTACAATGTTTTAAAGAACTTAAGTAATATAATTAGGTACTTATTTGATTATATTGGCCAACTTTTCAGTTTTTTTTTCATTTGTAGCACTAAAAAAATTCTTGCAAGAACCACCAGATAGTATTGAGTTTTTTAAAGTTTCTGACAATGCAGGCTGCCTGATTGAACCTGAAGATTTCAAAACTTTTATACAAGAGGTTGAAAAGGGATTTTTATTCAGATTGCTGGATTTGCGATCAGACTATAATAGAGAACCTGCAATAACTGGATGTTTAAAAGGTAATTACATATATTTTTGTATTATCATCTTTCGAACAACTATGGTTTTAGCTCGGGTTTTAGTTAGGTTAGTTCCCGTAAGTTTCCCTTAAATGTTATTAAAAATAATGTAATAAATTTTACTAAGGCCAATTCAAAATGGTACCTACCTAGGTACTTGTTTGTCATTAAAAGCCTTGTTTAAGTTTTGTATATAAATTGTATATCGTTGCAAAATATAGTACAGCATTATGATGCTCATCAATAAAATTTGATTGATTAAATATTTTTTTTAATAGTGTTTTTAGTGGGAACTAAATTATGGTGTAAATTCCAGGTAAAAAGTGAGATATAGGTACATCACAAAGTTATTGTCATTTTAACATGCCATAGTTTTGCCATGATGACGATATATCCTATACTATAGTACCAATGATGTAAGTCCAAAGCGTAACCTATATTCCAAATTGTAGCTTAATATCTCAAAAACTACAAGAGCTATGATAAAAAAAATTCCAAAAATCTTGAAATTTCAACACCCTGTAGATCGGTAACGAAGCACTTACGGACCTATGTTTATATGAACTTTTAGTCATGAAATACGCTAAAGAGTTACCCCCTTCCGTATGTACATGATATTTAGGAACACCCTGTATATGTAATGTCTGCAACGTATGAATCTTTTTTATTACTGGTATCTTAGAAAGTTGTATAAAGTAAATTAAAAATGTTTTTTTGTGCGGTACACACTATTTCAAGGACCTTGTATATGAAAGAGATTAAATAAAACTTGTAAAATGTTTACTAACTGATTTTACTTTTTTTTATAGTTGTATACCCCCTTTGATGAAGTCATAAAAAATAAGAAAACGAACCAACCATTCCTGATAGCAACTGGAGAATGTAAGTCAAATATCCAGTCCATTGCCATATCTGTGGATAATAAGATTTTGGCACAAGAGCCAGTACAGAATACCTGCCAAGCATTTGACATCCTTTTTAAAATAATATTTGTGTTGAATTTGAAGTATGACACATACCTTGAGACATTCTTTAAATTCGTACAAGTTTTTTTTTATAAGATAAATGAGGATGAAGTGAAATTTACTCCCACTATGAGGGAACTAAGGGCAAAACTGATGTTGTAGGTATGCTTTACGTTTTTATGTAGTTAATTTGGTACTTAAACTTTGTTCTATTTCGAATACTGTTATTTTTTAAAAATATTTTTACTGATAATAATATAGAGCTTAATATTTTTCAAGTGGTTTTTAAGAATCGGTAATAATTATGGTTAAATGTTTTAAGTGTGATAATGACTTCCAGTTAGACTTTTTAGTTAAGCATTTAAAACAGAATCATGGTTTGTTCGAAAATCTTAGTAACTTTTCCTTGGTATGTCCAAATTGTAAAAAATGTTTTTATACATATTGTGGTTATAAAAGACATATAAAAAAGTGTTTGCTTTCTGAGTCTAGTGTACTCTTGCAAAATATAAAGAGTAATACTAGCATTTCATTCCAAGAAAATAAGTCTAATAATGTAGATGATTTACCTTCTAACCATACAGATCCCCCAATTGAGCCAGATTTAGATCCTATTGAGTTACCCAGTACCGAAGATGAATTTGATGCTAAAATGTATACATTAAATTTCTGTTCCAAATTGCACTCATTGGGGATTCCTGAAACATCTATTCAATGTGTTATCGAAAATACTTGTGAATTAATTGACTTTTTACTAGATGATGTATGTCAAACTGTTTATAGTAATTTAAGGCAGCCCCAAAGTGAAATGAAATCTCTTTTAGATCATAAAATTGATAATGTTTTAAGCGACATGAAAACAATTAATACATCATTTAAACGAAGAAAAGAATTTAATAAGTTTATTACACAGCCGAAACAGGTTTCACTTGGTGTCAGGCTTGAACAAGTATTTGATAGAAGTAAGCAATCTTATATGATAAAAAATGTGCCATGTCAGATGGCTTACATACCAATAGTTTCGACAATAACTTCGCTGTTGGGTAACTTAGAATTTTATAACTTAATAAAATCACAAGCATTGCTAGAGAAAGATTCATTAATTATTTCTGACATTTCGGATGGCCAGTATGTAAAAAATAATGAACTTTTTGTAAATCCGCTAAACCTTAGAATTTTGTTATATTTCGATGAATTCGAGACTGTCAATCCATTAGGTAGCAAAACAGGGGGGCATAAAATTGGAGGTTTTTATTTCATAATTTGTAATATTCCAAATTATTTAAATTCTCAATTAAATAATATCCATCTTGCTATGTTATGCTATACAAGTGATATAAAACAATTTGGTATAAATGTAATTTTAGAACCACTAATTCAGGATCTAAAAATATTAGAAACGCAAGGTATTTTACTCCAGTCGGATAATAGTAGGGTTTATTGTTCATTGGTAGGTTTATCACATGACAACTTAGGAGCTAATACACTTTTAGGCATGGTAGAAAGTTTTACAGCCACTCATTTTTGTCGAATTTGTACTGCTGATAAAAATGAAGCCAACATTTTAAACAAAACTAATAAAAGCTTATTAAGGAATGTAGAAAATTACAAAATGCATTGTTCTCAATCAAAAGAAAACAAAACACATATCTTTGGTGTAAAGAACTACTCTATTTTATTTGATTTAAAATACTTTAATGCCTTTGATGCTCCAAGTGTAGATTGTATGCATGACTTTTTAGAAGGAGTAGCCCCATATGAACTTAAATTATTTTTAAAGTTTTTAATAGCTGAAGGAGCTACTACGTTAATTACAATTCAAAATAGAATACAAGCGTTTCCTTTCGGAAAAACTGATAGATGTGATAAGCCAAGTCCAGTAGATTTAGATAAACCAGGACATCGTATTGGCCAAAGGGCTGCTCAAACTTGGTGTCTTTTGCGATTTATACCATTGATATTAAGTGATGTTATCTCATCCTCTCCAATAATTAAACGCTCATTTAAATTAGTAACATCTTTATTAAACTTGATGCAGTTTGTATTTTCAACTCGTTTAAATGACGAATCAATACTAACAATGGAAAATCTAATTGAAAGTCATTTGAAACTATTTGATAAAACCTATAAAAACAGTAGAATCCCCAAACACCATATTATTACACATTATCCTTATGTTATGAGATGTATGGGCCCTGTTGCTAATCTGTGGACAATGCGCTTTGAGGCAAAACATGGATATTTTAAAAACTTGGTACCAAAAATAAGAAATTTTAAAAATATTTGTTACACTCTTGCTTACAGACATCAATTACATATGTTTCATCACTGGCAAAACAGGAATGTATTTAATAACATAGATCAGGGGCCAACGCGAACTGTAAATTTTGACAGTTACCCCTATGTAAACCTACATTCATATGGTACGAAAAATATTTATCAAGTGAAATGGCTAAGGGATTCATACTATTATGAACCAGGACTTTTTATTTGTACAGAATTTGGAAATTTAAATGAAAATCCCGTATTTTCTGCAATTTTAGATATTTTAATAATTAATGGAGACAACTATCTTATTTTAGAGCCATGGGCGACAATTTGTTATGAAACAGACCTTTGCATTTATATTATTAAAAAGAGTAACCATAATACCAGCGCCATAATAGTTAATACTTTGGTGCATAAAGAACCATTTGAAAAATATCAAGTATTTACTTTTACATTAGGAACGCAATGGTGTATAGTTCCAAAATACAAATTTCTGTAAATATTACAGAAACAAAACAGTATTTTGGAACTATACAGGGTGCGCAAGATAAGGGGGGCCTCTATGGAGATCTCGATTATGGTAAGAGATACAACTTTGATTAAATGGGGAAGAAGTTGCGCAATCGAAGGACTAATAAATGTGGTATATAAAAAGTTTTGATAAGATGTTTAAGTTTTGAGATATTAAAAAAAAACTGAAATTTGCATTTTTGATTCTATTTTTTTTTGCGTTGTTATTAAATTTAGAGCAAAACTAACGAAACTTTCTTAGAGCAACGTGTTATCAACTTAAAGATTGCACAACAATTTTTTTTATACGACGTTTCGTTTCCAAGCAATCACCAACAACTTTATTTTTTCTAATACGGCCCTGATTTTTTATTGTCAAATTTTGATAGCATTTTTTATTCTTAATTCAATGATGTACCAGGCACTATCGTTTAATTACGTTTGGAGCTTTTAAAATTTTCAGGGTATGGACCTGGATCCTAGTGTGTTCCATATGTTTTTCCAGCTTTCTTAATTTAAAAAATGAAAGTGATGGATGTAGAAAGTAACACCGTAATTTTTTTAATTCCTAAAGTTTCATTATGGGGTTTAAAAAAAATTAAATGACCTATTAAATAATTCAAAATCTGTTGGGTATGTAATTTTATTATTTTTTTAAAAGACCATAATGAAAATTACGAAATTAAAAAGATAACGTTATTTCTTTCTCCGTCCATCACTGTTACATCATTTAAGAATAAAAAATGCTCTCAAAATTTGACAATAAAAAATCAGGGCTGTATTAGAAAAAATAAAGTTTTTGGTGATTGCTTGGAAACGAAACGTCGTATAAAAAAATGTGGTGCAATCTTTCAGTTCATAACAAGTTGCTGTAAGAAAGTTTTGTCAGTTTTGCTCTAACTTTAATAATATCGCAAAAAAAAAATAGAATCAAAAATCCAAAATTTCAGTTTTTCTTTAATATCTCAAACCCCAAACATCTTACCAAAACTTTTTATATACCACATTTATTAGTCCTTCGATTGTGCAACTTTTTCCCCATTTATTAAAAGTTGTATCTCCTACCATAACCGAGATTCCCATAGAGGCCCTTCTTATCATATCGCTTTATGACTCAAAACATAATTAAGAACTATAAGAACCTGGTGTTTCCATTTTGTTGAAAGATTATTATTGTAATACTTGCAAAATCTATAACAACCATAACGTTATATGATGATTATTTTCGTTACTTATGTGAATTTGATTAGCTGTTTTCTTTGTTCACCTAAAAATTGTAAACTGTAAAAAAATAAGGCAGGGTATTATTTATTTTTTTGACATTTGACTACTTTTTGTCGTGTTAGTGGATTATTTTCTTACAAGAATAAGAACATTAAAATACGGGGCATTGTATCGCACAGCTAAATGCCTTGGTAAATGCTAAAAGTCACAATTTGTAAGCTTCTGTCAAAATTATAATTTTAACCTTTCAGATTATCGTGGGTTTGATGCAAAAACTCATCAAGTCAAAATAGACCATTTTCAGAAAATGGCGTTTAAAAAGTCTTATGTTATCTAATCCATAAAGAACTTTATATTTTTCTTAACTTTTATTATACTAATAGACAAAAATACATGTAGGTATAGTATTTTCAATACTTTTTCTTATAGTTGTATATTATTTTTCGTAAAATAAAAATAAAAAATCGACTTAATGATTTTAAAATTTTTTCGTTTGTGATTGTAATTTGTTGGACCCAATAAGGTTTTCGGTAATGCCTACTGAAGTATTTTATTAGTTCGTTTAAAATAATTACTTTTACACAATTTTTTCACTAATAATAGTTATCAAACTAAGCACTTTTAACGATATTGTTTGTTTAAACTTTAAATAAACAATATTTTAAGGTTAGAAAACTAACCTGTTTTGACACATAAATCTCAATAAGTCATAATTTGTCACGACAACATGCTGACGCACAAAATTCACTATGTTACCTAATGAGTTTTTAAGTTTCTATGAACTGATAAAAATTACTTAGTGTGTATTTTGTATGACTTTTGGATTTTTCCAATTTTTTTTTAAATGTTAGAATGAAGCCAGACTTAGAGCGAAATGTACAAAGATCTTAAAAGTCACCAATGTTGTCTTTTTGCATCAAGCCCACAACATGGTATATTATATTGACTATATTGGATACCAAAACACAGTTACGATTTTTTAAACAAGTTTTTGTGCTATTTTGTACCTATTTTTGTTATAAAATATTTTTGTAATAAAATAAAGTAAGTCTTGTTTAACAGTTTTTTTTTTACAAATCTCAGATTAGTACCACTGGGGTGGGATACTTATTAGAAATAAAGTTTGAGATTCAGAAAAAAATGGAATTTTCAAGCATTTTACACTTTCTTCTTAATAATTTAATGGAAAAACTAGTAGGTACCTAGGTACTTAGTTATAAAGTACCGATCAAGATTTTTTATTTCATTTTCGTAAAATATTTTTCAAAAATAAAATAGATACCATTTTCATGATAAGATTTAAATCGCTTTTGGTGTAGAATGACTTTTTTATGGAGTAAAGTTGAGTCTCTGGTAAATTTAATTTAACACTATATGGTGTGAAACATGGTTTTTTATGGTGTAAATTTGACCCCTTATCAAATTTATAATAACACCATATAGTGTTAAACATCATATAATTTGGCGTGGAATGAATTTTTTATGGAGTTAAATTGAGTCCCTGGTAAATTAGATTTAACACTGTATATGGTGTGAAACATGGTTTTTTATGGTGTAAATTTCACCCCTTATTAAACATTTATAATAACACTATATAGTGTTAAACATAACAAAATTTGGTGTAGAATTGTTTTTTTATGGAGTAAAGTTGATTCCCTGTTAACACCAAATAGTTGTTAAAACGAATGCATCATGGTGTAAAAGTTACTACATTTTGATTAAATTAGTAGTCTATTTTAATCCCATCTAGGTGTAAGTTTTACTTTTCTGTAGGTGTACGAGTTTAACACCATTTAACACCGTTTTGGTTTGTATCGATATAGACCACTTTTGGTGTTCATTTGGTGTTAAAATAGTCACGAAATTTTAAACAGTGTAGTGCCACCAATCTCAAAGTAATTGTCAGCTCTGATCAAAATGAAGAAATATACTAAATAATCATCAGGAGCCTATAACTGAACCTGTAGTACCAGCTACAACCGAAAATCGGCAAGAAAAGAAGGCAAGTTTTGATGATCTACTACTTGAATCGCTCCGGCAGAGTCCTTCTTCTAATCCAAGGAAACGAAAGCGCTTAATTCAAGGTGGCCAAACCATTGCAGGTACTATCGCAAGTAGTCAGTCAAAAATCTCTACAAGTTCATCTACTATATCTAAACCAGCTATGAAAATTGACCGAAAGAGTAAACAAAGTCGGCCAAGTCCGTATCAATTTGAATCCAGCTCCAGTGAATCAGATTATGAAAGTGTACCTTTTATGGAATCGGATCAAAGTTTCACTTTAGAATCGGCTTGCGAAGATCAGATTCCTGAAATAAACAAAGACAATATTTCCATTGAAAACTGGGTACTGGTTAAATACACATTACCAAAAGCAAAGAAACATTTTATTGGCCAGGTAAATACTGTTGACAACGGCTTTGAAATCAAGTTTACTAGAAAACTAAAATACAATTTTTTTATGGCCACTCACCGATGATGTCGATGTAGTATAGCTAGACGATATAGTGACTCGTTTACCTGAACCGGTAGTAACACGCCGAGGAGGTTTTCATTTTAATGTGAAATTTGCGGGATACAATATTTAACAAGTTCCATAAAATTATTCGAATTTTTAAACTTTAATTTTTTTTTCTGTTTTAGTTTCTCCTTGGGAATAACTCCTACTGTTTTAGAGATTAAAGCCAAACGTTGGGTTTTGAACGGATAAATACGTTTATAAAAATATTATTCTTGTTATTAGAAATTTTTTGAGGGTTATTTTGGATTACTTATTATTTTTCAGAGGTACCTTTTAATTTTTCGTTTTTATGATTTGCTTGGCTAACTATTTCCCAACAATAAAAAGTTCATAACTTCCCAGATATTTATTTTTTTTTAAGTCTGTTAAAAGAAAAATTGGCATGGGAGATATAAACTTCATTTACACTTTCCCATTACCACTTCTGCGAACATGCATGGAAATTGTATTCCGATTTTACACTTTCCCTTTTTGAGGTAAGTGTAAGATTTCGGTACAAAAAAAAATAATCATTCAAATCTCAAGATCTCAAAAATAATTCATGAGTGCCCTATGCAGTATGAAAAGTAAACATATTAAACTATTACTTTCTTACAAAGACACTTTTATAGATATTGTATATTTAAAGTAGGAAGGAAATAAACTTAAACTATTAAAAAGCGCTTCGCAGTTGCCCCAGTCTACCCTAGTTATAAGCTTTGTAATGTAATGCTGAAAAATAATCAGAATGGTTTTGTACACTTTACCGTTCTTCCCTACACTTGATGCCACTTTTTTTCAAAACCACAATATTTTATAAATATTGCGAGTATGTTGACAATATTGCAACAATATCCAACATTGCATAGATGTTGCCTAAATATTTTGGCAATCTTGGGTGCTACTAGGGGTTCCTCAGGCGCCAATTAGCGCCGCCGCTGTTTGCGAACTTTTCTTCTTTTCTTTAACAATTTGAATTAATTTCGAAAATTATTGAGAAAGCAAAAAGCCAGAAATTATTAACTAATTATTTATTGAAATTGATTCCTTCCTTTACGGAGGCACTTACTTATAACTTAACTTGAATATTTAAGAAATATATTTTATTTTTTTCACCTAAATGTGTTTTAAATGTAAAAAATTTACAGTCCTTTACAAAGATGCAACCGGGGAGGACATTGAAAATGCCGAAGCAGAGTGCAACGCTTGTGACTATTGTGAGATTTGTGATCTGCGAAAACTCATAGATTTGAATGTTATATTTAGGTAGCTGATATAAGGTTTATTGATTCATAATATAAAAAAATAGTAAAATAAAGGTTATAAACTCTAACGCGCCTCTAAGGTATGGTTTGGCTGGAGCAGTCAGCGGCCGCGGCTGGCGTTCGCGATTGGTAGCTCGGTACTGGTTTAATGCGATTTGTACAGTACACGGTTTCACTGCCGCAGCTCAGCGACACAGCGTTCGCCGTCAATTGCAGTGGCTGCGTTCGGACTGCTAGAGAGACCAGTCCAGCCGTGATCGCTCAGCAGAATGCCACCGTTTTCGGCAATTGCTGACGAGTGTTTGATAGAGGAGGTGCAAAAGTACCCCCCCTTTATACAACTATGAGAACGAAAATTACAAAAATGTTGTAATGAAAGAAAATTCATTACAACATTTTTGTAATTTTCGTTCTCATAGTTGTATAAAGAGGGGGTACTTTTGCAGCTCCTCTATCAAACACTCGTCAGCAATTGCCGAAAACGGTGGCATTCTGCTGAGCGATCACGGCTGGACTGGTCTCTCTAGCAGTCCGAACGCAGCCACTGCAATTGACGGCGAACGCTGTGTCGCTGAGCTGCGGCAGTGAAACCGTGTACTGTACAAATCGCATTAAACCAGTACCGAGCTACCAATCGCGAACGCCAGCCGCGGCCGCTGACTGCTCCAGCCAAACCATACCTTAGAGGCGCGTTAGAGTTTATAACCTTTATTTTACTATTTTTTTATATTATGAATCAATAAACCTTATATCAGCTACCTAAATATAACATTCAAATCTATGAGTTTTCGCAGATCACAAATCTCACAATAGTCACAAGCGTTGCACTCTGCTTCGGCATTTTCAATGTCCTCCCCGGTTGCATCTTTGTAAAGGACTGTAAATTTTTTTCGTTTCCTGTCTACTGTCAATTTTATGTAAAATATGACAGATTTGGTTTATATTTAATTATTCTTGACCTTGAAATTTAATTAACTTTATTTAAATTCTATAATTTTTTTTTATACGGGGTCCAGCTGCTTTATTTATTTTGCTCTATATAGCATACGTTTACTTAAAGACCAGTGTTACATAAAATTTAATTCAATTCATATCTAAATCTTTGATTAATTTAATTACTCTGTTGTTTTGCTTACATTTGTTGCTTTCCTACTAATTGCAAAACTCAATCAATTAATCCTAATTTTGAAGTGGACAATACAAGAATTGAGCGATTAAATTTAAAATACTACCGCTGTTCTATACAGGGTATGCCCTAAATATAAAATATTTTAAGTGTTTTAAAATCAAACCAAATTCACTCCTCACAGAATAAATTATTTGAACAAATTTTAGGTGGTTTAGTGCCATGTAGTGTTGATAATTTCTTTAATTTTACATAACAATGGGGCATTGTTTTAATTATGATTGTGGACATTTTAAGCCCCTTTACATTTTGGTATAATTTAGTGTTAGTTCACCAACATATCAAGATCGTATTAGTATTTAATTGTAGTGAGTAGTGAACATTTCTAAATTATTGATTAAACATTTTTAATTTGTATTGTTTTACTTTGAATAGTAACACTAGAGTTTAATTATCTCTCTTTTTGATCGCATCATATCATGGTTGTGTAATCTCCTTTTTTTTATGATGTCCTGGCTTAATTGAATTAATATTTAGTTTGCTGTGTTAATATTAATATTTTGACATAACTTTTGCTATATATTTGTATATTTCTCCGACTGGTGTATATAATTCATTTTTAATTAATGATGTAACTTTAGTACATAGGCGTACTTGTTGACTTTATAATTTTATTTTATTTTAAGATTTGGTTGCTTAAATTCACTTATGTACTGGATTGCTTAAAATAATAAGTCATTTCCCTCCAGGATATTAATTTGAGAATTTCAATTTGTTTCAATTTAACTTTATTCTTTTGGTACCTAACTTAAATATTAAATTCATTTACTTTATTGAAAACTTGACTTGGGACTTTAATTTATTTGCATTAATTAACTTTGTTGATTTATTTCTTTAAATTTCAATTAACAATTTAACATTTTCAGTTACTTGAACTTTTTTTATAGTTCCTCTTCCCTTTTGTTTATTTTCATTTAGTTGGTTTTGCTATTTTAATTATATTATCATGTTATGAAATTACAATATAAAGGGAAAAGGAACTAGGTCAATCTTATTAGTAAGCCTTAAGCTCAGACCTTTGTTTTCTTTTTTTTTTTAATAGGGTCTTTTCGACGCGTTCTTTTTGACATCCATCGACTACCTGTTGTCTGGTCTTCCTTCCCCTTGGAATAAGTCCACCATCTGCACTCACTTTATAAGTGTACAGGTTTAAATACTAACCCCCATTTTTATTTCTGAATAAAGCCAGCAATAATTTTAATTATTTTTGTTTCATTTATACAGCTCCCCGTGTCTTTTTTTACTTGTGTTTGTGCGGTGTCAGGTCGCACGATCAGGGCTAGCCCCACGACCATCTAGGAGGTTTCCAGCTTTTTCTGTGGTAAAGCTGGTAACGCTTGTGAAACCCCCTCCCGCGAGCTAGGGCAATTGGCACGCGTGCTCCACGGCTGGTTCTGTGCGTGCTCTCTAGCCACTACTTTAGTTAATTTTATCGTCAATTTTATTAATTTCATTCTTTTTTTCGATTAAATTTTAAAATTACGGTTCGGCTTATTCAGCGGTGCTCATCACAGCATCGCTGAAGAGTACCATCTCCTCCTTTTATTTTAATAAAATAAATAATTTTTTTTTTGATTGTTTATTTTATTTTTCACAAAAAAAAACAACAACAGTAAAATACGCGTTTCAATGCTCTATTAAGCCCAAATTCGACCATCGCTGAAGTACTGTTCGCATATTTCGGGCTGTGCTCCTAAAGGCAAGAATCACACTGAGCGACCATGATCGACCGTCCGCGACCGACCGTTAAAGACCAAATTTCCAACACGTACATTCTTACCACAAAGATCACACTGAACCATCGTCCTCGACCGTCCGCGACTGTCCTACGACGACCGTGTTTGAAATTCCAACCTGCTGGAAATTTTGGTCGGTCGCGGACTATCCCATTTAATGCGCATGACAAAGTTTTAGTTATTTTTTATTTTACACCAAGTGGAACTAGTGGAAGTGGCGTGCGCGTCCTAACTCTAACCTAACTAAACTTTGTGACGCTTTATTGATAAGATATTTTAATTACTAGTAATACTAGTATATTGTGTGTAAAATACACAGAACAATAAAGGTTAGTTTGTAAACATTTCTGTGAAATATACGTAACCTAAAATCTCAGGTATGACATTTTCATAACAGCGGTCGGTTGTGGTCGGTCGATCAGTGTGACTTAGAACTGTGAATTTGAACTATTTCACCTGTTGGTCGTAGCCGGTCGATCGCGGACGGTCGATCATGGTCGCTCAGTGTGATTCCTGACAAACATACCCTGAGATTGCTAGATTCAATTCAAAGAAAAGCTTGATCGGTAACCATCTTCGAGCACATATAGACTAGAGAACTCGTCATGCCCTAGGCTATACGCCGAGCCAAATTCACATTCATAGCTCGGGCAATGTTCTTAATGAAACGAGCAAGTTGCTCAATGAACTTGCATGGCGACAAAGTAGATTTTCACGCATTAGCGTAAAGCGCGGGTGCCAAGAGTCCTCCCCTTTGTTCTTCTCTCAGTAATTATGCAGAACTGATGAGATGACGCATTAATTGTTATTATCGTTTTAACGCGAAATAAATTGTTCCCATATTATTCCTAAATTAAGGAATAATGAAGTGAGACTGATAGAAAAACATCAATGTGTAAAAATGCTTTAAAACGGTGTTGTATCTTGAAAAACATACTTTCCATTTAAAACTATGCAAAACGTGGCAACACTGCCCTGATCAGCAACCTTTCTTACCAGTGTTGCCAATTGCTCTAGGAAGAAATACCCGTTAACAAATTCGCGATTACGCACAAATACCCACCGCCGGCGCATTTATCAATCTGTAAAATACAGTTAAGAGGAAAAAGTAGTGAAACAATATCGATCCCTATAAGATAATAAGATTTCAGAGTAAAATTTAAATAAAACAAAACTTTATATTAATATACTTATATATTTGTATGTTTATTAACTTTAAATGGCTTCTACTACTTCTTCTAAAGATTCCCCACAAAATCCCCGCCGATATCGATTACCCAAAAATACCCCACCGTCGATAAAATTCCCCACGTTTTGGGGATTTACCCACAGATTGGCAACCCTGCTCCTTTCCTTCCCGAATTGCAAATGGTGATTTGACGTGAGCGGTTTGTTGTGAATTTTGTGACAATCTTGTTTTAATCTTGTATTAAATTCAGAGTTTTCCTTATTTCTTAACGTGTTTTAATAAAACCAATATGGTAAGACAGTGCCAAGTGTGTAAAGTGACTGATTTGGTGCCGATTAAGGGCCTATCATTTCACCAGTAAGTATTCAATTTACAAAGTACACATTTCATTAATAAATTGTATAACAGTGGCGGTTCAGGTAGGATGTTTTAGTGTTTTTGAAATATAACTGGTTTATATCCTAAATAATGTAACAATATAAAATTATATTTTTGGTTATCTAGGTTGCTATAAAAGTACATAAAATGATAATGGATTCCTTTTAAAGTATATTCGTTTTATTTCAATAAACTCTTGACTAAAGATTCATACTAAATTTAATTAGTATCCAGCCTTTGTATAATTATATACCCACATAATAATAATGTAGGTGCAGAAACATGTTTGAAGACTTATTGGCTTGGAAGTAACTTATTCTTACCAACATTACTAATTGAACCGTCTATTATGTATATAGACTAAGTTAAATGACAAATTATATGTGTCTGCCACGGAAAATTAAAAAAGTACAATTATTGCTCATTTTAGGTTTCCAAGCAATCCTATTCATAAAAAAAAATGGTTTGCTTTGTTTGGTTTTGAAAATGATAAACCAATACCACAAAGAGCATTCGCTTGCTCCAAACATTTCAGGGAGAAAATTTTTTTTTTTAAAAGAGAATGGCGTTAAAGTTTTAAAAAGTGGAGCCGATCCACTGCGATTCCATTTGCAAACAAGTCAGTCAGTAACTATCAGGCAAGTTAAATATTAATTATTAAATTTTTTTATTAATATGGTTATTTTTGGCTTAAACTTGGATGTCACAAGTCACAAGACAGGGGCTCACTGTTATATAATTAGTTGTTTTTGGGAAGTACCTAATTTATCCATCACATAATATAGAACATGGTAAAATAGGGTTAAAATAAAATATTAATTTGAACCTAAAATTATTAATCTAGACGAGTAGGTACTATATATATACAGTGACTGCCAGATGTGGCTCTTCATGCACTATATGCTCGATGGAAAAAATTGTAATTAGGAGTTAAAGAAAATTCAAAATATGGTACAAAACGTCTGCATGCCCTCCAAAATAGTAATTAAAATATTTTCAAAATCTGTTTCAAGATACAGGGTAGGGGCAACAAGTGGAATTTTGTGTAAGTAAAGTACTACTCTTCGTTTTAAAAATGCAGAAAAATATTAGGTACCTACTAATGTATTATAATATACCTACATTACATCCCAGGCTCGGAAAAAAGGGAATAATTAGGATAATTTACCCTTGGGTGTTATATGCCCGAACTTATTTCATTCCAGATATCTTTTTAATATACCTAGAATGTGACTCAAAAGTAACAATAATAATATAAAGACAATAATTAAAATGCTAAGATTACTTGTTACTAAGGGTGACTAAGAAAACTGCTAGTTTTCTCTTCTTATCTTTTAATTTTTGTTTTAGTTCTGATTCAACAGTAGAAGCGACCCCGCCAAAAAGGTATGTTTATTTACAGGTCAGACTAAATAAAATAAATTTCTCTATATTTTCATATATTTTTAGATTAAAGTTATTAAATGAAATAGTACTCGATGTGGAAAATTCTCCTTCTACCGAGACTGACAAGGAGTCAGATGCAGAGGATATTTTGCTATCCGAGACTCAAGAAATGTAAGCAAACAATTTTGTAATACTTGTAAAATAATATTGCAATTTAATGGCTCCTAACACGTGCGTTCCAACAACTTAAAGCATGCTGTTGGAAAATTACCCAAATTAACAAGTAGAATAATGAACATGTTAACTACGAGTACGGTTTATGGTGTACATTTACTGATACCTTAAAACAAGAAAAGTTTTTGAAAAAACCTATTCCTCTTTAATTTAATTTGTTGAAGTGTTGGCCTACACCTTGGCTAATAACTAAACATTGGGCTTTAAGGACCTTTGGGAATAATTGCAAAGGTGGATGTTTTGGGTAATTTTGGTTACAATATAAGGTGTTTACGAATGCATTAATTTTTTTTAAGGTTCACGACCTTAAAATATGCATACTTGATGCAATCCTAAACATGACGTCGTTGTTATGTAACCAAAACCGATCACCTTGGATTGCCATTTCTAATTAAAAATGATGAAAATGTTTAATGACCTAGTGGAACAATTACAAAGTCATGTTAACTTAGACGTCTCTTCCATTTTTTTTTTGATTATTTGTAAAAATATGTATATAATATAAATATTATTATTATTTGAAACTCGGCTACTTTTGGCTGAATTTTTATTTTGTGTGTTTAACACAAAGTCGCACTTCATTGAAGAAGCCGTTTGGGGGTGTTTTATTTTTTTTTATTTTAGGAAAAGATATTTGGGAGATTTAACCAGTGATGACTTTTCAACTCCACGAAAAGCTAAACGCCATTTTAAAGCCATTAAACAGACTGTCATTAAACAGAGAAAAGTAGTGAAAAATCTGCATGATACTGTCAGAAGGTTAAAGTTAAGAACTAATAATTTATCAGATCTCATTAAATTATTAAAAGAAAAGGCATACATAACAGAATCTTCGGAATCTGCAACTATGGTAATAAAAAATTATAATTATGTATTTCAGCAGAATATAGTTTTCTTTTTACCTTTTAGGCTTCCCTGAATGGTTCTGCAAAATCGTTATTTGAAAGGATGTTAAAAGGGCCTACCAAACAAAAATATGATCCAACAATACGTTATTTTGCCCTTACCCTATCTTTTTATTCACCCAGAGCATATAATTTTGTACGGAACACATTTAATAGATCTTTGCCACATCTCTCCACACTTTCAAAATGGTATCAGTCTATTGATGGTACTCCAGGCTTTACCAAGGAAGCATTAGTGGCACTAAAACTAAAATCACAGGATGCAGCTTCTTGTGGAAAACAGATACTGTGTAATTTGGTGTTCGATGAAATGGCAATACGAAGACAGATTGAATGGACAGGAACGAAATTTACTGGGCATGTGGATATTGGTACTAAATTAGAAAATGATATACTACCTGAAGCTAAAGAAGCTTTAGTTTTCCTGTTAGAATAAAATACATAGTCATAAAATATTTATTTTCAAGATTTTTAACTGTTACCAATGGTAACAGTGGTTACATGGACGCTTCGCCACTGTATGTTAGAGTCTCTAAATTTTATTTGTACTTTACTAATTTCTAGCGTGTAGCAGCTGCTCTAAATTTGAATACCTCCACTGTACGCAGAATTTCAATGTCTATTAAGGAAAATAAATTATTAGAATAATCTAAAAACAAACCTAGTGTAATTCCCTCACTCGGCTATTTTGGTTATAATCTGGTAATACTGTTTATAAGTGACGTCACTCGAAGGGTATGACGTGCAACGGAAATTATTTTAAATAAACTATAGTTACCTATGAAGTTTAAATAAAATCCCCATTAATAGAGAAATGCAATTTCAAATTATACTGTATATTTTCTGTCAATTTAGATTTTCATGAATGAATTAACCTACAAATTTTGTACGTATTGTATTTTTTGTTCGTTTTTTTAATTTCAATACTATTATTTACGATAATAAAGCATTTTTGAGTTTAAGTTTGTTTTAGTGCATCATATTTACACCCATAACATTTATTATTCTCCAGATTAATTTTATCAATAGTCAATTTTAGAACACACCCTGTAGCACGTTTACATAATGTTTATGTAATACTGCAATCATCAAAGCTATTTTTACATTTTTTAGAGTTAAAGTGATATTTTAATGTCTTTGGATATAAGTATCATTAATGATAAAATATTTTAAATGGTACGCCACTGGCCTTCTACAGTCGTAGTAATTTTCTATTCTAAACGATAGTAAATAAACAGAGAGTTGTAGGCGCAGCCAAAATGTAACTTTATGAATGAATTGCTTTCTCTAGTCTATATGTGCTCGAAGGTAACCATAGTCTGACAAACAACCTGGAAAGCCTTTAATATCGAAGGCGGGTTGGCGACTTAAGTCTATTTTACAAATATTTTCATGGCAAGTGCTCAACTGAGGTTGCCCGCTTGATACCACCCAGAGCGGTGCATGGTAGAAATACACGACGAGCTACCGCAGCCCACCAATACGTGGTTCAGCTTATTGTCCCTTGAACGACACTGTTTCAAAATTCTTTCATCTGGAGAACGTCATCATTTTGGAACGACCTCCCTGAGATCGTGTTTCCCAACGAGTATAATCTCGAAAGATTCAAAACCAACGTGAATCATTTCCTGCGCACACGCACCGCTCCCAGAGCGCCATAAAGGATAACTCCTGTAGTGCCGTGCCTTATCATAAAAAAAAATCAAAAAGACGGTAATTATTGAATGTGACTTCAAGCACAGAATACGTGACCGAGTAATATAGTTTTATTAAGTTCTTGAAATTGCATCTTAATAATAACTTTGACTGGTCAATTCAAGTAAATGAGGTGTGCTTAAGGCTTAATGAAAGTTTATATTCAATTCTTAATTTAAACAGTAGTTTTTCCTATGGAGCTATTATGTCAACCTACTATGGCATGGTGCACCCAGCTTTATCTTCTCACATTTCAACGTTGGGACAGGTAGTAGGTGCAGGTAGAGTTTTCGTTTTAGCTCCTAAGTCATGTTCATAAAAACGAATCTTGTTTTGCAACAACTGGTAAAAATCCTAGTTACAATATGCGAGGAAAAGAAATTTTGGATACAGAAATTTAATTACCTTTACAATAGAAATAAGTCAACCAAATTCGCTGGACCCTGGTACTTTAATTATTTACCTAAGTTCATTAGGCAAGCCGGAACTCTAGGCAGCTTTAAGTCCTTGATATAGCAGAGTTTGCATACGCATAGCTTTAACAACCTTAATAAATTCGTGAGTCTGAATCCGGACTGAATTTTCTCACATATAATTATTGTTCTTGACGTTAAATGTATTGTTATCTATTTTGATTTGTGTGACGTAACATATCTGTTTACTGTAGCTGGGATTGTAAAGGAAACAATAAAGTTCTTATTCTTACAAGAGTCACACCACAAAACTAAGTGATTTATTTCGCTTTCTAAATTATTTTTGATATGCTTGGTTTTCTGTCCAAACGTACATGGAAAAAAATGAGAAATAAAAAATGTCAACAATAATGTATCTTTTCATATGCTACAGGTTGTAACATTTATCTTAACATTTGTTAAAAAAACTACTAAAAATATTTTTAAAATCTCAAGTGCCTGTTGAATTTTTTACTACCGATTTGTATTTGCCATTTTGTAGTAAAATTTAAAACTGATACTTGTAAAATTTAATATACGTTCTATCAATATAAGTGAGACAAGACTAAACTATTAATCATTAAATTTCTTGCGGAAATTTAAACAAATTTCAGGTTTTATACCTATCCAAATATAAAAATCTACAGCAATTTGCAGTATTTATTACACTGACTTAAAATGTGTAATTTAAAACAATTTGTTCCAGCAACTTAAAACAATTTTCAAGATTAATACCTATCGATATATGAAATTTTTTAATATTTTGTAGTATTTACTACACTAGTTTAAAATGTGGAATTTAAAACAATTTGTTGGAAAACCTTCAACAATTGTAACGGTTTACACATATCGAAATATAAAAATCTTCAGCAATTTGCAGTATTTACTACACCACTTTAAAACGTGCAATTTAAAACAATTTGTTGCAGAAACTTAAACAATTTTCAAGATTAATACATATCGAAATATAAAAATCTTCAACAATTTGTAGTATGTACTACACTATAATAAACCAGCATACAGTATAAAGTAATTTAGATTGCTAGAGACAGCTGGAAGATGGCGCTGCCTATATTGTACTGCCTACGAATAACAATATCGCAGCTTTAAGCTGTTTCGATTTTTCAACGGTCGGTATTCGGTATGCTCACTTGTCATAATTGTGCCCTGTGCTGACGAGAACCAAAGAGTTCGAAACTGGTCTACAGATAGCAGTAGTGTAGCATCCTACCATTGGAAACAGAGATTCTGAGATTCACTCTATCCCTTCCGTTAGTTTTTGTAAGACATTTCCTGCAAATTGTTGTGAAATGTTTAATAAAACATTTCCAACAAATGGTTGTGAATGTGAAATGTTCACCAAGATATTTAAACTTTTCCTCTAATAGTATATTGAAATATATCCAACAAAATTGTGAGAAATTTGTAACTATACTTTTTATCTTTTTCTTAATACATGTATACATTATTTACAAACTCGTATAGCATAAGGTGACAAGCTATTATTTTAATATATTTCTCACAATATTTTTAAATTCAACAACAATTTGTATAGTTTTTTTCTACCAGTTGTGTCAGATAGTTGAACAATTAGTTATAAATAAAGAGCGGAAAAAATGCAAAATGCATTTTTTTGCATTTTTTGTCTGTTTTGTACAAAAAATGCATTTTTTCAATAATAGAGCATTTATTGCATTTTATTGCCAAATAAAGACCCTGTCTGGCCCTTTTCGGTTGCTTGTTTGTTGCACGGCACGTATTTATCAGTTTATTACATTACAATGGGGCCGACTCAGGTACTTTATATGAATAGATTCATAGAATTACCCAGGATAAACCCACACTATTATACGCAATTTTTAATATCTTTGATATCGTCTACTTAAAACGTTCTTGTGTGCCTTGTTTTGTAAAGTGAATTGTGTCTGTGTCTGTCTGTCCAGTGTTTGTTAAAATGCCGAAAACTAACTTCCATAAGTCATGGATAAAGAGCTATCGGGAGTTTACTTGGGATGGCACCAATTTGTTTTGTACAGCTTGTTCGAAAATTGTAAGTATAAACCATATTTTCACATTTATTTTTTTTCCAGTCTATAGTAAATAAAGAAAGATATATGTTTTTTGGTATAATAGGAAATTTTGGCTTTTAAAATTACGTATTCAAGCACATTATTGGTAGTTAATGTTAACAATTTTAAAGTATTTATAACAATTTTCTACTCAATTATTTGATAGTAAAAAAAGAAAGATATATTATGTTTTTTGCTATAAGGAGATTGCTGCTTTTATAAATTACGTATTTAAGCAAATTATTGGTAGCTAATGTCAACAATTTTAATGTATTTACAAACGTTTTCTACTCAAATATTTTATTTGGTAGAAGTTAGAAAGATTTTTTAAAATTCGATTTTTTAACGAATGTAAACCCAAATTAATTACTGCTTTTTTGGATTTTACAGATTCATGCAGACAAAAAATTTATTGTGGATCAGCATGCCAAATCAGAAAACACCAGCTCAACGTGCGAAAATTGCAACGACGGGAACCCTCCCAGCAAACAATACAACATTGTCTTGAAGAAAAACCAAAAAACAGCGAACAAGCCCAGTTCAATGAGGACTTATGTATGGCATTCATTGGAGCCAATATACCACTTAAAAAACTGAGCAACCCCAATTTAAGTTCACTTTTGACAAAATATTGTAAATTTACCATACCGGACGAGTCAACTGTACGTAAAAGTAGTGTTGATGTCATTTACAAACAAACTGTAAATGACATTAAAAAAAAAGTGGGTGAAAATTATTTTTATCTTGTGGTTGATGAAACAACTGACTCATGTGGGAGATATATTGCACACGCATTGATTGGAGTCTTAGGGGAAACCAATGATTATGGTAGATCCTATTTAATTGCAGTCAAACAATTGGAAAAAACCAACAATTTAGGTGTAACGAGATTTGTTCAAGAAACATTAATCAACTTTTTTTTCCCGACAGTGTTCCGTCAGAAAAATTCCTACACCTTTTATCGGACGCTGCACCATATATGGTTAAGGCAGCAGAAAATTTAAAAATATTTTATTCTAACCTATTTCATGTTACTTGTTTGGCTCATGGTATCAATAGGCTGGCAGAATGTATAAGAGACAAGTTTCCATTGGTAAATGATTTAATTAATCATGTAAAAAAAGTATTTCTAAAAGAACCTTAGCGTGTCCAATTTTATAAGAAAAATTGTCCAAATGCTCAATTACCACCACAACCAGTAATAACTCGCTGGGGAACTTGGTTAACCGCTGCTATATTTTATGCCGAGAACTTTGAATTAGTTAAAAAAGTTATCGAAGATCTAAACGACTCCTCTTCTGCCGCTCTAATAAATGCAAAAACTCTTTTTTCTAACCCGACAGTGAAAGAAGATTCAATATTTATAAAACAAATTATTCTTTCGTACCTATAGCACTCCGAAATTGGAGGCTACCTCTGTTACTTTGGCAGATTCAGTGGCTTTAATAAATATATTTGAGGTAAATTGCAAAAAGGTTTCAGGTACTGTCGGGGCTGCGGTTATAAAAAAATGTATGTCAGTAATTGAAAATAACACAGGCTTCAAAATCCTAAAAAATATTTCAGAAGTTTTTATAGGCAATTTCACTAATTTCGAAACAGAACTGGATTTGTATAAATTAGAAACACACTTAATTCCAAAACTAAAATACTGTCCGAAAACTTCTGTAGATGTTGAGCGAAGTTTTTCCATTTTTAAACATATGTTTACAGATAAAAGACACAAGTTTCTTTTGGAAAATTTTGAAAAACATTTAGTTATAAATTGTTTTTATAACTGCAAAGAATAGTTTGTTAATTTACGAATTGTATGTTGTGCAAGTTGCTATTATTATTAATTGTATTATTATTTTTTTTTATAATCGCAAATAATATTTTGTCACAGTAAGATTTTTATGTTTTAGATTTTATGTTTTGCAAATTGCTATGTAAGTATCAATGTTTGTATTCTGAATAAAAAAATTTTATTACGATTTTTTTTTGTTTTATTTATATTTACTCAAATAGGTCTGTGGAATAGGTATAGGATGGGATAGGTGTAATGGAATAGGTAAAAAATTATAGGATTTTTGAAGTACGGGTTTAATTATAAAGAAATAGTTCTGGCTTTATTTAAAGTAACATTAATGTTCATAATTTTTCATACAATAAAAATGCATATTTGCATTTTTTGTTCATTTCGATGCATATATTCTGAAAATTTTATGCATTTAAATGCGCATATATTGGGGGTTTTCGCTTGCATTTTTTCCGCTCCTTAGTTATAAATAAGGAAACAATATGATATAGAAATTCACAACAAATTGTTCTTGTCCCTATATTTACAACAGTTTGTAGCGAATTTGTCTACAATTGTTGTAAAATCACCATATTTTTTTCCGTGTACTTTGAACGAGTGAACACCAGTATTATACAACCACAACTGCATTTTATAGAATATATGCGATGCGATTAGATATTCGAGGAAGAAGCAGAGTTTTTCCCAAATCGCAAGTGACACTAAATGTTAATTTTTTTTTGCTTCTAGTCTATCTTCAGCCATAATGTTTCTATAAATTAGGAAAGGGCTGAGTGCACCATCAAAGATTAAGAAAGAATTTCTTTAATTTTGTACTTAGTGCAAGTTTATTGAATAAATCCGTAGAGCGCTTTCGGCAGTTACGCCATCATCAGTACTACCTACAAAGCAAGAAAGGAAAAAAGAAATCAACAATTGTGAAATTTTACGAATCTTTGATAGTTAAAGTTAATTGAAAATCTTAGATAAAAGTCAATGTAAAATTCTCACCAATTTTTCGTTACTTACTTTGTCAAAATATAACAAACCACAAAACACAACATACAAGTATATGTATAAAACTTAACACATTAAAAATTTTTTGGGGCCTAAAGGCCGATGTAAATTACATGATGATTTTAACACTTTTAAAAACGTCCATTTTACTAAAGGGAACTAACCTTGATGATGCAAAAAACATGTACCACGCATGCCATTGTGTGCAGGGAGTACCATTGACGTATTGTTGGTATTATTTCCTGGCGGTAAAATTTGTATTATGTTTCTAGCCTCTCTCCACAATTCTACGTATCTATTGTGTTCTTCTTCTAAGATGTGTTTGTCTTTACCTGTTGCATATTGTAATTTTGCAACAAATGGATTACATGTGTAGGTTTTTGTATTTTTAAGGCTTTTAAACTTGACCAACGCATATCAATTTCGCTTAAACCTCTAAAATTAATCAACACTATGTAAATAGCCACTCGCGCTCCATCGACTGCCAATATAATAGAGTTCGCGCTTTATCTTGACCGAATCGATATCCACTTACGGCCCATAAATCGAGCGACTAATACCGAATGGGGCTCCATCGCCATTGCCACTCCGAATTTCATTCCGCAATATAAATTGGCGTGAACCGGGCCTTAATGGCTTTGTGTCAGTTTAAAACGGCGGAGCTAATTTGTTTATGTGGCCGTCGCGCGGTTAAAGGCCATTATTTGCTTTATTTATTTGGTGCGGTTTTATTTGGCGCAATTATTGAATTGTTCGTTGTGATTATGAAGATATTACATTACTTTCAGTCTCTATTTTTAACTAACCAACATTGGAAGAATATAGTCCTGGAAAAATATAAGCCTAAACAAAACGAAGCAGTCGTTTATAACATTCAGGAGTTGTCGATAATTCTGTTACGAAACTCCTTTTATGAATGGGTACCCCCAATAAATATTGCAAATTGTAATTCCTTTAATTTTGATCAGATTAACCTAAACTAACCTTAACCCGAGCCCCTAACCTTCACTTCTTTTAAGTTTCAGCAATATAGCTTAAATATAATGGGCTCTAGCATAGGGTTGGATCCTATGGCCCGAGTTAAAAAAAACTGTAAATTAGGTTAAAGGAAAACTTTAAGATTATGTGACAATTTTATTTCGCAGTGTCCTACTACACTGATAAAATTAATTATTTGAATCAAAAAAATTTACCGTTGACTCAAATAAATATTTGTTTCCTATTAGCCAAACAAATATGTATTTGAAAAATACCAAGGAATTATTTGCCTCAATTAGTATTATCTGATTTGATACAAATTACTTTTTATTTGGAGTTAATCGCTGAATACAAAATTCAAGCAAATATTTATTTCCTTAACAGTAATCTAACTTAAATAAGCCGTTTCAATGACTTAAAGTAAATATGTTAAAAGTTAAGTTAACAAAATGTTTATTTGATTATTATTTATACATACTTTATCAAGTATATATTTGTTTTACTTTTGTTTCACATGTATTTGCCGTAACAACACTGTTATTTAATTAAACAATTTAAGTGATTTGATTTAAATAAACCGGTAATTTCCATCAAAGTCGTTGTTCTTTTATTCAAGTACATAATTGTTTAACTTGTCTTTTATATTTATTTAGATCAAATATAAATTTATTTGGTTTAAATACCTTTTTTTAATTTTCAATAGATCAGAATGTTCATTCAAATCAGTTCTTATTTTATCCAAGTACGTGTTTATACAGACGTCACATAAAAATAAGAAATATTGAAATGTTGCTATTGAATATGGTTTAATCAGTACCTATACCATAATAATCACAAACCTTATCAAATTGTTTATAGTGTTTAAATAATAAGACAAACCAACTGAAAAAACACATTTTTGCCGAAAATAAAAGTTATGACAAATTACGCGCACGCGCACAACGATTTTCATATAAAAATAACATAAAAGTTAAAAGATAACCATCTCTTATTTTATTTCTTATTTTTATGTTATATTATTTGGTTCTATAAACGTCTTATGGCAGATCTGTAGATTCAACTCTTATTTTATTTTTATGTTATGTTATTTTGCTGTATAAACCCACCATTAGTTGCTGTCCCCCTTAAAATATACCTCAATAAAACATGTAGTATCCTTTCTTTGCCTCTTATCTTATTTTTTTACTCGTTTCATGCATAACTAAAATATTCAAAAATAGTTTCCTACCTTGAAAATTATCTAGCAGATGGGATATACCCCAATCTTCGAAATAATTTGTCATAATTTTACGTTTATCCCCCATATTATCTTACTTTAATTATTGCTGAAACCACTAACCATGGAAAAATGAAACAGGTTCACTAACTTCTGTGCTAAGTCACTAAAGAACATTTAATTTTCACTCTCACTCTAAAATTTCTAGGAGACAAAATACAAGATCTAACACGAGTACCGCAATGTCGATTTATGAGGCCACTTTTGTATAACCAATCACGTTACTCAAAGCAGGCGACGCGACGCGTCTTTCCGAATTCCAGGGGCAGCAAGGAGTTAATTTAAATACTTAATTATTTGTTTGGAGGACCAAATTGTTTGAAAAGTTCGGCATTGAATGATTTAAATTAGGGTTTAAGGTATTTAGTTCTTAACTTGAAATTTATTTTGATTAAATAATTAGTTATTTGTAAATATTTAGTTGTTTTATATTAAGGATTTAATGTAAATACATAATTATTTAGTTTAAATGACCTAGACATTTAAATAGTTCTCCATTGGGTGATTTAACTAGCGATTAACGGGATTTAGTTCCTAAATAAAAATTAGTTCGATTAAATAATTAGTTATTTAGATTTTGTTATTTTAGTGGTTTTTTGGTAAGATATTTGTTTGAAGGGTTCTATGATTTGACACAAATCAACCAACAGTCAAATAACTTTGCAAATAAAACGAAATACTCTCATTTATTTCAGTTAAATCAAATTTAGTTAATTAAAATCACGTTTATTTATTACCAATAACTATTCACCAAATAAATCAGATTATTTGATTAAGGGAGCACAGTTTTATCAGTGTAGGCCTTTTAAAGTTGTATATAAAGAAAACTTTGTCGGTGGGCTGTCATATTGTCGAATTATCGATGTCCATAAGTCCACAAAGAATATAGCAGATTTTTTTCCAATTTGCCTGTGGACAATGATGACGGGAGTGAATGGAAGTGTGTGGATCTGAGTTACTGTATTATTTTGGGGAAAAAGAACTGACAATTATGAATTAGAATGAAATAGATACTTAATAACCAGAAGATACTTAATAATCCGAATATAATTAATAATTTTATTTAAGCAGGACTATAGTTGTAATACCGCCTTATTAAAGGCAGCAGATGATGTTTTTGAGGCAACTGATCGTGGTGAACTAACAGTATTGGTCCTTCCAAATTACTTGCAGGCGTTCGATAAAATAAATCACACACATCTTTTGGCTATTTTGAGCTATTTTGGTTTTCGCGAAACTGCTTGCAATATTTTGAATAAATATTTAAGTAATGGAAGTCAGCAAACATTGGCACATGGTACGCTGTCCAAATGAAAGAATGTTTTGCATGGTGTCCCGCAGGGATCAATATACTTTTGCTCTGTATGCATCGCAATTGATAACGTATGTAAAACATTGCAAATCTTATTTTTACGCGGACGACTCGCAACTTTACTTTGCTTTTAAGCCTGATGACATTGCGAAATCTAGTAATGTGATAAATACTGATTTAAGTGGTGTCCTCAGAGCCTTAGAGTATTATTGCCTAAGTATAAATCCTACAAAATTACAAGTTTTTTTTTTCGGTAGCCCACAAATTTTTACATAAAAAAAAAATATCAATTAAAATAAACATGTAGATTTAGAACTGGCCGACAAAGCAAGAAATGTGGGTGTTATTATCGATACAAACCTGAGGTTCTCCGAGCCTCTGTATCAAAAGAGCCTTTGCTAATTTAAAACTGATTTATGGCCATAAGAACATTTTAAATGAAAGTATGAAAATACTTGATTGTCTTGTTTAAGGGCCATGTCTGGTGGGTGCAGATGTGTAGCGTAGCCAGCTTATCCAGAACTATCGCGTCCGTCTGATTGGAGGTATAGAAGGACGAGAGCGTTGTGTTTCTGCTAAATTGCGAAATATTGAATTGCTGAGAATGGATGAAAGGCTAGCTTTGCATGCACTTGTTCTTTATAACATTTTTATTATTTTGAAACGACGCTCTCATTATTTATATCAAATAATTAAATTCCACGATGATGAACATAATCTGGATATTCGACAGAAATCTACAGTTACTACACCTCTGCATTACTCAACAGATTTTGAAAAATACTTCAGTTTTAATGTAGCCAAATTTTATAACAAGGTTCCTGCCAGCATGATATTTTCTACTGGCATCAAAATGAAGCTGTCAGTAAAAAAAATAATACAAAATTTTGAAGATTAGTTTTTATTTAATTTGCTTTGAATTATACGGAAATCAGGTTGATTATATTTTAAGATATATTTTGAATATAGTTTCATATTTTTAATAAGGTTAAGTACTTAGTACTTATTTCTTAAATATTACTTACTATAGTAAATATTATAACTTTACTGTGGATTTGTAGAGTTTCATTTTCTGGCATTTGGTAAATTAGTTATTTAGTACAGTGATTATTAAGTAGCTACTATTTAAATAAATTAAATATATCATAGTGGTTGAGTGAGGAAGCTTGGCTTCAACTTCGCCGTTTTTAATTTAATCATTACAATAAAGTCAATTGTTACTATTATTATTATTAATTAATCAAAGCATGTTAAGTCCGATTGTGTTTTAATTCATGTAATGAAACATGTTAAAATTGGTTGGCCAAAAAGTGTCAAGAAAAATGCAAGTATTAGTAAATTCTATCTTATTAGGAATGACAGTTAAAGATGCTGCTATGGACTAATATAATTGCCATACCAGAATCGTCAAAGAAAGCGCATGTGAGCACAATGGCACTTATCTCATTTAGGAGCGGTCAAGATGAAATGTAGTGCTTGAGCGCATTTTTTCTTGACCACGTATAAATGTCGATATAGAGAATGTGGCGAAAGCATGTCCTAACTGTTCTATAAATAATCACTGGTAAAAGGTCAAATAATACTGTGGAAATGGCCTAACGAAGTATTTGACAAAATTCACAATGGTTATTTTGTGTCATTTTTAGGGAATTATTATTTCATTGTTTTTGATGCGTATTCAAAGTGAATTGAATGTTTCCCAACTAAAACTATTACGTCGAATTTTACGATAAAAGTGTTAGATTCAATATTTCCCTGATTTGGGTTAACACGTTATGTAACGTCAGACAACGCAAATAATTTTACTAGTGCAGAGTTTGAAGATTCTTTGAACAATCGTCAAATCACGCATGTTATTTCTTCTCCTTTTAACCCTCAGTCGAATGGGGCCGCAGATGTTGCAGTTAAAATTGTTAAAACTTCTTTAAAGAACACATTGGAAAATAGTGAAAGTATTAATGTTTCTTCTTCAATAAATAAATTTTAGTTCGAATACCGAACAACCCCTCAGTCTACCACTGGTCTTTCACCTTCAATGTTCGGGCGCGATGTTCGTACCAGATTTGATTTATTACCGCCTCCTGTATAAGAGAAGAAATTGAACAAAATCAAGCTAAACAGGTTAAATGTTTGGGAGGAAAGGAAAAACCGACTTTTGCAATGGGTGAACAGGTGATTGTTAAAGACTATATTGTAATTAATAAAGTTAGTTGGATTCCTGCTATTATCAATAAAATTATGGGTAATAGGACTTATATGGTTTTTGTGCCCGATGTCAATCGTACTTGGAAGAGACATACCAATCAAATTTTGAAAACCAAAGTTAGGTATACTTTACCTACAGTTGACAACCATTATGATAATGCAAAACAGTCAGAGGGAAGTGATGATCAAATCGCTGGGTCTAGTGTTTCTCCTAGGGAGTTTCGAGGTAGTGAGTGCAACGATGTTCCGAATCCTATTAGAACTGCTCCTAAATAGAACGGATCCATTTAGCACACCTTTTTTGCTAAAAGCCTAAGCGAAATGTTAAAAGCCAATTAGGCTAGATTATTCCACTATAATCTTTTAATTGAATGTTTTGTTTTTATTAACGCATGAGTTATCGAAGGGGTGGATTCTGCGTTTCTTCATTAAAGGGGGAAGGGTACAGTATATTTGCATATTTTTTATATACATTACAATGCGCTGTCATGTAAATAAGAATGTTTATTTTATAGAGTACCGTTTTTTGTGTATGATTGTCAGGGAAAAACATCGAAAGGATGAGATGGTAGTGGCGTACGCCGGGTACTTGTAGAAACCTTATTTTTTGTACACAATAAATAGACAGCTAATTTTTGGGAAATAATAAAAGTAATTAGTAGTAAAAAAGGTAGTATATATTAACACATCAGCCTCCAATTATTCCGAAGAATATAGCAATTTAACTACAGTTTTGGTTCATTTTCACACGCTGACATAGAAATTTAAACCAGTAATAAATGAGTGGTATTGAGTATCTGATATTAAGTTAAAAAAATATAACTTTTATTAATATAGTAGTCACAGAATTGTACATTATGATATTAGGAGAATAAGAGATACTTTACGTGCTGAGCGTGGAAAGTTTGTCTGACGAACGTAGTTCTCCGAATATCATATACTATTTTTTCTTCAAACGTGCATCATATTATTCGGGATAATACAATAAAAGAAAACGAGTTTTTTAACGAAGATAACAAGATTGAATTTTTAACTTATTTTACTGTATATTGCCTTTTTGGTATCGTTATCATGGATATGTACGTACTTGTTAGGCATCTATCGAAACAAATATTTCAAATTCGGTGTCGCTTCAGTTGAGACCGAATAAAGCTGGATTTATAAACTCGAAGCCGGCGTCGGCGCTCGCGCTGGCGTGGGCGCTGGGAGTTAAACAAGTGAATCGTAATAGAGTGATTTATAAACTTCGTCGGCGTTCGCGCTGGCGCCGGCTGACGTTCAACATAAACCATCTTTATCTTTCCAGCGCCGGCGTTCATAGAAAATCCGTAGCGCCGCGTCATAACCAATGGGATTTTAGCATTTCTGCCAAGTCATCGTTGGCATCTGCCAAACTGTCAACGGCCAATCGTCATTTTAATTTTACTACCCCTAAGACACCAAGTAACTTCTTTTGCATTGCTAAATCCATTTATTTAACTCTTTTTTTTGTTCTAATAACTGGCTAGAGAAAACACCACCAGGAGTACAAACTAAAAATGTCAGAACTGCCAGATTATGTTTTTATTTGTCAACACTGCGAACGCGAACCAGCCCCGGATCGTGAATTTTTTCGAGGCGGGGCAAAAACTTAAAATTGCCGCCCTCGCTCATCCTTCTTTAAATTTCCGTATTAAGTTGTATTTTTTTGCATATTTAAGCAGAATAGGGTTTAAGATAGACAGGGCCGTAGCTAGGCGTTACCCATGGGGGGGGGGGGGGGTTTAGGTAAGAAAACTCTGGCAATTTATTAGAATTATTATTAAAATTTACGGTGGTTAACAAGGTAGAACGAACATTGAAGAAGGGTTTTTATCTTCTCTACTAAAGCTGTGGGAGAGGGTTTTTGGATTCGTTGTTATGGGGGGGGGGGGGGTTTGAACCCCCTAAACCCCCCCCCCCCCCCCTTATCTACGGCCCTGAAGATAGAACTTAAAATCAATTTTATACTAACAAAGTAACAAATCTTCTATTTATAATTTTTTGTAACGAAAAAAAAAGATGCACACTAAAAGTTATGTATATACACTATTGGACAAAAGTAGAGCAACAATGTGCTTTTATTTCTTTGAATTTAAAAAATTAATTATATGATTGTGATCCCCAGCTAATTTTAATGAAATTTTATCCCCACAATATTAGTAATATTTCACAATATTTTGGTACACTTTAAACGAAATGAAGGTAGAGAAATATTTATAATTATAAAAATCGACGAAATGAAGTGCGACAAAAGTAAAGCAACAAATTGTGTCAACAGTATTTTATTTTACATATTACGATAAAAAAACATTAAACACATTTAATAATTACAATAGCTAGGAATATTATGTTAATAGTTAATAGAGTATCCATTATTTTTTATTACTTGTCGACAACGTCGCGGCATTGAGGCAATCAATTTTTGAACAGTATTTTCGGGAAGGTTTGTCCAAACTTCATTGATTTTATTTACCAATGACTGCTCATTCGGAAATAATTGTGTACGAATTCTACGTTCAACTTCTTCTCATAGATTTTCAATGGGGTTAAGGTCTGGGGATTGTGCCGGCCACTGCAAAACCCGAACGTTATTTTCTTGAAACCACTCTTGAACAATTGGTGACGAGTGTTTTGGATCGTTATCCTGTTGGAAAATAAAACGCAACGGCATTTCCCACTCTGCATAAGGCAACATTACATTTTGCATTATATCTCTATAGACAAATCGATCTGTGGTGTCATTAATGAAGTTTAAAGGACCCACCCCATTCCATGAGAAACAACTTCATAGAAAAACACTGCTTTTGCCATGTATAACTGTGGGTGTTACTTATTTGGGATTAAACCTTGTGTTGATTGGCCGTCTTACTCGCTTCATTCCATCAGAATCGAAAATTTTATAACGCGTTTCATCGCTAAATTAAAACTTTTTTCCACTCGTCTACTGTCCAATTTAAATGTCGACATTCAAGCCAAGCCACTCTATTTCTTGCCGAAATAAGGGGCTTTTTAGCCGGGCGTCTACTAAATAACTTTGCGTCTACAAACCTTCTTTGAACTGTTTGTGGATTAACTATAATTTCGGGAATTTCAGCAATAATTCTAGGTGCAGACATCCAAGGATCGTTTTGAGAAATTCTTTTAATGCGTCTGTCTGTCCAAATTGTTGTTTTTCTCGGCCTTCCCGATTTCGGTAGATTCTCTAAATGTCCCCTTTGGATGTAACTTGAAATTATTTTGGATACGCTGTATCTTGGTAAAACAAACCGTCTTGAAATTGTGGTTTGTATTGTACCTCCCAAGTGTGCATTCACTACTCTCTGCTTTAATTCTTTTGAAATTGGAATACCTCTTGGCATGATTAATTCAGCACAGTAATGTTAATTAAACATAAAATAAAATCTGCAAAAATATTTTAACCTTTACTTTCACTAAAACCTCTCTTCTTTAGGAAAATATTAAAATGTTGCTTTACTTTTGACGCATTACAATACTGTATTGGAAAATTTACGTCAATATCAAATTATTTGCACGCTTCTCGGTCTCGTTTGCGGCGCCCGCGCTCCCTTACAGTGTGGCCAGATTGGGCGACTTTGAGGTGCGAATTAGCGCAGCGCTAAAATTCTTAGCAAAAACGTAAATCGCAATTTGGGTGATACTGTAAATAACTTGTCAACGATGAAAGTTTTTTTTCAGATTAATCGATTCATAAATTGGGTATTCTATATCGGCGTGACATACTTGAATTTGCCGCCCCCTGAAGCTGCCGCCCGGGGCAGGGGCCCCGGCTTGCCCCCCCCCATAGATCCGGGGCTGACGCGAACGCCAAGTTTATAAATATGCCCACTATGTGGTGTGAGGTTAGATATTCCGAAACTCCGAGCATAAAAATTGGTTATCTCGAACTACCCGGGAAGTTTTCCAACCTTACATGAGCTTTACATGAACAACATGGACGAGAGTATAAATGGAACTGAGTGTTCCCTTTACTTTAAATTGAACTCCTATTTCCAACACCAACAGGACCTCAACCTCGCCAACTTTCCGAGTTTATAAATCCAGCTTTTATCTGCAGAAAATGAGTTTAGAAAAGCCTGATGATCCTCCCGAGGTAGTAGAGACAGCTAGAATAGCTATTCAAAACTTGCTGCCGATGAAATCTGGTGCAGTATATGAAGCTGCCTTTGTCAAGTTCAACAAATGGTGCACTGGAAAGAAAGTAATGCAATACTCTGAGAACGTTTTATTGGCATATTTTAACGAAATGACACTGAATATGAAGAGTTCTAGTTTGTGGGCTCATTATTCAATGATAAGGTCCTTGTTAAATTTGAAGCATAATGTGAACATTGAAAAATACAACAATTTGCGTGCTTTTTTAAAACAGCAAGGAGAAGGTTATAAGCCAAAGAAATCGAGAGTCTTGTCAAGGGAACAGTTAAGCAAATTTTTGTCTGAGGCCCCACATGAAAAGTATTTGGCGATGAAACATTTTGTTTGTTTCACATTGTGCTAACCAACCCTCAATTTTTTAGGTAGTTTTGATATTGGAATATCTGGGGCATGTCGTTGCGACGAATTAGTGAATATGATTGATGATCTTGAAGATATGGGTTCTTTGCTGCTAATAAAAATTCCCAACACTAAAACTAATAAGAGTAGAACTTTCAACGTCCTGGGGGATGAATATTTAAGCAAATATAAAAACTACGTTAATTTGCGTCCTGTCGACTTTAAGGAACGACGTTTTTTTTTAAAATATCAAAATGGGAAATGTTATAAAGCTGTCACGGGTATCCATAAAATTGGTAGTGTAGCAAAAGATGTGGCATTGTATCTGAAGATTCCAAATTGGAAAGAATATACAGGGCATTGTTTAAGACGAACTTCCGCAACAATGCTTGTTGATAGTGGGGAGGGAAATTACTACGCTGAAAAGGCATGGGGGTTGGAAATCTGATGCAGTTGCCGAAGGGTACATTGAAGATTCAAATAAAAACCAAATTTGCTAAGAGAATTCTTCAACCTAGCTCTGCGGAAAATCTCGAACAACTTCCATTTAATGGACCCTCTAATGGATTTTTAAAAGCAGTTCACCCTGGAAAAATTGTTATGAGCAATACTGATATTGCAAGAAGTGGAAGATTCTTAAATGATGCAAATCTTCACAATTGTACTATTACTATAAATATCACCAATAAATTATAAATACCACTGTGAATACCAATAATCGTTATGTATTGTGTAAATGTTCGTTTATTAAAACTGATAAATTAAAATTAATTTAAATTTCGTGGCTAAATGAGCAATGCTCAAAGCTAAAAGACAATAAATAAAACGAAAAAAAACATTTATAGTACTATAATGTATTTATACGCCTAGGAGTATAAGAACTTATAGTCCTAGTCATATAAATGACATTTAATGTCATTGAGAAACGTGACATAAATTATCACTTATATGACGTTTGAAGAAAAAAGCTATATTGTGACCGAAGCAATGTATCAAAAATCATGTGAACCGTGGAAATTTTGAATGTTGGACTGATTTTTGTCATTAGTGAAGTTATTTTCAACGGTAATATACCGATAGAGGAGGCGTCTTATCGGTAATACCGATGTTTTTAACAAGAAATCGATTTTCTGACAAATTTTTACGAAATGTAATTTTTACTTATAATCTGATATGATCCCGAGAGCTTTAGCTCGAGGGTCTTATCTTTGATTATAAGTAAAAATTACATTGAGTGAAAATTTTCTTGGAAAATCGAGTTTCGAGTGAAAAACGAAGGTATGAAGATAAGAAACCGCCTCTAGAGGTGTATTTTATTGGATAATTTACTGAACATAAAAATGAAGGCCGTCTGATAAAGGTAAATATACAAGTTAGAGGTGTTACTAATTTTTTATTTAAGTAAAAAAGCTACAAGCGTCTTTTCGAAAGCGTCTTTTCGAGCTAGCGGTAGTCTTATCGGGTAAGACGACCGTTACCAAGGTGGTTGCTATGAAAATGAGCGTTTTGATTGGTTCAATAAAAGTGAGGTGAATTATCGGTTGAAGATACCTACGATAAAATATTATAAAGAAAATATGGTTATAAAGAAAAGCTGAATAAGATCATAATTTCAAAGCATTATGCCTTTTTTGTATCAAAAAATCGAAACACCAATACGTCTAAATGTAAAAAAAAATTATTTGGACACTTGGGAAACTAAGAAACGACAATTATGGATCAAATTTATCTTATACCTACAGGGGGTTCTGGAAATAGGCTTCTGGAAATACACAAAAATAAACTACCTTTATTCTTTAAGACGATACAAAAAAATTTTAATAAAAAAAACCTCAAAGAATTTTGCCTCTTTTAATTTCATGTCTTGATTAATTTTAAATAAATTACATTTTATGCTGAAAACATGTAAATATTTTGTCATACTATTTAAAAAAAATCCGACTCCGTATCCAATAAATATTGTTAAAAATTATAAATATTTGTATTATATTATTGAATCCAATATACCTAACTATAAAGATTACAAAATGCGATTTTTATTAACGACTTTTATTTTGTTTCAGGTAAGACCATTAAAAACATTTGCAATGCAGAAGGTAAGGTTTTAATTAACTTTATTAATTTTGACGGGCAATGGATAATACAATATATTCTGTGCTTTGTTTATAATCATATTATGAAAAACATAAATGTATTTTTATCTTCTACCTATCTTGACCTATTGTAACGTTGTTACTTTCAGGTATGTTCTAATCATTTTATTGTGATTGTTGTAATTCTTCGTCCTTGTGCAAAACTGCTCTTCATTTTAGGCTGTGTTGGCTCAAATTTTTATTATTCTATGTGACCTTTGCTGTGGGTTTTGAGATTTACGGAAAACCGGCATCTGTGTGATCCGGTAAAATTCTACTTTACACACTGGTCACAGACTAAAGCCTTTGTGGGAATAGTAGGAAAATCTTTTTTCATCTTTAAGTTTTTCACATCTAGTCTTGATTAAGGCACTTATTTGACCAGTCTTCTTTTTCACGTTGCCGCCTTTTCCCGCCATATCCGCCATTCGAGTCATTTGTGAGGCCTATTTAAGGACTATCATCAACATTACCATACGCAGCAAACAAAGGGCCATCTCTTACGAGAACCAGCCACCTCCAGGAGGACCTGCGGATAATTAATTCATACGGCAAATATTTAGTTGATTTTGATTTTTTTATTGATATTTTAATTGACATTTTGATGTTGTTGACTTCTTGTGAAAGAGCGTCCTGGGTGTGAATGCTCTGTTCATAAGTATTTTTACTATTCCATGTTTAGAGTTGAACGGTTAGTTTAGGCTTAATCAAGGGATTGATGTGAGTTTGCTTCCTTGTATACCGAGGCTTGGATGATATTCCTATTTTCTTGTACTATGACGTCCAGAAACGGCAATTACTGGTGCTAGGTCATCGTTTTCAATCCAAACGATAAATGTGTCGTCAACGCAATGAAGCAATTATTTTGGTTTCTTTTTTGTCAATTGCCTAATTTTTAAATAATTCCATGTTAATGGAGAGAGGAATAAGCCCATTGGTAGTATGTCCATTTGGCTGTATAATCAGTCCTCTCATTGGACGTAAGAATTATTAAGACAGCATTCTAGGTTCATTATTACGTTGATGTGTAATTAAAGCATTCATGGGAACCAGAAAAGGCAAGATAGATATAAACTGCTGCACCTAATTATCGTTACAAGCGCATTTTTTAGTCAAATTTGATACCTTGTGATTCCTGAAATACTGAACGCATTTCAAAAAGCAGGTCAGATTTCGAGAAGTTTTTTCATCGTCTTTTGAATCATTGGTAACAACTTCTTAGAGATCGACCGGGGGTATAATACAGGGTAAAACAAAATGTCATGCATTTTGGAAAAAATTGCACTGGCTCCTCATTTTGTACGAAGACCATGCTGACATTTTTTGAATATAACATTTCGTAGATATTGCCTCGACACGTTTTGGGATTTTGCGAATATCTACTATGGTTTACGAAAAAAAAATTTTTTTTTTTAAATTTTCTGTTTCTACACCAATTTGTTCTATTTTATAAAGTGCATTAATCAAGTTTATCCTTGCTTATTTCTATCCCTCTTCTCCTGAATTAAAGAACTCACCCTAAAAACATGTACAATGGTTTTATTCAGTAAATTAAATCAACAGAAAATCAGTTATTTGTTCATTATAATGATTCACGTGAAAAATGAGAACAAATACTTTGGAGTGCGTCAAACAAACATATTGATTGGATAAACATTTTTAAAATCTTGTTGGGCCGCCTCTATATAGAAAGACGTCTCTAATTCTCTCGGGCATAGAATTCACTAGTACGGCAATAAAGTTTTGGGGAATAGCTTCCCATTCACGCAAAATCGCGTCCACCAATCCTTCCAAATTTTGATATGCATTCCCTTCCCGATTCGAACGCAACTTAAGGTTACTCTACACAAGCTCTATAGGATTCAAATCCGGCGACCTAGCAGGCCAAATCATTGGCGTGTTATGGTTTTCCCTAAGGAAGTCGTTGACGATTCTTGCTCTATGGGAGCGAGCATTATCGTCGACTAAAATAAAGTCGCCCCCAAAATTCTCTGCAAACTGTAAAACAATATCTCTCACACATCTCCCTGTATACGTCGCAGCAGTCATATTTTCCCCAATCAGTACAATCAATTCAGTCCACCATTCCTCATGATTCCACCCCAAACAGTCACGCCGCCTCCTCCAAATGCCACCCTCGCTTCCATATACCCTTCTTTGAATCGTTCCCCTCTTCCTCTCCACACTAAAATACGCCCATCAGAAAAATACAGGTTAAATCTAGCCTTATCCACAAACATTCACCTAGCTCATTCTGCTATTCCATAATGTTGATGGTCAATTGCCCATGTCCTTCTTGCAGCTCGATGGATCCTTAGGAGTTGGGGACACGCTGCTCATCTTCGAGCATGTAAATTGCGCTTGTGGAGGCGACGCCGTATGGTCATGCAGGAGACATTTAAACCTGTTACATTCCTTATCTGCCTCGAATTAAGAGTTCTTCGGCGGTTTACAGCAAGCAGTATACGCTGGTCATCTCTACGACTGGTCATCCTATTCCACGACGATATGTCATCCTTCCAGATATCGCGTACCTGCTTAAGAGTCTAAAAACAGACATGCGGCTGGTGTCATAAAAAGTTGCTATTTCTTCGAGAGAATGTCCCAATCATCTAAACCTATGAAAGAATACTTTTGCAGATTCGGAAAAACAAAAATTATATTAATTCTTACCATACAGCATTGTCCGTCTCCCTTTGGCTTACTTGTGGCATTTTTGAATGAAGCTATTTAATCCTTGATGCACAAGTGTTGATAATGTGTTGGTTTATTGAATGGTCAAGCTGAGTTTTGTATTTTTTAAAGAAAACAGATTCTGAATAGAACAAAGTATCAACAATACTTTCAATTTGTCGCTAACAATAAATGAACTATTGCTAGGTAACATGACGTTTATATCAAAGCTTTTTTAAATGGCACTTTTCATTTTAAAAGGATAATATAGGTAATATGGAAACTTATACCAATATATGGAGTAACCCGAATTTACTGTTAAAATAAAAGCATTGTACATGTTTTTAGGGCGAGTTCTTTATTTCAGGATGAGAGGGATAGAAATTAGCAGAATATAAACTTGATTAATGCACTTTACAAAATAAAGCGAATTGGTGTAGAAACAGAAAATTAAAGTTTTTTGAAAAATTTCTTTTTGTCGAAAACCATAGTGGATATTCGCAAAATCCCAAAAACTTCCCGAGGCATGGTCAATATCTACGAGATGTTTTATTCAAAAAATGTCGGCATGGTCTTTCTACAAAATAGGGAGCCAGTAAAATTTTTTTCAACATGCATGACATTTTGTTTTACCCTGTATTATAGCTCCCGATCGAAATCTAAAAAACTGTGACCAATGAGTCAAAAGGCGATGAAAAGACCTTTCGAAATTTGACCTGCTTTTTGAAATGCGTTCAGTATTTCAGGAACCACAAGGTATCAAATTTGACTAAAAATGCGCTTGTAACGATATTTATGTGCAGCAGTTTATACAGTGAGCTCAAAAAGGTTGGAATAAATTCGTTTAAAATTCAGGTGAGTATTTTTTGGAAAAACGCTTAGACATGTCGATTATTATTTTTAATTGCGAATTTTTTGACATAAGAAGTGTGTATACAGGTTGTCCCAAGAAGAACATATACCGTCAACATTAATTTTTTTAAATGGAACACCCTATATATTATATTATTTTTAAATTCTACGATACATTCTAAACACTTTTTGTATAACATACCATATCTCCAAAATCAACGGTTTTCGATATATTGACATTTTTCTGGTACGAAAACTACAATTAAAAATGAACTCTTTACATCTATTTACCCTTGTGTTGCATCGTCGAGCAACCAAATCCCATGTAATTTTAAATGGGGTCAATTATTGGCTTCCCTAATTATTTTAGAGAAAAATTCTATTTAGGTTTATTAAAGAGCACTAAAACCCACATTCAAAAGAATAACTTTAGATATTTTTGATGAGCCCGTTTACGGGTTATCGCCGATTTCTTTTTAACTATTTCTTCTTTTTATGGCCCCGTATTTGCGGGCAACAGTCAAGGTAAAAGATGACTGTCAAATAAAGTTGTCATTTTGAAATGTGTGCTTCATTGTTATAAAAACTCGTACATCGAAAATATTAGCCATGAATTACACTTCTGAAGAAAAAATATTGATGATTAAATGGTATTATCAAGGAAATAGTTATCAAAATGAGTCAGACATGTTTGCTGCTCTGTATCCGAATAGACCGATACCTGCAAAATCTACAGTCGAAAGGACTATCAAGAAATTTGAGACAAAAGGCACTGTAATAAATAACTGCAGATGTGAAGAAAGGCAGGAACAAAGAAGAGATGCAAGAAATGATAGGGACTTGCAAGTTTTATTGTGCGTGGAAGAAAATGATGGGAAGATCAGCACAAGGAAACTTGAGGATGACATAGGATTAGATCACACCACAGCGTTACGAGCTTTGAAACGACATAAATATTATTCATACAAATATGAAAAGCACCAAGAGCTAAGAGATAGGGACGAAATACGATGACAGGAGTTTTGTTTTGGTATGATGGAAAGAGCAAACATGGATAGGGAATTTTTAAAAAACATTTGTTTCACTGACGAATGCACATTTACCTTAAACAATGAACCCAATGTTCAAAATTATCGATATTGGAGCAAAGAAAACCAACACAGGTTTGTGGAAACAAGGACGCAATATCCACAAAAAGTTAATGTATGGGCTGGGATTTTCGGAGAAAATATTATCGGGCCATTATTTCTTACACGAAATTTAAATGCAGAATATTTTTTAGAACTACTTGAAGATCATATTTTACCTACTTTACATAATGCCGCCAGGGAAAATCAGGAAGTTTGGTACCAAATGGATGGCTGTCCGGCACATAGTACCCTGGCTGTCCGGGAATATTTAAACCGTGCTTTTAATGGAAATGTTATTGGCTTAAATCATACAGTAAATTGGCCAGCCAGGTCTCCTGATTTATCGCCAAATGATTTCTTTCTCTGGGACCATTTAAAAAACAGGATATACAAAGATAAATACCCAAATCTAGACGAGTTAAAAAATGCTATTTCTGCCGAATGCAATAGAATTTCAGTTTACCAACTAGCGAATGTAAGAAGAGAATTTTCTGATCGCCTCGGTTATTGTCTAGCAGTCAATGGAGGAATATTTGAACATCTTCTTAAATCCTAAAGTTCTAACAATTTAATAGTACCTACCTATTAATTAGTAAAATATTGAAACATGTAAAATGTCATAATTAACCTTGTAATTGGATACTTTATTTTAGTTTTATTCAGATTAATTTGTACTCATAAATACACCTTTAATATTTTCGATGTACGAGTTTTTATAACAATAAAGCACACATTTCAAAATTACAACTTTATTTGACGGTCATCTTTTACCTTGACTGGTGCCCGCAAATACGGGGCCATAAAAAGGAGAAATAGTTAAAAAGAAATCGGCGATAACCCGTAAACGGGCTCATCAAAAATATCTAAACTTATTCTTTTGAATGTGGGTTTTAGTGCTCTTTAATAAACCTAAATAGAATTTTTCTCTAAAATAATTAGGGAATCCAATAATTGACCCCATTTAAAATTACATGGGATTTCCTATGTCCCGCTCGATGATGCAACACCCGGTATAATATTTACATAGACTATATTAAATTTTATTTTAATAAATGTTGAAATTTACCGCCACCAACTTCCTGACAATATGCAAGTCGATCTTTGAATTCTTCCAAAACGTTATGGATTATCTAGGACTCTATTAATCTAACCTCATGCCTTATTCGAGCTTTAAGTTCATCAATATTATTAGGTCCGTTAAAGTATACATTAGATTTTAAATAGCCCCACAGAAAAAAATCTAGCCCCACAGAAAAAAATCTAGCGGAGTCAAATCCGGTGACCTTGCCGGCCATTCTATTGGACCCCGTCGACCAATCCACTTGCCAGAAAAGACTGTATCCAAGTACTCGCGCACCGGGCGTGTGTAATGGGCTGGTGCTCCGTCTTGCTGGTACCATAAGTTATTGTTGGGAATGTCTGGCTCATCTGGATTTGAATAGAGTACAGCAAGTGCCGGTATTAACTCAAATTCTAAAAATTCTAGATTCAGTTCGCCATTTAACGTACCATCAAAAAAGAAGGGACCTAAAATTCGGTTATCAACAATTCCCGCCCAAACATTCACTTTTTTCGGGTATTGTGTGCCGTTAGCCCAATATCGACAGTTTTGGCGATTCACATGCCCATTTAGAGTAAGCGTTGCTTCATCAGAGAACACAATTCTTTTTAAAATTTGAGGATTTTCAATGTATCTGTTCATCATTATTTCGCAAAATTCTGTTCTTCTATCCGGGTAATCTTCATTAAGTTCATGAACCAACTGTACCCTATAGGGATGCCATTTGTTTTTGTGTAAATAATTCAATACGGTTGCTTGACAAATATTACTTTCCGTGGCAATACCGCGAGTAACACTATGGTGGTTTTCTTGGACAGCTAAGAGGACATTTAACTGCACATCTTCTGAAATCCTAGGTCGACCTTGAATATAATTGTCTCTATCGTGCCCCAATCTCTAAATTTTTTTACAATTTTACTAACAACAAATTAAGATATTGGTGCTCGGTTTGGGTACTTATTGTTAAATAACTCACACACTTCTGTTTGGGTTTGCATCCATCTCCATAGCCAAGCATCATAGTACCTCTATCCTATCTTTTTCACTTAACCGCGCCATTTTTACAGAATTACTTGAAGTTAGATACATCTACACAATTTGAATAATTTTTGACAAGAAGTAAATGTAGAATTTAAAAACAATATAGTATACAGGGTGTTCTATTTAAAAAAAATAATGTTGACGGTATATGTTCTTCTTGAGACAACCTGTACACACATTTCTTATGTCAAAAAATTCGCAATTAAAAATAATAATCGACATGCCCAAGCGTTTTTCCAGAAAATAATCACCTGAATTTGAAACGAATTTATTCCAACCTTTTTGAGCTTACTGTATAAATAACTATTTGTAAGTGCCGTCGCTTCTTCCTTATCGTTAATTGTAGATGCACCTCATATTTGCGGTACCTGGATCAGCCCATGCAACAAAAAATAAATTTCAATAAAGGCCAAACGAATATCTTGCGCGTATGCTCAGCTCGTACGTGCTCAAGTCTAAACGCACCTTTGGAGGGCAAGTAACATACGACTTGAATTTTGACTAATTTTGTATGATTTAATCGAAAATTTCACATCGACAAATTTCGACCAATGGAAGGCCTGTTTTTTGTATCATTACCGGAGGAACTAGAAAGATTTCCGGAAAATTTTCTCCTCTTGGGTACCCTAGGCGTGATTACAATGGAAATTTTTCGACGGATGCCGCGTGATATAAGTTACTACTCTAGGTATTAATTTAAGTTTTCTTTATTTAAAATTGAAAAAATAGTTCATACTTTCAGTGGAGTCAATGTAATGTAAATGAAACAATGCAGTCTTTCTCCAGAGTTTCATGATTAACGTGAATAAAAACTCCCTACATGTTTCAAGTGCTTAAGCACTCATCATCAGGGGATACGATAAAGTATAGTACAAAGTTGAGAACGAACAATAAATATAAAATAAAGTTTAAGGAGGACTTACCTAACATCGAGTTTAGCAGAAATGTAAGTTGTCTCAAATTAATAAGTACAACTCACAGGATGATACATGTAAAGGTTAAAGACTTGGTGTACGAAGTGGTTAATTGTAATGAAATTGAGATATTATTGAAGTTTTAATTAAAATGTAATATTTGAATTAGTTAAGAAACATTGTGGATAAGATAATAAATTGATTTATAACATCTGAAGGAGAAAAGTTTTCTTTTCTATTTTAATTATGAGAGTTTTAAGATTATATAAAGATTTGAAATCTTAAATTTAATGTAAAGTTTAGTTGTTTAAAAATAAAAAAATAGATTTTGTAATAATTTCGTTATTAACTAACATGATGATATGAGGCTATGCCCCATATTTTAGGAAACATGTAAGAAATTACCATGTTGGAAGATTATGAAATTAAAAAAAAAATTTAAAAAGTGATTATAAAGTAATTGATTATAACCTGTGCTTAAACACAAGCGTGGTATACTCCGACACACGGTTAATGGTCATGACTAACTAATCCCTTTATACTTTATACCTACTTGTCCTTCTATCTTGACAAATAAATCATTCCGGTCCAGGGTGGTAGTAGGAAGATTGAAACAATGCTTGTATATGTACAAAAATTTATTGTGTATTGCTGACTTTGACGCAAATTATTAATATGCGTAAAAGTGGTAAGCCGTAATATATAATTTTTATTATACACGGTGTCATACGTAGAAGTTCCAGCCCCCTTTATTTTCTTTAGTTTTTGAGATATCAAAATAATTTTTTTCTTGTTTGAAAACGAATGGCAAAGGCTTTTTTGACATCTGTGTAATTACCGGGTTAAAAATTCGAAACTTCTACGTGGAACGCCCTGTATAAAACCGTATGAATAAAATGAATCATCTCAATAGTTTCAATCTATACTATCACTATCATCCACTCAAATAATTAGAGGTTTTATGTTTTCCCAAAATTTTTTATAATTATTTTCGACTTCAAGTACATGATTAACGCATGCTCTGGTATTAATTCACACTGAGTTTTAACTACTTTATTATTATACGATTTTGTTTTTAGTACCTCATTTTTTTAATTTGTGTTACATATTTTTGTCTCTATTCCACTAACCGTTGGGTCTCTTTAATGCAAATGCGCTTGTCAACTTTTTTAAATCAAAATCCAATTTTGTGCAGGAATCGGCGTAACGTTTCGCGACTAGCAGCAAATCGACCATTTGCTGATATTTTTTCTCGCAAAGAATCAAGTGACGGAATCTGCTTAAGCTCATACACCGCATACACTTCCCTGCGAATCAACTATGCATCACCATTTCCAAATACTTTCAATGTGCCTTGGAATGCCGGTTAACTCCGCTGTCCTCTTAATGGCAGCTTCTATGCCCCCTGCAGACAAATATTTTCCGTAAGATTTCGACCTGATATTTTTGTATCACTCTGTGTGGCTATAAGGTCGGTCCAATGAAAGAAAATGCTTGTTTCGACTTCCAAAATAACATAGTAAAATTTTTAAAAAATCTGTCCGGAATCCATAAGAAGTTTAATATGTTCTTTCATATCAAAACTAAAAAAAATATAAATTTTACGTTGATATAATACTCGCAAAACAATCCTCTTGCAGCACATCTGTAAATGGCAATTTGTTTTTTGCTCGTTTTTGTCTTCAGTTCCGTCGTCGGATTCACAGTTTTCAACCCACGCCACGGTCTGAACATTTTAAGAATTGCTAATATTAATAACACCACTGAACACCGTTGGAAGCCACAGTTCAAATGATTTAATAATAATTAGACAATTCCTAATGTGTCGACAGGTATAATTAATTATACCTTAAATACGTACATTATCAAAATAAAAATAAAATACCTCCCTGTTGCTTAAAAACGCTTACAAACCAGCCCTTAATTGGTTTATGGTGGGTAAAGTCGCCCGATCGTTATAAAGCAGGTAAAGTCATGACCATTAACCGTGTGTCGGGGTATATTTGCCGCGACGTGACTGTTAAAGTGAGGTTAATTTTAAGAGAATAATGACATTAAAGACGTATAACCAGGTACCAGTATTAGAAATATTAAAATTAAAAAGTAATTGTTGAAATCCAATGAGAAGATTTAAACGACTCGATATTAGGTTTATAAAATCCATACAGAATCGATTAATTTTTAGTTGTTGTCATCACTGGACGTATAAAGTAGTTGATAATTCCCAGAACACAGACATCTGTTAATGAATGACAAAATTATATGGTTATGTTACAAAGGGGGTTATAAATGTCTATCGGAGGGAAATAAAACGCTGCACCAAAAAATACACTTGCGAGGGCTAGTGACGACACTAACACTAGCTGACACAGTAAATATAGGAAATCTATATTTTTAAAATATTTTACAAAAGAATGTTGAAAAATGATGAAAATATCTCAAACTTTAAACAATGGTTGGATACAATCAAAATGTATAAGGGGAGCTAAAAAGTATAAAGCAGAGATAGGAAGAGGAACATATTGACAAAAGACACTATATTGTGACTATCATCTGCCCAGATTCAAAGCATTGAAAAAATTAGTGTTGCTATGAATGATTTGGTCGTTAGCACAATTTATGTCTGGATTTTTAATTATTTTGTTTATTAAATATACAGACTGTCCACGGATAGGGTTTACAACAGCACAAATAGATGAAAAATTTCATTTTTCGGGAAAAGTCATTCTTGATAAAAAGTTTTGCTTGTAAAAAAAATGCAATTCACGAAGAGAAAATTTTGATTTTTTATACAGGGTTCGAAAAAACTTCAAAAACATGATTTTTCTCCAAGAGTAAACTACCTTTATTTTTCATTTTTGACCAAAATACCAATTAGAAAACTTATTTAGAATAACGTTTGTAATTTAAATCCGAGATTTAAAATAAATCTTTGATTTTTTTAGTTTTTTCAATTTTTAGAGGTACATGAAATTTTTTTTTGGATAGCATTAGCGGTCGAAATACATACATTATCAATGACTTTATATCTTACAGAGGGGCATCAAAAAATTTCAAAAACTGATTTGTGGTGTTACCAGAAATATGTATTTTGAAATTCACAAATGAAATGACTCCGGAAATATCACAGCAAAGTCACAGATAACCTTAATCTGTGGCAAAGTCTTAAAGTAACAACAAATAATAATTTTATAATTTGCTATTCAAACCCCCCTCCATTCAACACATTTTTCCAGCTGTAAATGAATGTGGTCAAAACTTCTTCGAATTTCTTCAATGGAAATTGTTTGAACAGCTTCAACAATTCGCTGTTTTAGAAGCTGTACATCGTTCTCAATTGGACGGGAGTACACTAATTGTTTGAGGCGCCCCCAAAGATAGGCATCTGAAATAGTTAAATCGGGACTCCTTGGGGGCCACAGAACCGGACCATTCCGACCAATCCATCTGTGGCCAAATGTATTATCAAGCCATTCCCTCACTTCAATTGCGAAATGCGCAGGGCATCCATCTTGTTGAAAGTACGTTTCGTTCCTAAATTGGAGAGGCAATTCTTCTAGATTGTCAGAAAAGAATGTTTCCAACAATTCAAGGTAACTTCTACGGTTACACGTGTTTTCAAAAAGTATGGGCCAATAATGCCATAATGTGAAATCGCACACCAGACATTTACTTTTTTGTAATATTGTCTTCTAGCAGGAATTCTAAAACGGGATTATTTTTGCTCCAGTATCTAATATGCGCAGAAGACACTTTACCGTTTGTTGAAAATGTCGATTCATCAGAGAACATGATAAATTTATGAAAATTACTGCTTCTACTTACAATTTTGTCTCCGACCCAAAGACAAAAATCCAAACGTTTGGCTTCGTCTCCTTCTTCCAACGCTTGATTAAAAGTTGGCTTAAATGAGAATATTTTGTTTGCCTTTAAAATATTCCGAATGTGAGATTTTTTTACTACATCAAGTTCTTGAGCTCGGTTTCTTAATAAAAGGGTAGGATTGTCAGCAACAAACTGCAATACGATTAGGGAAGCTGCGTCATTCTGATCATAGTTTTTTTTTGCCCCACACGTAAAGCAAAGTAATAAAAAGGTAAAAAAATTCCTTGTTTTTACAAAAGATGGTAGGAATGCATTTAAAATTTTAAAATAAGATACACACCACCCATTATAAAAATAGAGTTCAATAAAATTTTATATTAATATTTTTATTGAGCAGCAAAATTTTCATTTACCTCTAAAAATTGAAAAAACTAAAAAAGTTGAAGATTTATTTTAAATCTCGGATTTAAATTACAAACGTTATTCTAAATAAGTTTTCTAATTGGCATTTTGGTCAAAAATAAAAAATAAAGGTAGTCTACTTTTTTCGAACCCTGTATAAAAAATCAAAACTTTCTCTTCGTGAATTGCATATTTTTTACAAGCAAAACTTTTTATCAAGAATGACTTTATGAAATTTTTCATCCTATTGTGCTATTGTAAACCCTATCCGTGGACAGTCTGTATATCAATAAGATTTTAAATCTTTATATATTCTTAAAACTCTCATAATTAAAATAAAAAAAGAAAGCCTTTCTCCTTCAGATATTGTATATCGATTTATTATCTTATCCACAATGTTTCTTCACTAATCCAAATTTCATATTTTAATCAAAACTTCATTTATATCTCAATTTCAATACAACTAACCAATTCATACATAAGGTCTTCAACCTTTACATGTATCATCCTGTGAGTTGTACTCATTAAATTCAGACAACTTACATTTCTGCTAAACTCGATGTTAGGTAAGTCCTTCTTAAACTTTATTTTATATTCATTGTTCGTTCTTAACTTTATACTATCCTTTTTAGTAACCCCTGATGATGAGTGCTTAAGCACTTGAAACATGTAGGGAGCTTTTTATTTGGGCTAATCATTAAACTGTGGAGGAAGACTGCATTGTTTTATTTACATTTTTTTTATTTGTTTTAACGCGGAAAAATCATCAAAGTTTCTTTCGTCGCGTATAAGAGCAGAATTCCTTCTATTTTTTATTATTAAATTATTATTATCAATTTAAACTATTTTTAATCTATTTTAGTATATTTCATGTTACTAAAGCTAAAAGGAAAATAGTTTATTTAACTCCAAATTGCAATAAAAAATTAGAAAGTAGATATTATTATATATTACTGTTATGACATAATAACAGTTTAAAAAAAAATTGGCTTCCTCCTACTTTAGTAATAAGGGTTTACATGAAATAAGGTGCTTAAATTGTTCCTAAACTGATTTAATATATAAATAGTTGAAATGAAGAAGAACCGTTTATTTTAACCCTAATATTGATATAACAAATACTGTCTCATTTTTTTGATAGGATATAAAAAAAAGCTTTAAAAAGTACACTTCCCTAAACTTTAGTAACACGAGTTGATTTAAAATTGACAGCTAAAGACATTCTCAATCTGATGAAGTATATCTGACAATACTAAATTTTTTAAGGAAGTTTATTTTTTATATCTAACATTTTAAATCTTAACGTGAAATAACTTGCAATTGGACACTAGGGAATTAATAGTAAACTGTCATTTATGACCGACTGTGATAGTTAATTAGTTTAAAGGGTGTTTGCTTCATTTTAAAATTTTTGAAATTTTTTATCAATTATGTTGGTTTGAAATTTTCCTACCGAATCTTCCTTGTCCTAAAATTACTCACCGGAAACATGCTTCTCGACTCGGGATAATTTTCGAGAAATCGTATACTCAAGAAATATTTGCGGTAACAATTTAAGTAGTAAAACCTCTGGTTGCCACCGCCTCTATAAAGTGACCAATTGCGTTAAACGACCGGCTATGAATTCCCCATATTTACAAATGGAAATTTCACTATTTTATACTCCTCTTTATCGACTCATCTGTTAAACGACCGCGGGCACTCATCATCGGAATTCTTAGTAAACGTTAATGCTAAAAACACCCTCCATTAGGGTTAGTTTCTAAAAAAGTTTTTAGAAAACTGGTTCAAGTACCAGGAAATTGGCTGAAAAAAAGTGGGTAAGACCCAAGTGACTATGTGGCTTCAAAATAAAGCAGAAATAAGAAATTTGTTTCAAAAAGGTGGCAACGGTGAATAAGAAAGAAAATTTCCCAAAACCGAAGGACTGGCAGTGGACCAAGTTGTTCTTGACTGGTTTTGTAAGGCGCGAAACACGCACTTACCAATATCCGGGCCCATAATGCAAGTAAAAGCCCTCGAATCTGCTCAATATCTAGGACGAAAACTTCAAGGCATTAAATCGATGGTTAGAAAAATTTTGTCGTCGGCACGATATTACCTTCAAGAAAATATGTGGCGAATCAGCCGATATCAATATCGAAGACATAACTGCTTGGAAAGAAAGGCTATTGACCATTTTAAAGGAATATGCCCCAAGGGACGTATTTAATGCAGATGAGACAGGACTCTACTATCGTGCAACAAAATTATATGCATTGAAATATGACACATGTACTGGAAAAAAAAACAGCGAAACAATGATCTACAATTCTGTTCTGTGCAAATATGGAAGGTGAGAAGAAAGAACCAATTATACTAAGCATAAGCAAAGATCCTCGATGATTTATGGGCGCACATATCGATAAGTTATCTCTCCAATGGGGCTCGAACAAAAAAGCGTAAATTACAGCGAACAGAATTGAAGAGTGGTATTGTTTCTGGATAATGCCAATGTTTCGTCCCAAAATTACACTGGATAATGTCAAACTTATTTTCCTTCCACCTAATACTACCTCACATCGTCAACCTTTGGACCAAGGCATTAATCAGAATTTAGAATGCTTTACAGAAGATACCTTCTTAAGAGGCTTTTAACATGTATAGACAGTAGTTATCATCTTCAACAAATCCAAATAATATTACCATAACCAACGCCTAGATATGGGTTTCGGTGGCCTGGCGCAATTTGTCCCCAGTGACAATAAAAAAAATGCTTTATTAAAGCCGGATTTATGTGTAATACAGATAATATTGACGATTTCAAAGAAGAAGCTAATATTTCGCTCGCACAACTGTTTCCTAACATTAAGGACACATTTGTGAACTTGAAACAACTTGCCTCTATTGATAACGATTTGCCAACAGAAAGTGCAGAATTGACCATCATCGAGTGTATTGAAGAGATGCAAGAAACGGATGAAACTATTCCCAACTCTGAGACAGAGGAAGAGAAACCTGAACTTGCTCCAGTGTCGAAAATATCAAACATATCTGAATCCTGCGCAAGTTTGAGAGACTTTTTTTAATAATGTTAACAATTTTGACAAGTCTGCAAATATTTCTCAATTACTTTTAAAATGTGGATCTGAATTTTATAAAAATAAAATAATAACTATAAAGCAATCATTAATATCTGATTATTTTAAAAAATAAGAATTTCAAAGCAAACATACAGTACATTGTATAATATACAGGGTGTCCCAAAAGTTATGGGACACAGAGCAACAGCAGACTTCTTAAGGCGAAATAATACAAATTTGTTTAAACTTGCCTTATCCCAAAATTGGTAACAACCAAGGTACAGGATGTCAAAAGTTTTAATTTTGTTTTGGTTTTTTTTTTATTGTTTCTTAACGAAACGACATAGCAGCACAAAATTAAAGGTTTTGGGGTTTCTTGAGGTGAGAAATTCGAAATTATCCATAGTTTTTGTGTTACCAGTAGAGGGCGCTATCTACGGCATGCCCCACTCATTTTAGCTGGCATAACTTTGTTTAGGCTTCTTATATCGATCCGACTAATAAAAAATAAGTTACTTTACTTCTTTTACATCAAAAACGTATAACTTATTAAAGTCGCTAGGAGCAACCATTTTCGAGATAATGGCATTTCATATGCCCAATAAAACTAAGTACGTAATCCAAAAGCAACGGAAAATCGAGCAACGTTGAATTTCTGACTTAAAATTATTGTAAATCAGCTACATTTGCTAAGTGTCAAAGTTAATGTAGATACTTAAAATTGACTATTTTTTTTCTAATAAACACGATTTTTCATATACGGAATTACTAGTTTTATTTTAATCAAAAATGTTATTTAATACTTAGTTTAATAACATTTAAAAGTAACTAAATAGTTAAAAATAAAAATGGTAACGCCGTGATAGCAATTGTTCAAAATGGCCACCATTGACCTCAATACATTTCGCTATACGTTTTACAAAAGACTGTCGGACTTTAAACGAGAGATCCTCATCATTTCTGAACAGATTAACAGAATTTATAATTTTTTGATTTAACTCATTACGGTTGTTTATTAAACTGTTATAAACAATGGTTTTCAAATAACCCCAAATGCAGAAGTCCATTGGAGTAAAATCTGGACTTCGCGCCGGCAAAGTCAAGGAGCCACCACGGCCTATCCAACGTTCAGGGAACTGTTCATTTAAATAATTTCGCACTTGTCTGGAGAAGTGTGCCGGCGCCCCGTCTTGCATGAAATACATATTTCGTCGGGCGTTTAGAGGTACATCTTCTAAAAGCCCTCCAAGTTCATTTTGTAAAAAATTCAAATATGAATCTCCGTTTAGAGTTGGCGGTAATTCGGAAGGGCCTATAAGATGATTTCCGATAATTCCACCAACACCAAATGTTGACCTTAAACTCGTGTTGGAAGTGACGTTCAACAACTAAATGCGAGTTTTTATTTTCCCACGCATGTCTGTTTCGGTAATTAACTACACCCCGTCGAGTAAATGCCGCCTCGTCCGTGAACAATACACGATTTAAGAACATTGGATCTGTATTTTGCAGATTTTGGAAGAAATGAGAAAACTGAAGTCTGGCTGGAAGATCAGGCGGCAGAAAACACTGTACGGGCGTAAAGTGGTATGGGTACAGGCCTTCATCGTGATATATTCTAACAATTGAAGATTTACTTACTGTAGCTGCCTTCAATCTCCTGGAACTCACTTCTGGATTTTCTGCTACACAAACTAAAATCTCTTCTACCTGTTCTAGTGTTATATTTTTTGGACGGCCCGAAACCTCTTTTTTTGTTTGTCGAAACGAACCAGTCTCTCCTAGTCGGTCATAAATATTTTACAATAATTTGCGGTTTGGTTGCCTTTTATTCGGGAACATTTCTTGGTACCTGCGTCGGCATTGAAAATAAATTATGTCGAGGCATTACTAAAAAAATTAAATAATATCTGCGTATTGTACTTAAAAAATTATTAATTTTGACAGATGATACTTTGTGTAACATGTTGTTGCCTTAGAAACGTCGTTGTTTTTAATCATGGCCAGCTGTGATAAATAACACTAAAACGAATACACAATTATTTTAAATGTTTTAGCATTTTTGCATTAAAAATATGAAATGCCATTATCTCGAAAATGGTTGCTCCTAGCGACTTCAATAAGTTTTACGTTTTTGAGGTAAAAGAAGTAAGGTAACTTATTTTTTTTATTAGTCGGATCGATATAAGAAGCCTAAACAAAGTTATGTCAGCTAAAATGAGTGGGGCATGCCGTAGATAGCGCCCTCTACTGGTTACACAAAAACTATAGATATTTTTGAATTCCTCACCTCAAGAAACCCCAAAACCCTTAATGTTGTGGTGCTATGTCGTTTCGTTAAGAAATAGTCGCAAAAAAACGAAAACAAAATTAAAATTTTGACACCCTACATCTTGGTTGTTATCAATTTTGGGATAAGGCAAGTTTGAATAAATCGCATTATTTCGCCTTAAGGAGTCTGCTGTTGCTCTGTGTCCCATTACTTTTGGGACACCTTGTATATGTTAGTATGCACGTGCAGTATACCTATAGATATTGGTCAATTGGCTTCATCTCATCTCATTTTAGTTCTGATAAATTGAAACAAAAATATTTAAAATTATTTACATATATATAGATACATATTAATAAACAAACACTGTAAAATGCAGACCAGTTGTTTTACTTTTTCTCTTTTAGCCGACTACCCCTGTTAATCGACCAACATTTGATTCCCTGAGGGTGGTCGCTATTGAGAGATTTTACTGTACTAGGGAGATTATAAGTGAAAATCTGCTGGTGATCGTCCTTTCGAACGAACCATGCGCCATCCGCTTCATGCAAGGTCGTGGTACGGCCTACGGCGATAATTTTTTTATTTGTTTTCGTGTCATCCTAGCACGTACTTGTTTGCCTTTTTTATTTAGAGCATAGGTCGAATCTCAGGTGGCCTCAAGCAGTCTCATCGTTTACGGAGCGCGATTTTCTGTAGATTTTTTTGTTAAGTAATTCCCTCTTTACTTGAAATTCCGTTTTAGCAACGCATTCAAAAGGCACAGACTAATATTCAGACTTTCATGATAATGTTATTAGTACAAGCTTTTTAAAATATAATGGAAAAATTGATTTGACATACAAAACATATTTCTTATACAGTATGTCCACGGATGGGGTTTACAAGAGGACAAATGGACTAGAAATTGAAAGATACGAAAAAAAGTCACTCTTAATAAACGTTTTTGCTTGTCTAGAAAATATGATTAATCATAAGAAACTTCAATTTTTTTATACAGGGTGGGTAAAAACTGCAAAAATGTTATTTTGCTTAAGAGTAAACATACTTTGTTTTGAAAGATACGAAAAAAAATCCACTCTTAATGAACGTGTTTTCTACACAACAATTCATTAAAAGGTTTACCCATGTAAAAATTATTTCCCAAAAAGTATTCGCTGGCACGACTGGTGAACCTAGTTAAAATAACAATGACACTTAAGGTGATAGGTACTTGTTGTCAATGTCTTTATTTAATGAAGTTATTATTTAAGTAGAAATGCTATCTACTGAACAAAGAGTTTTTATAATACAATGTTATGGGGATGGTCAAGTTTTATACCGTTACGTCATGGAACAATTTACCGAGAAATTTGTAGGAATCCCAATAACTAGGATGACAATCTGCAAGTTAATAAAAAAGTTCCAGAGAACTGGTTCGGTTTTGGATCTCAAAGAAAAAGAAGAAATACGACCATGATGATGCTGCTACAGTCTTAGTTCTTTAATCTGTCGAAGAAAATCCTATGACGTCCCTTAGAAATCGTGTTACTCAGTTGGAAGTTGTGGAAAAAAGTTAAAATCAGAAGATCCTTAAAGCAAATAAATTGTATCCGTATAAACCGCACTTTAATCAAAGATTGGAAGAGGGAGATGACGCGAAACGACTTGATTTTTGCTTGTGGATAGGAGACAAAATTTTAAGTGGAAATGTTGATTTTTATAAATGTATCATGTTTTCTGATGAAAGTACATTTTCTACCAATGGAACTGTTGCAACCCAGCACGTTAGGTACTGGTCTTTAGAAAATCCCGAATTCAGAATTATGACGAGAAGATAATATTTCACAAAAGTGATAGTGTGGTGGGCGATATCCATCCATGGCATCATAGGGCCATATTTTTTTTATAACACTTGCAATAGATTATCATATTTAGAAATGCTGGATACATTTTTCAATAATGAACTCGAAAATCTACCATTAAATTTTCGACAAAATATGTATTTTCAGCAAGATGGTTGTCCAGCTCATTTCGCTCGTGAGGTTAGAGAATGACTTGACCGCAGATTTGGTCCAAGGTGGATTGGCAGGGATGAACCAGTTTTGTGGCCCCCCAAGAAGCCCCGACTTAACCCTGGCGGATATGTTTTTATGGGGCCGTTTAAAACAAATTGTTTTTGCTACCGCAGTACCAAATGATATTGAAGTGCTGAAGGGCAGAATTATCCAGGCTGTCCAATCGATATCTCAGGAAGAAATCAGAAATTCTTTCACTTATTTGAGAAAGCAATTAGAAAAATGTGTCGAGTATGGGGGTGGAGCTTTTGAATTATGAAATCGTTATCGTATTCTTTTCATGTTAATAAAAATGTTCGTATTATTATTATTATTATAATTACTTCATTAAATAAAGACATTGACAACAAGTAGGTATCACCTAGTAAAAACGTTTATTAAGAGTGACTTTTTTTCGTATCTTTCAACTTTTAGTGAATTTGTCCTCTTGTAAACCCCATCCGTGGACATACTGTATAATCTTATAATACCAATGCTATGTTTTTAGACGCTATTCTTATTTCTTTTTTTTATCTATTTTATTGTATTATTTGTACCTATACCTATAGAAATTTCATTTAAACTACGGCTTTTCTTTTGCATAGTTCTCCATAGACTCCAACCCCCTGGAAAGTAAACTCAAAAGCCTCCATAAATCGTTAATTTACTGATTCTTCGTGTTTAATTAGACAAAGGCTAATGTCAAACTTATAAGCATTCCGAACAAATAGGATGGCAGTTAATCTTGTTAAGACCAAGCTATCTGTTGGGTCAAATTGCAGAATTACTTGGCAGAAGGAATTCACAGACTGAGCATAATGACTGGCCTGAAAAGTAAAGGGCTATAATTTGTCAAATGGCTATATGTCTTTAGTTAAAGTCTTGGACAAAAGATTAATTTGGCAGTTAGGTTCGCTCAGGTTAGTTCAGAGTAAGCAACCAACCAAACAAGAGTCTTACCTGATTATTTTTTATGATAAGACACAGTACTGCAGGATTACTCAATTAGGGCGCTCTGCGAGCGGTGCGTATGCACAGAAAACGATTCAAGTTGGTCTTGAATCTTTGTAGATTATAGTCGTTGGAGAACACGGCCTCAGAAAGGTCATTTCAGAGTGTTTACGTACAGTGTCGTTCGAGGGACACTAAGCTGAATTACGTACAGGTGGGCTGCGGTCACTCGTCGTGTATTTCTACCATGCACCGCTCTGGGTGGAATTAAGCGGGCAACCTCCGTTGAGCACTTGCTATGAAAATATTTGTAAAATAGACTCAAGTCGCCAACCTACTTTCGATGTTCAAGGCTTTCCAGGTTGTTTGTCAGATTATGGTCACCAATTAAGCAAATTGAATGGAATCTTGCTAGTGACTTTAAACTTTATTTACCATCAAGAATACCCTCAGTTGTGTATTTTTACCACCAAAAAGGTTATAAGTTGAAGGTACTTCCAATTTTTAAATAGCAAAATGACCACCGGAACAACATCTTTTCCAGAGCGACTTTTTCAATGTTTAGTTAATTTATAGATAACCTTGTGATTTAAACCAGAGATAAGTTTAGTAGAGCTTGTATGTTTATGCAAAACACCACATTTTTGGACATTGTTGACATAAACGTCTATTGTTTCACCCACCCTGTATAAACTATACAGGAGGTTTCCTAACTACGGTACGAAACTTCAGAGGGTGATACGTAGGGTCGTTCTAAAAGAAAAAGTTCCTGTAAACATATGTTCGGAGTTGCTTCGTTTCTGAGATACAGGCCGTTAAAGTTTAAAAAAAACGGTTATAAATATCCTTAAACCGATTTGGTTGAAATTTGGTTCAGTTATTTAAAGTAATAAGGCGCTTATTTAGCTCTAACTAGATTGAAGTTATTAGGTCCAGTGGTGTCTCAGTGGGGCACCACCGCCAATTATTATTGAGAAGAAAAGGTACGCCACTGCATTTTCTTCTAGTTTTTTTATTTGTTCAGATTAACTACAAATACAACTTTTTGGTCTCCTGTGTTTTTTTCATATCTGGCTTCGTTTGCGAGAAAAATAATAAAAATCACATTAACTTATTCTAAAAGCTATCCATGGACAACACAAAATAACAACCAAAAATAAAAAATAAACAATTTTGACTTTGCAGTAAATGAGCAAAATGTCCACCTTCTGATAAAATGCACGACTGCAATCGATTTGTCATTGATTGCCTGACACGTTCAAAAATACCTGGATTATTCCTTATGACATTGCAATTATCAATTGTCCGATTCCTTAAGTCATTCACATCTAGTACAGGAGTTTTATAAACAAGAGCCTTTAGATGACCCCATAAATAGAAATCTAGAGGATTAATATCAGGACTGCGAGCTGGCCAATTTTGAGGTCCTGCACGTCTAATCCAGCGATTAGGGTAGATGATGTCGAGATGCTGACGAGCAAGAACACTAAAGTAAGCTGGAGCCCCGTCGTGCATAAACCACATGTTGATTCTTACATGTAGGGGTACTTCTTCTAACAGAATGGGTAAATGATGTCCAAGTACCAAACGTTGCTGAAAATGACTTTCTCTAATACCGTGGGGATGGAAAAATGGTCATTATGAAAGTTCATAATAGCATCTCGTGAAAAATTTGCCTCGTCCGTAACTAAAATATTTGGTAAAAAATTATTATTGTGTGCCATCGTATGAATCAACCAACTGCAAGACATTAATCTTGGGTGAAAATCCCGAAGCAGTAGAGCTTGGACCCGCTGTATGTGATATGGGTACAGGAGGTTTCTTTTTAGAACTTTCCAAACAGTTTTTGGGCTGACTTCAAGCTGCAGTGCAATCTTCCTGGTATTATTTGAAGGATCTTCTTCTATCGCATCAAGTATAGCTTCTTCTAGTTCAGGCGTTGTTACAGTTTCTGGTCTTCCACCACCTGTATTTTTATTTAAACTCCCAGTTTCACATAATCTTGCATGTAGCGTTCTAAATGTTTTAGCACATAGGATTACTCTGTGAGGATATCTGTCCTGGTAAATTCTCCGTGCTTCCTGCGCATTTCCATTTGCTAATCCATAAATAAAGTGCATGCCAGCCATTTCAGCGTTTGCAAAATTGTTCATGATGGAATCACTGCTAATTGACAACTCTGAATTTTGCTGATAATATGACAATACCAAAGCAGGTAGGTAGGTACTTCATTTGGCCTTGACAATAATTTGTTATAAATAGCAGATGTGGTAAGCCAAACATGTGATAATAAAAGTAAACCTATTGAAACCAGTCGTACATTTTATCAGAAGGTGGACATTTCGCTCATTTACTGTAAGGTCGAAATTCTTTATTTTTTATTTTTGGTTGTTATTTTATGTTATCCATGGATAGCTTTTAGAATGAATTAAAGTGATTTTTATTTTTTTCTTGCAGACGAAGCCAGATGTGAAAAAAACACAAGAGACCAAAAAGTTGGATTTGTAGTTACTTAATCTGATGAAAAAAACTGAAAAAAAGTGGCGTACTTTTTCTTCTCAATAATAATTGGCTGTGGTGCCCACTGAGACGCCACTGGACTTAATAATTTCAATCTAGTTAGGGCTAAATAAGCGCCTTATTACTTTAAATAGCTGAACCAAATTTCAAGCAAATCGGTTTAAGGATATTAATAACCGTTTTTTTTTTAACTCAGAAACGAAGCAACTCCGAACATATGTTCATAGGAACTTTTTTTCTTAATATCACCTTCTGAAGATTCGTACCGTAGTTAGGAAACACCTTGTATATTGCTATAATTACAAACGAAAAATATAGTATCAACAAAAACACATAAACCCGACCAAACAAAAAAATAGTCGCTTAAAATCCCAAAGATTAACATCACCGAAGGCGTTGTTTAGGGCATATTATAAACGACCAGTTAAGACGTATTATGTGCACAAGCTCCGAGATTTTCCGGTAAATTTCCCGGGCGGCCATTTTGATCTTAATTAAAATCTAAACCATCAGAGTAAAGTAATTGCTGCCCGCTGACAAAAGGTATTTTCTTTTCTTAATAAATGTTGGTCGGACGATACAAAGGAGCGTTAGGTGTTGAAGTTGCAGGAACATTAATGTGTCTGTCTGACTGTCTTTTGTAATGGACTAACGGAAAGGATTTAAGGGAACGATTAATTGGGGTAAAAGTAAATGAATTTAACGATATAATGTTTAAATCCGTATAATTGGTTTTTAATGCAATTTTTTTAAATAACAAACCATTTATGTCAGTAATTGTATATCCTGAATTATTAGTTATTTAAGAAAATAACAATGGGTACTTTATAAACAAAAGGCCCGGTCAACATTTTTTTTTTATTTTAGAAATCGAAAGTAGACTACGTTTTAAGGTAATTTCCAAATGTTTAGGCTTTTATTCGGACATTTAAGCCCTTAAATAAATTACCAAAGTTGGACTGCGCAAAAACGGGGCAGAGCTTTGCGTGACGTCACTTTGCAGATTCTGATCGAATGACGGTCGAGATTTACTAAGCATGGGGCGCTCGTTATTGTGTTTCTGTATGGAAAGGGCGTTTGATAGCTCAATTATATATTTTCTATCTTCTTGCTGGTGCCGTAACACTTCCAGAAATGCCCCAGAAAATCTGTTTATGACCGTACCTTTTGATCCTGCAACTAGAAAAGTTTGACCGAAAGCTATGTGTCGGGATGTTTTTGCTTTTGACAAATCCCACGTTCATGCTCATTGCTGTGAGGATCATAAGATCGAGTTGGGACCCATCGTCACGGTTTTTACAACAAAAGAGCAGCAATTCTTGATTAATAACTTGTGTAACTTGATTTAATGACTTGTGTGTAACTTCCTGAAACTTTAGAAATTGATATTGAAAATAAGGACGTCGAGCAGGAAAATGGAATGAAAACCGAACCAAAGTCTAAAGATATGGGTCTCTTATTTGTTTTGTGATATGGGTGTTCAAGTTTTGCAGCTTAAAGTTCGCGGCAAGGGAGCCCAGTGCACTAGTGAAGATTTGCCATTGTCAAAAATGGGAAAAAGAGAAAATATCCTTTTAAGGAAAAGCTTTTGATGGAAATAGTACCGATTCAGTTTGTAGTAGTAACAGCTCTTCAACAACATTTGCCTTTATCCATTTGTTCACTTTAAATCGTTATCTGAGGTTCAAACAAAACTTCCTATTCCCTGCTTTGAAATCTCAATACAAAAACCAAGTGAATTGATACTATGCAGTCCCTTTCATGTTCAAAATATAAAGTACACCTAATGGTTTCATTTCTTATATTTCTTCTTGTATTGGTGGTAGAAGTACTGACAAAATGACAGTTGAGGAATCGACATTTTTAAATAAATTATATCCAGGGGCCCAGATAAATTGCAGCCAAGCCAAGTTAGACCACCATCATCCAGCCGAAAAAATTCTAAGCAAGAAGTTAAGGAACATATGTAGAACGAGTGATTTGTAAAATAAGGGAATTTGCTATTCTTCAACCATATGCTACATTTCATTTTGAGTTTGGTTAAATATTTAGATTTAATAGTGCAAATAGTTTGTGAAGTAATTAATATGTAGTGAACTAAGCAAAAATAATAATTTACAATATTGTATTTAAAAAAATGTTCAACCAAAATTTTTCACTGTTTGTCATTGTAGTTGTTTTATTACAGATTTAACAAGTTTCTCGTCAAAATGCAATATTTTATTGTAAGTTTTTCTGATTTTTTAAAATCCGGACGCGACATGACAAAAATTCGACGCATTCTTTTACTGCGATGCATTTGTATTTGAATTTGATATTAGCATTTTTTTAATATTTCCACTTGAATCTATGTAATTTAAACATAATATTTTCGTAATTTGTAGAAATCGTCCATTGTACTCTAAGAGACCTTACATACAGTTTACTAAAAGGATGGGGAATAACACAAAGTCTCCGTCTCATTAAAATTACGTGTTGATCTTTATAAGGTGACACGTGTTTCGCCTTTAATAGGCATCACCACCCCTACAATGTAACCCGATTAACAATAATTACAAGATATTAACAAAGGCGATATTACCCATCTTAAGGTCTAAAACATTGAATTTTATAAAAACATACAAGCTCAAAACACACACAAAAGTGACGTTTTATATACAGGGGGACAAAACATAAAATGAGAATAAGGACGAACTTGAATCACACAGAGCAATAGATACGTTGAAGTGAACACAAGTACTTTAGCCCAAGTTGTAAAACACTTGAAATTAAACACAATAAAATAAAATAAGACACGATAGTACCGGTAGGGAGAACCTAACCATACAACTATTTGTTTATATTGTTGAATATTAGATGGGGCTCGAAATCAAAAACATCATTCACACAAGCGAGTACCGAACTTTCTTTGCTTTCGTAATTTTCATCTTTTCTAATTTAATTTACCACCTTTGAGAAAACTGATGCTTTGAGGTTAGTAAATAATTTGCGAACGCTGAAGTTTATGCCTTGAACTGTGGGGATTGCCCTGCTTTGTACGTCGGCCAGTCTGGAAGGAAATTTTCCACAGGGGTGAAGGAACATTTAGGTTTCTGTAACAAATATAAAAACTCCGATATAAGTGAAATGGAATCAGCGTTCGCAAATCATTTACTAACCTCAAAGCATCAGTTTTCTTCATCTAAAAATGTATAAATTTTACACGAATGCCCCAAAGGTGTAAGATTAAATCTGTTAGAGATGATGGAAATTACGAAAGCAAAGAAAAGTCCGGTACTCGCTTGTGTGAATGATGTTTTTGATTTCGAGTCCCATCTAATATTCAACAATATAAACAAATAATTGTATGGTTAGGTTCTCCCTCCCGGTATTATCGCGTCTTATTTTATTTTATTGTGTTTAATTCCAAGGGTTTTACAACTTGGGCTAAATTACTTGTCCACGTGTTCACTTCAACATATCTACTGCTCTGTGTGATTCAAGTTCGTCCTTATTCTCTTTTTATGTTTTGTCCCCCTTTATATAAAATGTCACTTTTGTGTGTGTTTTGAGCTTGTATGTTTTTATGAAATTCAATGTTTTAGACCTTAAGTTGGGTAATATTGCCTTTTTTAATATCTTGTAGTTATTGTTAATTGGGTTACATTATAGGTCTGATGATGCCTATTAAAGGCGAAACACGTGTCACCTTATAAAGATCAACACGTAATTTTAATGACACCGAGACTTTGTGTTATTTCCCATCCTTTTAGTAAAAGAAAGAAAAAAAAAATGATATTTTCGGTTCCTGGACTTTCAATCTCAACTAGAAATTCCCTATGTAATAATAACAATTATGTATATTGGAAACAAGCACCTCCTTCAGAAGGATTATTATTACTGACTAATATGAATATGTAGCAATTAGCAAACTCAAATTCGTTCGCGTTTGCCGACCCTCGCGCCGTGGTGGTTATGCAGAATGACGTCACCAGTCGGTGAAGCGCTTTTTACTGAAATCCAACCTTTAACATTGACTATCTAACGATTGGATACACTTCGAGAGCTGAAATTTTAACAGCTTCTCTAGATTATTGAATTCTATTGATAACCCTGAAAAAATTACCAAAAAAAAAAAAATATCGGTAACAAGCCTATTGTCTGGGACACACTTCATATTTCTGTCGTGACCCAGTAGGAAAGCAGAGTAAAAACGTTGAAATCAATCTTAGGGAATATAATGCAATGTAACACTAAAGCAAGCGGCAACGTTGCATTCGTGCTATATTACTATGTTTTTCTTCAATAACTAAATGCTAAAAAATAGAGAAAAATACATACAATATAAATGGCAACACCGCAAATTTGAACCAGTCGACTTGTGGAGATACAGGTTAAAGTTTTGTGTAGCTTATTGTTACAAACGTGAGTCCGCACACCTATTGAAGAGTGAGAAAGTTACAAATGGCGTAAGTGCAAAATTTTCATTAGAAAGCTTCGTAAGTACATTCTAAGACTAAGCCAGTTAATCGAATTTAATGATTACAAATAACTGTAATGACAACGTGATATTTCTTTAGAATCCGACCAGTCGGTTCAATTTAAACTAAAAAATTGAAAAGGCCGCAAATAAAATATACCTACCCCCTTATTTTTCTTGCACATTTACAGAATAGTGCAATTTGAACCGACTGGTCGGTTCGGTACACACCGCCATTTAATTATTGGTGAATGCTAAAATTAGAATAAATATCTAATTTGTTGTTCGGGCTTCTTTCTTGCAATAATGTCGGTTTTCTGTCTATTAATAATGACCTCGATAATGACGTTTCTAGCCCCTCTTTTCTTGGCAATCTTGTTTCTAAATTACCTTTTTCTTTAAATCCATGTTTTTATTCTCACAATCAAATGGCAAGTGGCACATAGTATACCTTTGGTTGAAAATACACTTGACGCCAGTGAACTCAATGTATGTATGAGTATGTTTATTAAGTTCATTGCTTGGCGCTTACACGTTGCGCCATCTGTTGAAAGCGTTTGTATATTTTCTTAAAGCATTGAGCAAAAGCTATTTATATTTTGCCACTCTAGCCCCTTCACTCTTAAATTATTATTGACAACCAAAGTTTTGTAGCATTTTATTATGTTTCTCGTAAATATGTGAAAACCTTTATTTTGGCACTTACCCCTTTTGTAAATTCCACTCCCAAATTGTGAAGAAAAAAAAAGAAATATGTTTTAATTGCTTGCTTTTTCTTGAACTGTATCGGGGTCATTGTAAATAATAACTATAGAAGAACCAAACAAGAGCAAATTAAATATTTTCCGAGGATATTTAAGAGGTATTTGTAAACATTTACGATTTTAAATCGCCCCACTCATAATATTTGCAGTAATGCTTCACTGCAAAGTGTAATGTTCCAGGAGACAACTGTTTTAAAATCTACTGCCCCATTCTTAAATATTTCTTTTCGGTTTATTTTGAACCCAGTTCATGGTTTTACGGAACACGTAAAGCATCTGGAAGATAGTATAATACAGGGTTCCCCATAATAGACTACCCATTTTATATTATTAATAAATTCCCTACGAGATAACTAAATAGGTTGTTCTCTGTGGGATTATCTTCTGTAGTCTTTGGGATTTTAGTAAATTATTAATCAAGTAGGCGCATGTCACAAATAAATTTTAAATTAATAATTTCGTGGAACGTCATTTTTCTACGACAAGTTTGTTAGTTTTCATCAATAATTATTTAATTTTTTTTGCTTTGAGACATTATTTCAACATCCGTTTGAACTTTCATGGATTACTCAGTCCAACAACGTGTGTTTTGTGTAGAAACTTAGAAGAAAGAAAGAAGCAATTCGATAGAAGTTAGGCGTGCATTCCGGCGTCAGTTTAATAACAACAATAGGGGTCACGCGCCAAATCGTAAAACTGTTAAGTTATGGGTTCGTCATTTTCGTGAAAATGGTTCTGTACAAAATTTGAAGAAGCCTGGACGTCGAAGAACAGTTCGTACACCAGGAAATATTGAACGAGTTAGAATTGCGTTTACGAGAAGTCCTAAAAGGTCTGCTAATTGACAAACCCTTATCCTAGGAATATCGAAGGGAAGCTTAGATCGAATTCTTCAAAGGGATTTAAAATTTCATTCCTATAAATACCAAATGGCACAGCACCTTAGCAATCAAGATAAAGAAGCAAGGTTAGCATTTTGTCAAGAATTTTTGGGTTTACATCATGGAGCAATTCACAGTCTCCTAATGACCGACGAAGCAAATTTTTATTTGAACGGCATGGTCAATAAACAGAATTTTAGATACTGGTCAAATGAAAATCCTCGTGAAATCTTTACACAGAGACTCCATAATCCAAAAGTTGTTGTGTGGTGTAGAGTAGGATCTTTTGGTATTATTGGCCCTTATTTTTTTGAGGATGAAAATAACCGCGCTGTAACAGTAACATCCGAGCGCTACGTTAATATGCTAGAGACATTTCTCACTCCAGAATTAAATAGACGAGGATTACTAAACAATGCCTTACTATTCCAACAAGATAGGGCAACAGCTCATACCGCCAGAAACTCAATGAGGGTCCTGCGAGAAATGTTTAATGGCCGACTCATTTCTCGATTCGGAGATTTGCCTTGGCCTTCGAGGTCCCCCGACTTAACGGCACCCGATTTTTTCCTGTGGGGATATTTAAAAGCCAAAGTGTTTGCGAGTCGTCCAGGTACAATCGAGAAACTGAAAGTCAAAATTCGTGAAGAAGTTGAAGGAATAGACGAAGGTTTGCTACGCCGTGTAATGAACCACTTTTTATCTAATATTGAAAAATGTGTTGAAGTTGGTGGAGGTCAATTAGAAGACGTGATTTATGAAAGTTAGAATTAAATTAGCCAAATATTTATAAGTTATCATAAATCCCAAAGAGTTAGCTGCAATTTAGCAAAATAAAAAGTTGGTTTTGTTAACTAAAAAAAATTTAATTCAAATATTAAAATGGGTAGTCTATTATGGAGAACCCTGTATATCATCTGGAACGTAATAAATTATTTCCTTCTTACGACGCAAAAATCCTTTCATGCGTTTATGTAATAAGATTCATTTATAATATGACATTTTTTATCAACTAGTACAAGAAACTTTAAAATAATAGATTTGCGCAAATAATGTCATAGGAACATTGTTCAAACATTTGCTCTTGTTATATGGCAAAATCAACTTTGATGTCAATGTTGCTGTGGCAATATTTTCAACTTTTTAAAATATCCTCCTGATAAGCGGTAATGTTTTATTGTTGACAGAAGAGCATTACAGGTAAACTATTAGCAAGTTTAAATAATAATTGCAAATGGAAAAGAACACTAATATTGATGCACGTGTTCTGCAGGGTTCTCGTCCACTGGGATGTAAGAAGTGCTTCCACTACTCATTTAAGACGTTTGTTTACATTCGCCTCTATTAAATAAAAACCATAATGTAATGTGTCATTTATTCAACCCACCTGGAAAATATCGATCAGTCTAAAACGATTTTCCTTAGGTCGTGTTCTCAAACTAATATACAGTGTGTCCCAGAATATGTGGGCAATCTCTCGGATTCAGATAGAATTTGACAAGTTCATATACATTTGTTTTTCCTAGCCCCCCCTCCCCCCGTACGGGCCTATGAAGAACACCCCTAGAAATCGATTGTTTTAAAGTAACTTTTGAAGTACTAGAAGAAGGCGTAATTTAATAATTTTTTATTATGATGGTTACATTCGGCTTATTTAGTTTGCCAGGGACGCACTAGCTCTAATACAGTAATGCTACCTTTTTTACAACCTGAACGATAAAGGTACAACAATAATACTTTTGGACAGCTCAAACCTTTAACTAAAAAAAAGTATTCTTGATCGACATCGACAAAATTAACTGTTTACGAAAAAAAAATTGTTCAATATGGCTTTTATTGAATAATTTTGTATGTCGGTTGCATGCATTCCCTAACTCTAAGAATTGAAGATTGTTGGACCCTCCACAATGCCTCAACATTAGTCCTTATTCGCAACAATGAACATTAATCATTTCCAATAAGTTTTCTCGATTGTCTACTGGATTGACATAAAATTTTTAAATAGCCCCACAAAAAAAATGTGATGGATTTAGGTCAGGTGATCGAGAAGGCCAAGCCACTGGTCCTCCTCTTCCTATCCATTGATTTTCAAAGTTTCTGTTTAGGTGTTAACGAACTACTAAATTAAAATGTAACGGGGCCTTATCATGCATGAACCACATATTACGTAGTATTGGCAGAGGTAGATTTTATAAAAGTTCTGGCAAATTGTTTTGAAGAAATTCCAAATAGAGTTCTCCAGTTAATCTTCTTGGCAATACAGATGGTCCAATTAAATATTGCCCGATGATTCCAGCCCACACGTTGATGGGTTCAAATTGATGCTGATGATGCATTACAATGGAAGTATGGGGATTTTTCTCTGCCCATAAATACAAACTATGGGAGTTTATGATACAGTTTTTAGAAAATATAGCTCCATCCGTAGAGAGAACTAAACCAATGAAATTTGCATCGTTCCTGTGCCAATCTAAAGCCCAGTTTGAAAACTCCATCCTCCGTGAAGTCTTCAGGAAGAAGCGCATAAACTTTTTGAAGATGCTACGGATGCAACTGTTGCTCTCTAGAGATTTTAGAGACCGTCAATTTTGGGCAATATAACTCGACAGCCAATTTTCGGACACTTGTAGAAGAATCTGCTTTTACGGCATTTAGGATGTTTTCTTCAACACCCTCACCGCGATTGATTTGATTTCCACAATTATGGCTGGCTTTGTTTAACTTTCTTAAAATTATTTACGACACTTTACATTAAATCTCTTATCATTCGATAAGTACAAGTAAAAAATAAAACATTGTAGTTTTTACCTGTCCATCTCAAACGACGATCCCCTCTTTTAAAAATTTTCCTATCAGGAATTCTTCTATTTGGAAATCATTCCTCATAAAGCCTTCTGGCTTCTCAGGCATAACATGACGCAAGCCCATACATTAAATCTATATCGGCATATTCAGTAAACGTAGATTCCATTACTAACATTTTTTTTTGTAAACAGTTCATTATATAAAAAGAACCTTTTTTTTTGGTTTAAGGTTTAAGCTGTCCAATGTATGGAAGGTTGACCAATTATTTTTATGTGTTATTTCTGAATCCGGGAGATTGCCCACATATCCTGGGACACCCTATATAACCCAAAAATTTAAGATTTCTGCAACAGTAGTAGTTATTAAAAATAAATAAATTTTGATAAGTATACTTCTGCTGGCCATGTACCATCATTAATACATTAAAAATTTACTTTAATACCAAAGTTTCTACCACTAAAGGCTACACCGAACATCAAAAGTATTTTAGTGGGGATATCGACGCTCAAATAAAACCAAATTTATAGTATTTTCGCACTCCAAACTAACGCCATATTTCTTTTTAATGGCATTTTGGTCCTTTTCAGAGACACCTCTGACTGAGAAACATTGCCAGAACGTATATTTTGAGATCATAAAATTAGAGTAAAATTTATTACTCAAATGTGTTATAGCGTTATCGCCTAAACTATGCCGTTATGGTAAATATATAATTCTAAGTGTAAGAAATCACTATTGCCTTTGTTAAGCAAGCCAAGTGTTGTTATTTAACTTGCGTCAACAGTTGTTCATGAGGCTTTTATGTTCCTCGATTGTAGGTTAATTTCACTGATTTTTTCATTTACTGAGTAAAGGAATTAAACGAGCTTTTCACTGTGGCAATTTGGCGTTTATTTCTCCAAATCACACAAACTTGTTTAGTACACGATTTTACAATAACGTTCTATAACATAACTATTCACTACTGATTTTACAATCAAAACTAATCACTATATTCGTTTAATACATTTGCTGGGTGTGTTTTTTTAGGCAATGGTATTTGTTTCACTCCGACGGAGAGAAAACCACGTGCGTTTGTTGACATATACCTTGCTTTTCGAAGCCAAAGTGTATTTGTTTGAAGAAGGAAAACTGTATCATCTGACAGCAAGGTTACGCCCCCGCTGTCACGACGACTAACCAACAAGCATTCTGATAGGCCACACAACCACCATGTTTTAAACAATAAACAAACCGTACCATGCCGTGGCACCCTCCTAGCGTCAAAATCGCCGTCAAAGGGCATTCTAGTGTACAAGATTTTAAAAATATACTTGTCTAAACGTGGAACATTGCTTTTTCCTGGAATAACGGTCGACTAGCCGTTTATTATTTAGGACATATTATATGTATTTTAAAAGATGATATTTGCAAGTTTTATGCCTATCCCGGCGATAACACTATATTCGTTCAGCAAACATTGATACATTTTGCTCCTTTATTAAAATAATATTGAAATCAGATATTTAACAGTATAATTGATTCTAAAAACATTTACTGCATTTAATTATATTATTTTTAAAGCATTTGGATGATCGTTTCCCCAACAGCCTTTTATTACACAAAGGTTGCATAAGCTTCTGTTTTCTGGATATTTAATTCACACAGGCCTACCGAAAACTTTGCATCCAGATATGTTTCCTTATCTTACAGGACGATTTTTTTTTAAAGCGTTACAAAGCAATATCTCGAGAACGGTTTTAAATGTTTTCATGAAATTTTGGTGAGGTAATAGGGTTATGGGGGGACATATTTAACCATATTTTTTACATCTTACCCCTTTCTCAATTTTGAGGGATGGGGGGCAAGTTTGGAATTTTATATAAGATGATGTATTTTTGTTGCTAAAATTTCGACTCACCTGGTTACGGGATTATGATTTATTATTGTAATAAAGATATTTCAAATTATTTAACATCTACCAAGCTTAAGAAGTTGTTTAAAATGTCCCCCTTCAACTTCCAAACACTTTCTCACTGTAAGTCTAAATGAATTTCGTACCTGCTCTAACATTTTAGTTCTAACAAGCGGGGAGAACGGATTCGGTCTTTCATGTCATCTGAAGTTGTAGGTGTAGTTACTATCACTTTGTCCCTTATAAAGCCCCACAAGAAGAAGTCAAAGGGGGTCAAACCTGGGGGCCGAGCAGGCCAGTTGACTGAAGCAGCTCGACTAATCTACCTGTTTTCAAATATTTCATTTAAATAGCTACGGAACCATAGAGTAAAGTGCATTATCTCATTCGTTTCGGAAATTACCATAAAACGTTAAATACAAAAGTTTTAGAGAATGTTAGGGTACACAGTTTACCTTTTTTGTTAATAGTGTTATAACCTAGATAAACCTAGTAGTTGTTCTAATATTTTAATTTTTCTAGAAAAACATTAGTTTTTACTCTTATAAAAAATTGATAGTTTCGCCATTGTTTCTGAAGGTGAAATGTTCATATTTGGTACAAACGTTCTATTGGGATGACAAAAAAAACATATAACGAAATTTGACTTAGATGCTACCGGGCGTTCAAAATAAATTTATACATTTGGGCTTATTTAAATTGAAAAATATCAACTTTTTTAAATGACATACCCTGTACATTATTATTTTTTCTGATAGGTTTCATAAAACTCTTTAACTTTTAAATTTTTAATAGTTTGCGATATATTTTGATTTTTCTCATTTTTACCCTTGTTTTTATTACACTAACGGGACTAACGCTATAAAATAAATAACAATAATTTTTCTTTTTTTACTTAATTTTACTCAATCTTCAATAATTGTGACGTATCAATGTTCAAAAATATGCCCGTCTTCTTGTATACACATGTTTAGTCTTTTTACTATATTTCCCTGCACGTGCATTAGCATAAAGGTTGGTACTGTCCTGCAGGCATCCCGTATCCTATTTTCCATATCTTCTGGTGTTATAGGGATATTTACGTAATCGCGATCTTTAATGTAGCCCCACAAAAAGAAATCTGAAGGTGTTAGGCTAAATGATCAAATATTATTTTGAACGCTCTGTAGCATCTAACTCAAATTTCGTTACATGTTTTTTGTCGTCCCAATAAGAACACTACTTGTACTACATATGAATATTCCACCTTCAGAAACAATGGCGGAACTGTCAATTTTGTATAAGAGTAAAAGCTAATATTTTCTTAGATAAATTAATATATTAGAAAGTGTGCAACTTAACATTCTCTAAAACTTTTGTATTTAGCGTTTTTTGGTAATTCCCGAAACAAATGAGATGTTGTGTACATATCTCCATTTAAATGTCCTTAAAAAAATGCGGATCCATAACTTCACCCCCGATATTTTCACATCAGACATTGATTGACCAGGAATGTTTATGTGAAAGAGTTCTCATTCAGTAGTGCAAATTGTGTCTGTTTACCTTAAGGAAAACAAGTAAACAAAAATAAGAAATTAAATTTCTAATAGTGAGGAACAACTTAAAATCCTTTCTACTCACGTTAGAAAATATTACATTCTTCAAGAGTCTGTTATTTTGTTGTATTTGCCCTGTGTCCCCATTGCAAAAGGTACCGTGATTTTCAAAGTCTTGCTCATACAGTGAATCGTAATGTGGTAAGGATGGAACTTGTACGAGTGCAGTATGGTTATAACTCATTTTTGACTCATTCCAGCACCTCTAGCAAAGCTCCTGGAGCCTACATGAGGGTCAATGGCTACCGCTCCTAAAACACCAACTGCCATGTTTTCGTTCGTTTGAGTTCTACTCCGAACTCGTGGTATCGCCTTCAAACTGCCAGTAGCACGACATAGGAAACCTCTCTGCCCACACTAGTTACAAGCTAATCCGGGACAGACATGAAAAAACTGTAGCAATTTGTCTAAAACCATAAACCTTTTATACATACAACAATAATTGTTTTATGTCGTTCTCCAAAGGCGAAAAGTTTAGAATGAACAATTACTGAGTAAAGTTTTGAGAAAATTGTTTTTCGTTCCCTACTATATTATGCATAAGTATCGCGAAAATGTGCGAAGAAACAGATAGTATTTAAGATGAAAATTTTCAAACTTCAAAGTATTTACGTTGTCGGTTTATAAATTTACATCGTATCCGATATTTAAATTTAAAATATTATTCAGTTTAAAATGTTTGTGGGAACTTTTTAGTTTAAAATTTGAAAAGTTTGGAAAAGTTGAATTGATAAAATTTTAAAAGACGCAGTGAGAAATTGATGAAGCAAAAGTAATAAATAATTAATTTGCCTTCAAAGGAAATAGAAAAACTGGTTCATTATTTTATAGAACGTGCAAAAATGTGTTTTGACTGGTTTTTTAAAGTTTTTGTTTATAACAAGTAAAATAATCCAATTAAAATCAAACTTTAAATCTTTAAAAACAGTATAAATAATCGGGGGTAATACCACGAGTGCTTTTAATTTTTCCGGAAAAATTTGGAAAAACGAGTTGACAAGTAATTTGTTAAACAAATTGCTTTAAAACGAGTTTTCCAGATTTTTCCACAGGAAAAATTAGATGCACGAATGGTATTTGGTAAGATTATTTCTCGAATTAAAAAAAAAAGAAAACTAATAATTAAATTTACTGACAAAAATATCAAACAAAATTATCTTTTGTAAAGAAAACTACTGCGAAATTAATAAATAAATGTATTGAAAAAAATATTGAACAAAATTAAGTAGGTAAGTGTAACAAACTACTGCTGAGAGTTAGATGCAAAATTACAATTTATATAAAAAGTGCAGTTGTTATATTCTGCAGGCGTATTGGATATGCTATGTTTAATGTTTTTTATAATGTGCAAAGGATTTTCAGCAAACTGGACAGCATTTTCTGTCTTCTAGGTGACCGCAGACATCAAATGATTGTCTTTCTTTTGTTTTTTGGAGACGATTCTTGATCATTTCTTAGGGAATTGATAATATTTGCATGATGTTCACTGTCTATTTGCAAATAAATAGGGCTTTAATTGCTCGATTATGCCCTGTAAACTTGATCAGCTGTTATTCTTCTACCCTTACCTTGGCAAGATTGCTGACGGCAGTTGCTCTCATGGAATGGTTTCTAATTTTGTTATTCGATGCAGTTAAGCCAGTTTTTTCTGCAGCATCTTTGGTCCATTTTGATAATTCATTAATGCCTACAGGGGTATTTTTAAACCATCCTGTTGTGTTTAAACAGTTCCATGTTGAATTCCACCGTTAAAAATAATCTGTTGTTATATCGGTAAACGTTTGGATAAAAGAATATTATACAGGCGTACGGGACAAAATTCTGGTCTTTTGGTGTTCGGGACCAGCCACTTATTGTCGTACATCCCTTTCTCACCTCCCTGAGCTGTTTTGGTGAAAATAGGGTTGCATTCTATTCTTCCTGCAACAAAACAAAAAAATATATTTAAATATTGAACTTGTTTAACTAAAAAAGAAAACCTAAAATTAACAACTTCTGAAGAATTTTAGTGAAAAATTACCTGTTTTAACCCCAGTGTTGTCGATTTCGGGCTTAAGTAGTAGGTCAGGCAATTGACAGCTTCTCCCCCTCTCCAAGCTAGTTCCATTGCTGCGATTAGGTAAAATTTCCGCTGGAAGCCCGTTGGCGTATTTTCATCCCACAGTAGCAACATGTTGTAATACTCATCCATTTTCAAGGTTTCTTCTTTTAGCATTTCGAACATCTCGAGAAGATTGAAATTGAATTTAAATAGATCGAATAATAAATTCTTTAAAATATTTTTCTTGAGGTTTTTCGGCTACAACGTTCAATTTGCTTTCCGCATATTCCAGGCCCAGTCTCTTAGGATCAAGTTCAGAGCAGTCACTGTTTTGGTATGATCCAAAGTATACTTCTTGAGCGAAGAAAACTCAAAAAATTGCCTCCAAATTTACGCGTGCGTTTTGATTGTGTTCACGGGGACACTTTTCCTTACCTCCAACCTTATTTCATCTTCTGCAACGTTCCCGAAACGATTCATTTTTGCAAAAATTCGGAAGTATAGCGAAAAATTTAACTCAAACTGACAGCGTTATTAGGTTGCCAAGGGATTGTTTTCATGTCATTGTTTTGTTTCACTCATCAGTTTTGATTACGTCATCGAGTGCTGGATTTCGAATTTTCGTTTGACAACTTGTCAATTTTTTTCCACTATAAATAGTTATTTTCCTAACAAGTGCGGAAAGTGATAATTTCCCGCACGCGACTGCAGTTGACCCGAACGACGCGAAGCGGAGTTCGGGCAAGCGGTCAAGGGCGAGAAAGACATTTTACGCATGAGTTAGGAACATTATTTTTTCCACGACCGTATTGTAATAATTTATTTAATTTATTAAAAAATATTAATAATATTAATGATAAAAAAAATTTGGTGTTTTCTTTTACTTTATTTGGCTTTTTAAATATTATTACATTGGGTCACCACGGCCACTCAGTTTAGTAAGTCGCTTGAGAGCTAAAGGTCGTAGGTCTTTTATTTCAGATAAGCTATTATGGGCGCCATCAACCAAAGGGGTTGAGAAAGATAAAGACAGAAGAGTAACAATATTAGTTCCCTAGCCCTGAAAGACATAAAATGTCTTCAATAAAACAACTATAATCACTTCTTGTTTTTATTGAATTTCTGTAAATAGTGTAAACACTTTTAAATTATCAAATTGGTTTACATAATAAGTAACTATAAATTAAATGGAAATGCAGATAAAAAACAAAGGGCTAAGCAAGCTAAATGAGAAATAAACACACGAAGAAGTGATAAACCTTTCTAAACGTAACACCATGCAACCAGTACCAAGTACCCATCTAGAAGAATTCTACATAACCAAATATGTTTAAACTAAAAAATTTTTACCAAAATAGAAGATTTAATTAATTAATCTTTAAGCAATAAAGCAATATTTCCAAAACTTAACAATCATAGGTTAGATTATAGCATAATAAGTTTTAATAAATCAACTTAAAAGATTGGGTCAAAAATAGAAAAATCAATCAATCAATTTTTTTATTTTATGCAACAAGGCAATTTTTCCAAAACTAAACAATCTTAGGTAAGATTAAAGTAAAATAAGTTTTAATAAATCGACTTGAAAGTTTGGGGGCCTTGTCCACGTAGTGGTTTAAGGTTGACTAATCAAGAATTAAAACTGAAAACTTTCTGAAAGTATCAGAAAATATATGGGGGAGTATATCCTCCAATATTTAAATTTAATAATAGTAATACTTAATTTCAAAAAAAATTATTATTTTTGAATGAATATTTTAAACTTGAACTGCGTACTCCTCTAGTAAGACTTATGTTTATACTCTACTGCATATCGTTTTAGTTATTAATTTAAATCAATACAAATCATAATAAGAAATACTATACATGGCTAGATGTGACCCTATCTGCAATAACCAATATTTACATAAAATATACAGTGACCATAAGCAAGGATGTGCCTAGTTATAATAATTTTACAAATGTACAAAGCAGATAAAATGATCTCTAATATTACAGGGTTAGTAAAGCGAGTAATATAAAATTAATAACAACAAGAAGTAATAAATTACCCTCTAGTATTTGAGCAGCTACGTTGCAAGCGTTAAAATTAATTTGCACTAACCAATATATACATGAAATATACAGTAACCATAAGCAAGGATGTGCCTAGTTATAATTTTACAAATGTACAAAGCAGATTAAATGGTTTCTAATACTACAGGGTTAGTAAATAAAGCAAGTGGTATAAAATATTAACCACAAGAAGTAATAAATTGCCTTCCAGTACTTTAGCAGTTACGTTGCTAGCGTTAAAATTAATTAAATTTATCTATATGATATGGTCTACCAGTGAAATATATTTTTTATTAGAAAAAGTAAGATAATTAATGGTTTGACTTATCCTTCTTTAGTAGTACGTTACTAGCGAGATTTAGTGAAAATAATACAAATTTAGGTATTAGCTTGGCTATTTACCAGTGAAATACATTTATCAAGAAAAGAAAGATACTAAGTTGACTTGATATTCTTTAGTAGTACGTTACTAGCGATTAATATGATATAAAATTACCCCGCATTAATGTGATTACTTATTGAAAGTCGAAAATGGTTAATAATTAAATTTTGAAGAAGGTATTAGTTATTAAATTATGATAATCGAAGAAGGAAAAAAGCTACTCATCTTAATCTGGCTCTGGATATCCAACGGAGAGACTCTGGCAGGGGTATGCGTCAAGCAGCATGTGTTACTTAACCATAAAAATCGTCGAGGGCATAAAAAGCGGTAACTTCATACCAAAATAGGATACAAAAAACCTCTCAACGGGCGCCTTGGTCTATCCAAATCATATATGTACACCATCCATTCCAGTTCAAGTGGTAAAAGTAGGTTAAAATGTGAAACTTAGTTTTGGGATTGAAAATACGAGTTAAGAATACTAATTAAAGTTCCTTAGTCGAAAATACTGGAGTAAAAAGATGCAGGTAGGATGAAATGTTAATCGCAAAAATAATAAAATAGAAAACAGGATGATTAAAGACATCAGGATAAAAGTGAATGAGTGAAAAGGGATAAGTAAGATAAAGTTTAAGCGTAATAAGTAAAAGTTAAAGAAAGAAAAAAGGGGAAAAAGAAAAATAGGGAAAAAGAAAAACCTGAAAATAAAACGTGGACCATGAGTACGCCATTTAGCCAAGGAAAAAGTGAGGCCTTACCAGATGTTATGGTTTCTATCGGCCAGGCGGTCAATTAATCCCATCTAAACTGGCTTCAAGTGGTTACATCTATGAAAATTCCAATCCGGACTGCAGCCGCTACACTTTAATGTGCAATCTTAACACAGATCAACCATTTTACTTAATATCACCGCTGCTGTTCAACCTCTCGGGGCCGATGTTAGTTGGAACAGGCGGGGCAAACGAAAAACAACGCTTTTATCGAATCAGCAAGTAAAAAAAACAAGTTCACATCGTGCAATTTCGAGGTATCAGGTGACATTGACGACTTCCGCTAACCGACTAAACTTTTGGGGATATTTGAACTGTGAAACGGGAGACAACTGATTATGACCGAAATCCTCCAGGAAACTAGAAAACTAACCCATAAAATAAGAGGTTAGGTATTTTCGAAAAACAAAAACAATACACTGGGAACGTGCCAACAATCTAAAGATTACAATCTTCAAACATCCAATTAACATAATATGGTTCAGTCAGCCAGAGATACATGTCATAATTATGGGTTGCCTATTAGTAGGTAAATTAATTCAAAGGATTTTATAAGTTGCAGGTTCTATCTCTGTGGTTCTATCAAGGTTCTTTACATAGGCGTAGTCAAACTTTTTTTTTAAGATGTTATTGATATTTAAATTGTATGAAAATGCTTATAAAATTGGTAAATTACTAACGTTGTAACAAGCATAAAAAGGTTGTTACAGTATATACAAAAAAGTATACCTACTTATTTTTCAAAAATTATTTTATTTCAACATGTATATACAAAAAGCATATACAAAAAGTATAAACAAAAACTTTAACTTAAAAGCTACCAATTATTATGAACATTAATATTAAAAACACAATTTGTTGCATTCTGTTATCATCGATTTTTAGTTGTGGGAATTCATGACTAAGCCGGTACTGCTTATGTTATGAGTATCAAATATCACCGATGAAGCAGGACGGGCAGCCTGGGTTTTTGTTGGAGGATGCGGGGCACTCTCGACTTGAATCTGAATTAGAGTTGTTCTTTTATATTTTATATGGGTGTTTTACTTTTATTATTTTTCTTTTCATATTATAAATTTGTTTGCGAATAAGTGTTTAATTGACAACATCAGAAGTGGGATAAAACCTTGTGCCTTTTTGTACTGTTTTTTTTTAAATCACGGGATAGTGTTTTTGTGTCAAAATGTCTCGTCGTCACAGGTCCAGTCAGCCCAGTCGGAGAGATTTGGAGACCCCTAGTGCTCGTAGCCGATCGCGACGACATAGTAGTCAGGAATCATTTTCTGAGGCTCGTGAAATGGGCAGTCCCAGGGATGAAATGCAAGTAAGAAGTTTTACCCCTCCTTTTGACATTAGGGGTTCTTCTAAGCAGGACGGTAGTGAGTCTACTCATTCTTTAAGTAAAGTTTTTCTTCAGGGCATTGAAAAGATTATCAGTAAAACAAATGTAAATCAAGGGGTCATTAATAATAATATAATAGATGAGTTTAACCCCCTTTTTCATGATATTATGGAATGGCTTCATGCGGTTGACGAGTTTTCCGAAATAAATAATTGGTCTGACCAAGTTACTTGCCACTTGGCTCTTAGTAAACTACGGGGTTCGGCGGAAACTTGGTACCGGGGACTGCCAACACGATTGTTTACTTGGGGCGAATGGAAGAAACTATTGCTTGAAAATTTTATACCAAAAAAAGATTTGCATTCGGATATGTCAAGAATGTTAAATTATACTCCTCAACCTCAACAAAGCTTATACGCATACTCTTTTGAAAAATTAGCCTTGATCAATAAAATGAAAATTCCATTATCGGATGCTGATAAAGTTAATTTAATAATGGGAGGTATTAAAAATCAACAAATTCGTTTTTCTGTTGAAACCTCTCAGATAACTAACCCAGCCAAGCTAGCTCGATATTTCAAAGTATTTGATGATACAAATAATTATGTTGAACCAAAACCTGAGGTTGCCAAACCTGGTACATCTTATTGCAGGACAACGGCACCGTCGGCGTCGGTTACAAAAAGAAATAATAAACGCTTCTACTCTTCCTCTTTAAAATGTTTCTCATGTCAACAAATAGGGCATATCAGAAGTCAATGTCCTAAGAACAAAAACACGTGTAACGACGTCGCCATATATCATACTAATTTGTGACTACCCGGTATAAAATATTCATCAAATTCCATGCAAAAATATATAAAAGACATTTACGTAGAAAATAAGTTAATTCAGTGTTTTATTGATTTTGGAAGTGAATGTTCTTTAATTAATGAATCTGTTATTCCTACACTAAATTTGAAACTTAAAAAACTTCAAGATTATGTTACTATTAAGACTGTATCCGATACAGATTTAAAGGTTTTTTATTATGTGACTGCTAATGTAAACATTGACTCCGTTGAAAAACAAATAAATTTCTACGTTATAAACAGACAAATAATGGACGTTGATGTTTTGATAGGACAAAATTTTACTGAAATTGATGATGTCACTTATTTTAAAAAAGGCTCAACGTTATGTTTTAATAGTCATTCTCAATCGGGCGATTTGATTTTAATTAAAACAAATGTTAATGTTGGAATTCATGACCCAGTGGCGGAGCGTACACTTTTTCACATTTTAAATAAGTTTCAAAATTCTTTTGCAGCTAGCTCTTTTGACGTAGGGACGTCTGGAGAAGAGATGCGGATAGAGTTAACCTCAAATGTACCTGTTACACATAGAGCGCGAAGATATCCTGAGAAAGAAAGATCGTTAATTAGAAATATTGTTGATGAACTTTTACAACACAAAATTATTAGGGAGTCGGACTCACCTTATGCCAGTCAGGTATTATTGGTTTCAAAAAAAAATGGCGAGAAAAGGCTATGTGTAGATTTTAGGGCTATAAATAGAATAACGGTCCCAAATAAAAATCCCTTAAATTTAATTGAAGATCAGATAGACCGGCTCTCAGGGTACAAGTATTTTTGTAGTCTCGATTTAGCATCAGGGTATTACCAGATTAAAATGGCAGAAGATTCAATTGCGAAAACTGCCTTTATTACACAAGATGGTCTTTACGAATTTTTAAAAGTACCATTTGGACTTACCAATGCGCCGGCAGTATTTCAAAAAATTATAAATAAAATTTTAGGTAAATTAAGATTTAATAAAGTATTGGTTTATCTAGACGATATCCTAATCCCCGGTAAAACTATCACGGACACATTAGATACTCTACAGGAAGTATTAACTCTTTTCCAAAAATCCGGTTTAACTTTTAAACTAGATAAATGTTATTTTTTACAAACAAAAATAGAATTTTTGGGTTATGAAATATCAAATTCAACGATTAAACCGACTGATAATAAAATTTGTGCTGTAGAAAAGTTTCCGATTCCTCAAAATATATATAACGTGAGACAATTTCTGGGTTTAACCGGATATTTTCGTAAATTTATTCCAAAATATGCCGAAAAATCTAAACCAATAAGTTTGTTATTACATAAAGACACTGAATTTATATGGGGTAAATTACAGCAAGACGCTTTTGAAACACTCAAAAGTGCCCTAATTCGAAAACCCGTTTTAGAAATTTTTAATAATGAATTAGAATGCCGAGTTTACTCGGATGCGAGTCGAATAGGAGTTGCGGGAATTCTGGTACAAGTAAAGCAAGGTAAAGAACACCCGGTGGCATATTTTAGCAAACAAACAACTAACGAACAACAAAAATATCATTCATTTGAATTAGAGGCATTAGCAGTAGTAATGACTGTACAAAAATTTCGACATTATTTATACGGAAGAAAATTTACTATAATCACTGATTGTTCTGCAGTGGTAAGCACTTTTAAAAAGGCGGAAGTAAATACAAGAATCGGTCGCTGGGTCATGGAATTAAACGAGTACACTTATGAAATTAAACATCGTACAAATCAACAAATGCGGCACGTAGATGCTTTGAGTCGAAATCCGATACCTCAAAATACTTCGAATACAGCGGAAAATATAGTTAGTGTTAATTCTATAAACATAACCGAAGGTGATTGGCTTTTATCGGCACAAGAGACCGATAAGGATATTAAAGCGATAAAAGAAATATTAGCATCTGGAGACGTACAGAATAACAAAGAAATATTTAATCAATATGAATTAAAAGGCGGGAAAGTTTATAAAATTACTGTCTACGGGCCGCGCTGGGTTGTTCCTGAAAATGCAAAATTTCAAATTTTACGCTTAAATCACGATGACATAGGGCATTTTGCTTTTGATAAAACTTATGAATCAGTAGCGCGCTTGTATTGGTTCTCTCGAATGCGACAAATTATAAAAAAATATGTAAACAACTGTCTTAATTGTTTATACCACAAATCCACGGAAAATAAAAAACCAGGATACTTGAATCCAATACCAAAAATTGCACGGCCATTCCATACGATTCATGTGGATCATTTAGGTCCCTTTATTAAATCACGTAAAGGTAATACACAGCTCTTTGTCATAGTTGATGCTTTTACAAAATATGTAATGATATATCCTGTTAAAAATACAAAAACAAGTTATATAATAAAAGCATTAACTGACGTGATAAAACATTTTGGGGCACCAAAAAGAATAATAAGTGATAGGGGGTCTTCATTTACTTCAACCAAGTTTAAAAGGTTTTGTTCTAAAAGGGGTATAACTCACTACTTGAATGCGGTAGGACTCCCACGTGGAAACGGGCAAGTGGAACGTTACAATCGGACTATTTTGGACTCTCTCTCCACTATGGGAGCGGATGTAGAAGACGACAGTTGGGATGACAATGTCGTTAATATTCAATTAGGCTTAAATGGAACTGTAAATAGGGCATTAGGGGCGGCTCCAAGTGAGGTGTTGTTGGGCTATCGTGTGACTGGACAAGTCGCGTTTATCCCGCCGGACATAAGGGATGAAATTAACGTGAGTGAACTTCGACGAAAAGTTAGTGACAGGTACCCGGACTATCAGGCACAACAAAAAGAACAGTTTGATGCAAAACGGTGTGCACCAAAGGTCCTTCAAGTCGGAGATTTAGTTTTGTTGAAAATCACATCCACACAAGCTACGGGGTCCAGTCAAAAGTTACGGCCAAAGTGGCGTGGCCCTTTTAAAATTGCAAGGCAACTGGGTAATGACCGTTACGAAGTTCGGGATATTCCTGGCAGTACTAGGTCACAGGTGCCTTATGTGGGTGTGGCTGGAATTGAGAATATCAAGCCTTGGATACAGTTTTAAAATGTAGTTCTTTTTTTTTTTTAAGTAAGTATTAGTGTACTGGAAATGGCGTGTGGCAACCATATTTAGGTAAGAATATGGACCTGGGCGCTATATGAGTAGGGACGGGCTGGCCTTGTGAATAGGGTTGTAAGTACCCGGTATTCTGGGAGGTTTCTGCGTCCTGGTACTCGCATTTCCAGGTGGGCTAGATTTAGTTTTCTAGCGCGGGCCCATAAGGTTTTTGTCATCCACAAACTGCAGTTGTGTATGACAGTGTTAATATTTAACAATTTGAAAATTTGAACCGTTTATGTACGTACGTTAGATATATATTTTTTTATTTATTTTTATTTTATTTTTATTAAATTGGTATACTATGTTTGGGTAATACAATTAATTTTATAGGTTTACTTAAGCGGAAAAATGTTTGTAAGATTAAAAAGATGAAAGCCCGCCCTGATAAATATTTAGTGAAACCCTCCTTGCTCCTTGCAAACGTAAACTTTATTGTCTCTCAACGAATAATATTCTACTATGTTGTTGGACTGGTTTGTAAGTCGTTCTTTTTTGTTCTTTACCCTTAGGTTTGGATGGTGGAGTGAGGACACTCCAATGTCAGGATTGGCCGAATGTTATCATCGATTTTTAGTTGTGGGAATTCATGACTAAGCCGGTACTGCTTATGTTATGAGTATCAAATATCACCGATGAAGCAGGACGGGCAGCCTGGGTTTTTGTTGGAGGATGCGGGGCACTCTCGACTTGAATCTGAATTAGAGTTGTTCTTTTATATTTTATATGGGTGTTTTACTTTTATTATTTTTCTTTTCATATTATAAATTTGTTTGCGAATAAGTGTTTAATTGACAACAATTCTGTAAATTATTTAAAATTGCCGGTCCAGTGGAGTTATTTGGTGTTAACTGGTAAGTGCATAAAGATGACGTCGATGGGGATGGCATCAAAACCAACATTTTTTTGTATGGAAGTTCCCTATATCCAAATTTTGTTTTATTTTTACTAGACTTTTTACCATCGAATAGCGGGACCATAATGTATTAGATTTCAAAACCTTACTTAGGTCTGAAGAATACGCCAGAAATACCTCTTCCTTATAGGTTTTCGCCCCTTTCTCCTTACACCATGTAACAAAATGTTCGTATTGCTTTTCATACCTTAGTCTGGATTTGGCAGGTAACAGCTCGATATTTACTTTATCTGCAGCCTTCAAAATGGCTTCGGGAAGTTCTTCGTCGGATGAATTCAATTGTATTGATTCGGTTTAATTTAGAAACAGACTGTACCTACAGTGCGTCCATAAAGTCTTGCACAAATTCATTTAAAATTCAGGTATTTACTTTTTAAAAACGCTCGGACACGTCAATTAGTACTTTTGTTTGCGCATTTTTTAACGTAAAATGTTTTTATACAGGGTGTCGCACGTATGAGGTATGAGGTCATCAATAAATGTGTTTAAAATAAATTTTCAAACGTCAATATTTCGGAAACCGTGATTTCCAGAGGTGTTAAGTGTTCATCATAGAATATAAAATTGATATAATATACAGGGTGTTCCATTAAAAAAAATCCTTGATGACCTCATACCTCATACGTGCGACACCCTGTATAAAAACATTTTACGTTAAAAAATGCGCAAACAAAAGTACTAATTGACGTGTCCGAGCGTTTTTAAAAAAAGTAAGCCCCTGAATTTTAAATGAATTTGTGCAAGACTTTATGGACGCAGTGTATACTGTCACATCGAAGACGCGTTGAACAACTCTGACGTTTTAGTAACAATGACACTACTTGGTTATCATAGCAAATGATATCCAACCACCCGTCACAGGTTAGTTTAATAGTTTTTTCGTGACATGACTTCAAAGAAATGTAAAGGGTTATATAAAAATATCTTCATTATTTTATATTTTCAAAAAATTAAATATACAACAAAAAGCTAGAAAAGAGGTAGATTTTATTAGATGGACCAATTCGTAAATACTTATTTACCTATTGTAATAATAGTTATAACTTCCGAGGTAAAAAGCTATCTAATAAGGTCAAAATTTGCATAATTTTACTTTCTCGCACTAGCGCGGGAAAGTGACACTTTCGAAACTAAAATGCGTGCAGGAAAATGGGTTAAAACGCACGGTCGTAGAAAAACATTTTTTACGTCAAAATGCGTTGCTTTTATTAATAATCGAAATATGAATAAGTGAAATAATCGGATTAAAACAATAAAAAATATGTTTTTTCAAAATAATTGGCAACCAGCTGGCGAATAATAAAAAAAATAGTTTTTTCTAAATAAATGATTGTTGAAAAAAATCCAGTAACATAATTACATTATAACGATTACATTTAGATATCATAGCGATAAAAAATCAACTAGGACTAAAATGGTTCTATTTGCATTCTAGCTCTTAGGCCTTGGCTTCTACCAAGTATTTCAAGAGTCCATCACCGCAAGCCATGGCCGACACGCAACCGACTATACAGCAATGTAAACTAAATGGGGTTTATTGTCCTCAGCTGTCAACAAATTACAAGAAAACTCCTAAATTATTTAGCTTCGGTTAAAAGGATATTGAAAGGCAATCCTATTTGCGAGTTTTTGCATTTTGCAGATTCTTTATTAATGACTTACATGTGGAGAAAATCATGCATACAGTTACAATTTTAACAGCGATAAATATATTACTGCATACGCTTTGAAAACGAAAGCCGAATAGAAAAATCTGCAACATGTGAAAACTCGCATATAGACTTGTCTTTCATTATCTTTTAACCAAAGCTAAATAATTTACCAGATTTCTCGAAATTCGTTCACAGCTGAGAGCATGAAACCTTATTAAAGTCATTAGTCTTAAATAGGACATTGATATGATAAAAACAATCCTCAAAACTAGTTAACGCGCTGTGGAATTTTTGTTGTTGTGTTGTTATTTGTTATGCGAATATTACCTTGACAATTAAGTCAGTGTTTTTTTAATTCTTTAACAATATCTCTTGCAGGAATATAATCTCCCACTTGCGTATCTTATCCAAGAGCTTTTTGTTCTATAGCCTCAACACTTGCATTTTTGTCACTTTTGAATATTTATATGTTATTACTACTTCGACAATAAATAAGGTTTTTTAATAAATTGTCAAAGTAACTAATTTGAACATCAAAGCTGAACATTTTGTAATAGCCTAACGGTTCAGCCGTTTTTGAAACATTTGAGTTTACAATTCTGATAAGTTGAATTGATGATAATCGAGTTATCGAGGTGTTCCGCATATTTCAATGTGACATATTTGTCGCTTTACTTTAAATTCAAATTTATATTTTATAATTTATGTAAGTAAATAACTATATGTTTTCTGTATATCCGCCACGGTTTTTGACACATCTTCTAATGTTTGATCTGTGTTGAGCATAATTATTTCTTGTTCAATCCTTTGTCTCAACAGTTGTATATTATGAGGTTTGTCATAATATATTCGATTTTTTAGAAACTCCCAGAGAAAAACATCTATCCGATTTAGGTCAGGGTTATTGGCCGGCCATTGCTCACTGAATGTGTCAATTTAAGGTATAGCAACAAATATGTTACTGAAGTATGTGGAACGCCTCGACAACTCGATTATCATCACATCAATTTATCAAAATTGCAAACTCAAATATTTGAAAAACGGGTGAACTAAACGTTGACATGTTACATATTTTTGAAATCACGGGAAAGAGATCTTTCGTCCTAGTGAAAAAGGTATGGGGTGTCCCATTTAAAAAAAGAAACCTTGCAATTGTTTTTCAACTTTGCGCCTATGTTTTTTTTTGACATGTCCAGAAGATAACACGTGAAATAATATGCACTCCTTGTTTTTAAAGATTTTTTTTTCCCCACTTATATTAACCCCTGTGGGTACACAAATATAAAAAATAACCCAGTACAAAGAAAGCTATACAGGGTGTTTCAGAAGCACGGTACATAACTTAAGGGGGTGGCTCCTTATGGTATGTATTCTAAGAGAAAGTGTTGAACATGTGCCGGAGTTGCCTCGATTTTGATTTGGGTAAAGGTTTCTAAAAAAAATCGAAAATCGGTTTGTTGTAATTTCGTCGCCACCAACACTTTCTGGCTGTATATAAATAATAGTGATGTAAACTTTATTTTTGCCTATACATTTTGACAAATAGACATGCCGGATAGATATTCTTTTGTTTGTTTCAATGGTTTCAGGGCCTAAACTACCCTAATTCTCTAAATTGTTTATTGTGCGTTTATTGTTAATAGTAACTATCCACAATTATACAGCGTGGCATAAAGTCGCGCATAATGTATGTAACTTTTGAATTACCTCGTACATGAAAAAGTGACCTTTATGAAAGTTAATCAGTAAATTATTTCCCACATTTCTACCTGCACGAATTTTTTCTTTCATTTCTGGTTTGGTTGCCATAGAGACCAACTTACTTTTTTTTAAATAACAATTTAATAAACACCCTGCATATGATTGCATATTTGGATTCTACTGGGAAAACTTTGAATTTTTTGTATTTCAAATTTTTATTTATTTAAAATCGTAGCAAACTTTATAATAACAAAATAAATAGCCTAGAAAATTGAACAACTTAACATCGGACTAATAAACAAGTGAACCCTTTTCAGTGAATCAGGTGTTCAAAATGACCACCATTTTCTGCTAAGCAGAGCGCCAGTCGATCTCTGAACCCGTCTATAACGTTTAAAAGAAAGTCCTCTGCGATAGCCTGAATTTCAGCACTAATTCTAATTTTAAAGATTTTAATTCATTTGTACGATTGACGTAGACTTTGTTCTTTAAGTGACCTCACAAAAAGAAGTCGAGCAGGGTTAAATCCGGGGATCGCGCTGGCCAGTCAATAGCACCTCTTCTGCCTATCCAACGTCCTGAAAATTGTTCTCTCATGTATTGTCTAACATTTGCCGCGTAATACGCAACTGCTCCATCTTGCTGGAACCATACCTGTTCGTTATTGTCATTATTTACACCCGGTAAAACCATTCTGCAAGAAGGAAGTATGTGATTTCTGAGAAGGTCCAGATATTTTTCGCCATTCCAATTACCATCTATGAAAAAAGGTCCCACAATATGTCTACCAACTATGACCGCCCAAACTTTAACTTTTTCGGGCCTCTGAGTATGACCTTCCTAGAACCTGTGAGTGTTCTCATCAGACCAATAACGATAATTGTGTCTATTAACAATGTCATTTAAATGGAAATTAGCTTCATCCGAGAAAATGATATTTGTTGCGAAATTATTATCGTTATTGCATATTTCCATCATCAGCTCACAAAATTCAGCTCTTCTATCAAAATCGTCCTCGGTTCACTCGTGCACCAACTTTATCTTGTAGGGATGCCACTTCTCCTGTTAAACAAATTATTTTAAAATCCATTGCCATTGGCCTGGATGATTGTGCTGTTGTGCTGGATTTTCATGTATTGAGAGCATGATATCCGAAGCTTTGTCTCCCCCGGTTGCTGTTTTAGATCGACCTGATCTAGCGGCTTCCCTAACACTGCCTGTTTCTCGAAATTTCTTTACCACTCGACATACCGTTGACTGATTTATTGGAGGCCTATTTGGATATAATTCATTGAAAAGTTAACAAACTTGATCTTGCGCTCTCTTCATATTTCCGTCCCCGCTCATTATTAAAATTTCAACTCGTTGTTTCTCATTCAGATGAACCATAGTGCACACAAATGAGAAATCAGACAACAGAAAATTTAACAGGAACTCAAAATTGTAATAAGAAATTGCTGTCATAAAAACACCTTGACTTAACTGGTGGGTATTAGGTAGGAATAATTACAATTAGGAAGTTTTTTATTTTTGAGCTGTCATTTTCTCGGAAACGCTTGCAGATAGGTAAAAATTTCGAATATAAAAAATTCAGAATTTTCTCAGTATAATCCAAATATGCAATTATATGCACGGTGTTCCATTTAAAAAAAGTAAGTTAGTCTTTATGGCAACCAAACCAGAAATGACAGGAAAAATTCATGCAGGTAGAAATGTGGGGAATAATTTACTGAACAGCTTTCATAAAGGTCACTTTTTCGTATACGAAGTAATTCAAAAGTTATAGGCATTATGCGCGATTTTTTTGCCACTCTGCATATTTTTGAAAAGCTTAAAAATGGTCCAATCAAATCAGAGAAAAATATGCAGGGTGTCTCATTTAAAAATCAAATGTTTGCTTTAAATCTCGAAAAGTAAGACTCCTGGAAAAAAAGTAAGCGCGCCACTGAATTCTACTTAAAAAACTCTCTTGGGAATAGTTTTCAGTTTTTTGATAAGTTAAAGGATAACCTAAATACAGACTTACAAGCTTTCGACACCACGTTGAAAACTAAACTAGGTAAGTTGGAAATATTCTACTATGAAATAAGGTACCTCTATAATTTAAGTCCAGGTACCTGTAAGCATATGGTTTATTGCGATTTTACTGCTAATGACCCAAATAGAGGATAGTGATAATTTTGTGTTTATTCGGAAAATGTGTTTCGAATCTTGGACGGATGATAATGAGCTAAAGAAGTTGTAGCTACAGAACATTTTTTTTAATAGTTCTGGTCAAAGTGCATAACAAATTTATAGCTAATTTTCTCGGTTTTCAAAAATAGGCGTAAGTCAAAAAGTTGTCAAACTATCAATACCATCAAGTGAATCAAAACTATCACTTAAATAATAAATTTATATACAGATCTTCGGAACTTAATGTGCTTTGGGCCCCTTGTTTGTACAATCCCGTATTCCCGTATATAACATAAATGTTAATATTACTGCTAGGGTTGGAAATTTATGCGTTTTAAATTCCGGCAAATGGTTTAATCTTTGTAATTAAAACGTATATTGCAGGGCTCGCCCTCGTGTTTCAGAACCAGCCCGGTAATACGTTGTGTTGCCGCCATGTTTAAACATGAACGATACAAATAATGCTTCAAAGGCATCGAAAATTGAGTTATGACTGGTGAAAGTAACGATAGATGTTTTTTAATAAAAATTGAAACTTAAGGCTCATATTTCTGCAGTTGCGAAAGGTCTATTTCCATCGTGGTGCCAAGCATTTGATCGGCATCGCACCTGCAAATATAATTTTTTTAGCGAAGCAATACTGATCCATATCGGGGCCGATTATATGATCCATCAACCTTTGAAAAGTTGCAGGGGCGGAATGCAGGCCGAACGGCATGACCTTAAACTGAAAAAGGCGTCTTGAGGGTATTGTGAACCCTGTAATCGGTCTGCTTTCTGGTGCTAGCGGAACTTGCCAGTAGCCCTGCTTCAGATCTAGGCTGGAGATATATCGGGCCTTCCTAAGTTTATCCAGGATGGCGTTTATGTACGGTAACGGATATGCATCTTTACGGCTTGCCTCATTCACTTTTTGAAGGTTTACACAAAATCGAAATTTCCCATCTTTCTTTCGAGCCATAACTATTGGGGAACTCCAAGGGCTATCAGACGGTTCGATAATGTCATCTTGTAATATCTTGTCGACTTCGGCGTTAATAATTTCTTGCATTTTTGGATTCTGGGGGTAGTATCTTTGTTTAATAGGATCAGTATAAGTTAGGTGGATTCGGTGTTCTATTAGCGGCGTCGTACCTTTTATGTCCTCAAATAACGGTAATTCTTTGTCTAAAAATGCTTGTAACTGAATTTCTTCATCAGGGGTGAGTACTAACGGTGTTTTGGCGGGTACCTCTTCAATAAGACAACAAGTTGCAGCTGGTTTTGGGCCAGCAATGACTTCTTCATTCATCTGGACTCTTGCGGTATTCAGATCAACAACAAAACTATGCTGTTTCAATATATCCATGCCTAGTATTATATCGACGGCATGATGCGGTAGGAAATTGAATGTATTTAAAATAGTTTGTGAACCAATTTTCAGTTTAACTCGGTAGGCTTGTTTGACGGCGGTTACGTGACCATCGGATAGTCTAGTATTTCTTGTGGTAGGAATTGTCTCTTGGCATTTGGAATGTTCAGCTGCTAAATCTCCTATGTATGAATTAGCTGCGCCAGTGTCGATAAGGGCAGAAAATTCCCGGTTTTCCAGGGTTACGGAAACGATATTTCAATAATTAAAATAAATACCCTAATTTGTTTACAAACATCATAATCGGAGTTTCCACATTTATTTGACGGTTGCTTCAGATATTCTTCCTTTCCTGCTGTACTTGACGTACGTAATATAGTCACCCACTTTATCCTTGTTTAAGGGGTTTTTACCCTATATACAGAGGGTGTCCATTTTTTTTATGTAATTGCAGCAACTAATAAAAATAGAAACTTGCGGTTTCTACCTTGCTACTTTTTTGAGAAACAAAAGAAGCCACCAACAAAATTGTCATAGCTTTCTTAGTTTTTAAGCTACAGGGTGTTTTCGAAAAAGTTGCTTTTTGACCACTCCTTGTATTACGGTTATCCATTGACTTATCAAAAAATTAAAAACTGTTTCTAAGAGAGTTTTTTAAGCGGAATTGAGTGGTGCGCTTAGTTTATTTCTGGGCTGGGAGTCTTACATTTTGAGAGTTAGAGCAATAATATAATTTTTTAAATGGAACACTCTATATATTTTTCTTTTATTTGATTAGGCTATTTTTAGGTTTTTCAAAAATATATAATAGTTGATAGTAATTATTAAAAATGAACGCACAAATCGAAAAATTAAGAAAATTATGGTAGTTGGCCATTAAACAAACAAAAGAATATCTATACTCTGTTGCGTAATGCCAGAGAGTTATAAAATGTAAATTTGCAATGACAGGACCCTTTAAGCAGGGTGGACAGCTTAAAGGTTGCATTGTAAATTTCAGGTAAATTGCAATGATAGTTTTTCAAAAATCGGTATTTCAGATATTTAAGACCTACATACCCCTAATCGGTCCTAAATTAGGGTCACCATATAATAGAAAGATGAGTTTGGTGAATGAAAGTAGTGTGATAGCGGAGTTACTACAGGTAGTATATTAGAATAATAGGTATAATAATAAATTATACTTGATTATAATTAAAGAGATAATTGAGATATTAATTATTCTAATATTAAGTACATATAAACTTATTAGAAGTAAGAATAATATGAAAATAGATAAATTGGAATAAATATTAATATTTATTAAAAAAAATCTACTATGTACAGGGTCTTCCAACGAGGACTGAACAGGGGCTCATTTTTGAGCTTCCTTGTATTTAAAGAAAAATCCAAAATAGCCAATCGATGTACTTTTTCCTACAGAATTCAAAAATGAAACCAAAAATTTATTTGAACCAGAAACAAAAGAGTTACGCTATGGATAAGGTGTTTTTTTTTAAATGGAACATAGCTTTTTTTATACGATTTTTGGAACGAGTGATTTTTGTTTGTCCGTTCTGATTAAAATATTTAATATTGTGACAGCTATTTTTATTAAATTTTAATGTTTTATCCAGTATAATTTGACTTTAACCTGTTTGAAACATACACTAGGTAATAAAGGTATAATCACCTTTGAATCCTTCAAAGTCAAAAAATTTGACAAATTTACTATAATATTGCCGAAATGAAATATTCATTAGATGAGAGATTGCAGATTGTTATCTTGTTCTACAAATGCCAAGAAAATGCAAGAGAAGCAAGGAGAAGATTTATTGCAAATTTTCACAGAAATATATCCGTCAATACTATTCTAAGGATAAAGAACCTATTTGAGGAAAATAAAACATTACATGACAGAAAAAGACATGACAGAAAAAGAAATCCAAAAAGGAATAGAAATCGAGACCGTGCCATTGTGATTTATTTTCGACTGAATCCAACCAAATCAATTTCGGACGCAGTTCGGGACGTTCAATACGGCGGCGGTGTAAGACGCAGAAGAGTTACCCAAGGAACTGTTCACAGGACTTTAAGAAATCATAAATTTAAGTCTTATCATTTCCTTCCACTTCAACATCTAACACCGGCACAAAAAGAACTTCGCTTCCAATTTGTTTCCCAAATTGTGATTCGGAAAGAAAACGAAGACCCTAATTTATTCAGAAATATCTTATGGACTGACGAAGCCACATTTACAACATCGAGGGTTTTCAATAGACATAATAATCATCACTGGGCCGTTGGAAATCCAAGATAATTTCAGACCATTAAATTTCAAGGAAGGACTTCAATCCATGTTTGGTGTGGCATAAAAAATAATAGAATTTTGTGACCAATATTTTTTAACGGGACTTTAAATGGACAGAGATACTACGAGTTCTTAGAAAACGAAATTGAGAACTTTTTGGAAGATTTACCATTGGAAGAATATCAAAATTTAATTTGGCAACATGATGGGGCCCCTCCGCATGCCGTGCGTGAGGTTACTCAATATTTAAACGGACGCCATGAAGAATGGATTGGTAGAAATGGAACGTATGCTTGGCCACCCAATAGTCCCGATTTGTCAATATTAGACACATTTCTTTGGGGCCATTTAAAGAACGTGGTATACAAGCAGCGAAACCACGATATTGAAGAGATCATGCAGAAAATTGTGAATGAAATAAATCGCCTTAACCAGGAAAATTACAGTATAACAGCAAGTTTGGAAAGGCTACAAAGAGGTTATCGCACATGTTTCGAGAACAACGGAGGTCACATTGAACAATTAAATTATTAATGTTTTTTTTTTTTTAAATTAGTATTCTTCTTCTTTGTATGCCTATCCGGGTCGGATGCTGGCGACCATCTGAATGATCATAATTTTGTTGACTGCTTCCCTGAACAGTCCCGTGGTTGACTTTCCGAACCAGACTCTTAGGTTTTTCAACCATGAGATTCTCCTTCTTCCTGGTCCTCTGCTTCCGTAAACTTTACCTTGTAGGATGCATTGGAGGAGATGGTATCGATTTTCATTGCGCATTATGTGCCCAAGATATTCTAATTTCCTGCATTTAACGGTGTAAAGGACCTCACGTTCTTTTCCCAGGCGTCGTAGGATTTCTTCATTGGTCACCCTCTGCGTCCACGACACTCTCAGCATCCTTCGATACAGCCACATTTCGAAGGCTTCCAGCTTCCTCTCAGTAGCAGCAGTCAGTGTCCAAGCCTCTACTCCGTAGTACAAAACAGAAAAGACGTAGCATCTTAACAACCTGATCTTGAGGTTTATGTTCAAGTCATGGCTCTTGAAGCACTTTGTCATTTGATTGAACACTGCTCTGGCCTTCTCTATCCTGCATCTGATTTCCTGTGAATGGTCCCACTCTTCAATAACACAGGTACCCAGGTATGTGTATTTTTGTACTCTTTCCACACGTTTTCCATTTATAATTAGGTGGTCATCCGGGATATTTCTTTTACTGATGATCATTAATTTGGTTTTGTCAACATTTATATCAAGACCCTATTGCTGACTGATCAGTGTGATTTGTGTCATCAGGTTTTGCAGATCGTCTAGGTTATCTGTGAACACGACGGTGTCATCTGCATATCTTATGTTGTTCAGCCTCTGTCCATTCAGGTTCACCCCCGCCTCGCTATTCTCCAGCGCCTCACGAAAGATGTACTCGGAGTATATGTTGAACAACAGTGGAGACAATATGCAACCCTGTCGAACTCCTCTAGCAATTCTGACTGGCTCTGTGTGGTTGTCCTGTACTCGGACGGTGGCCTTCTGATTCCAATACAGGTTCGCGATGATCCTAAGGTCTTTGTCATCCAGTCCGATTTTCTTCAGTATCTCTATTAGCTTTGTGTGCCGGACTCTATCGAATGCCTTTTGATAGTCTATAAAGCAGGCATACACGTCACAGTTCATGTCTCTGCACCTCTGGAACAACACCTGCACACTAAACACTGCCTCACGAGTGCCGAGCGCGCTTCTAAAGCCAAACTGCTTGGGGCTTAATTCGTCTTCACATATCCGATAGATTCTCCTGTGAATGACTTTCAGAAACAATTTCAACAAATGACTCATTAAGCTTATTGTTCTGTATTCTTGGCATTTTTTGGCCCCAGGCTTCTTGGGCAAGGTGATAAATTCCGATTCGAGCCATGCCCGTGGTATATCTCCCGTATCATAAATGTGGTTGAAGATCGTCGTCAACCATTCAATGTGATTGTCGTCCAGCAGTTTGATGAACTCCGCCTGCATCCCGTCAGGCCCTGGCGCTTTACCCTCTTTGAGTCCATCAATCGCAGCTTGTACTTCCTTTCTCAATATCACCGGTCCCGTATTACCATCAATTTGTGGTGATGGTGGTCTTTCGTCATGGAAAAGTTCCTTGATGTAGGCTTCCCACGTGTCCTTGATCTTTGCTTTTTCAATAATAAGCTCGCCGTTTTGGTCCATCAAACTGTTCCCCGATTTTGATTTTGTCTTTCCTGTTAGTTCCTTGATTTTGCGGTGTAGATTGAAACTGTCGTACTTTGCGCTGAGGGCTTCTATTTCATTACATTTAAGTTCCAGTTCTCTCTGTTTTGCTTCTCTGATCTTTCTTCTAATGGATTTGTCGAGTTCTTTGTATAGTACAGGTTTATTCTTGTTTTTTCGCCTTTGTTCCATCATTTCAAGGATTTCACTGGTCATCCAGGGTTTTCGTTTTAATTTTTCGGGTTGTAATAGCGTAGTTTTGAGGTTCTGCACACTTTCACATAGTTCCTGAATCTCCACACTCACATCTTCATGTACCAGGTGTTCGTTGTTTTTGTGATGTTCATTCAGCTTCTTCCTTACCTGTATCGCCACTGCAGAGTCTTTTAGTTTTCGCAAATCGTAGCGTCTTATCATTCTTTTGTGTACCTTCTTTAGCCGTAGTTTAAAAACACCCACCACTGGATTGTGATCCGATTGTATGTCTGCTCCCGGATACGTTTTTACTGAGGTAAATGCGTTCCTATATCTACTGTTGATCAAGATATAGTCAATCTGATTTCTGACTATAGCATCTTCCCTGTCTGCCGGTGAACTCCAAGTGTATATTCTCCTCGGGGGTAATTGGAAGAAGGTGTTTGTGACTACTAGCTTTTGTTCCTCCACAAATATGCTAAGCAGCTCTCCTCTGTCGTTTCTTTCTCCTAGACCCCAGGGGCCTATATGATTTCCTGAACATCCGCGTCCCACTTTGGCATTGAAATCACCCATGACCAAGTTGACATCTTGTTTTGGGAGTTTTCGAAGTACAGCCGTAATGTTCTCGTAAAATTGCTCCACTTCTTCTTCGCTGTGGTCTCTTGTGGGTGCGTACACCTGAATTATGTTTATTCTTGCAGGTTTTGCTTCGATTTGTAGTAGCAGAAGTCGTTCGGATATTGGTACAAAGTTGGTTACACACGTTGCTACGTTCTTACTCACTATAATTCCTACCCCGTATTTGTGTTCATTATTAGTTGGTCCAGAGTAGTATATCCTATGTTGGTTGATGTCGCACTGCCCCGCTCCTGGCCATCTTGTTTCGCTGACACCAAGAATACTGATCCGCATTCTCTCCATTTCCTGGATTGCGTTGTTAATTTTACCAGGTTGAGCCAACGTTCTTACATTCCACGTTCCCATTCTCACCTCTCCGTCTTTCTCAGCCTTATTCTTAATAATGTTCACAACTGTCCCCCCCGGAGATCCGACTGGGGGACTTGAAACTCCGGTATATTTATTTATGAACTTCATCATGATGGCTATACTAGGGACTATCCGTAGATCTTTACTGCAGTGGTTTCCCGTTGCCTTCTACAGTCTAATGCCGTTGACTGTCCACAGTTCCTCCGCCTTTAGGGCCAATTTCTTAACCCTAGGACAATAGAGTGCCCTATCATTTTCTAGTTCCTCCACCCGAAGCTGTTGACCAGAAAATGGGGGATTACTTATACCGGTAATCATTCGGTCGACAGAGCCTCGTCAGTTTCTAGCAGGGTGCACCACGTGCAGGTGAGGTTGTCATTTGGGTCAGCTATATGTATGCTGTCATCCCTTACCCCCCTTAGTATAGAGTTGGATTTCTTTTTCTGTCATGTAATGTTTTATTTTCCTCAAATAGGTTCTTTATCCTTAGAATAGTATTGACGGATATATTTCTGTGAAAATTCTTCTCCTTGCTTCTCTTCCATTTTCTTGGCATTTGTAGAACAAGATAACAATCTGCAATCTCTCATCTAATGAATATTTCATTTCGGCAATATTATAGTAAATTTGTCAAATTTTTTGACTTTGAAGGATTCAAAGGTGATTATACCTTTATTACCTAGTGTATGTTTCAAACAGGTTAAAGTTAAATTATACTGGATAAAACATTAAAATTTAATAAAAATAGCTGTCACAATATTAAATATTTTAATCAGAACGGACAAAAAAAAAATCACTCGTTCCAAAAATCGTATAAAAAAAGCTATGTTCCATTTAAAAAACACCTTACCCATAGCGTAACTCTTTTGTTTCTGGTTCAAATAAATTTTTGGTTTCATTTTTGATATTCTGCAGGAAAAAGTACATCGATTGGCTATTTTGGATTTTTCTTTAAATACAAGGAAGCTCAAAAATGAGCCCCTGTTCAGTCCTCGTTGGAAGACCGTGTACAATACAACAACCTAATTTTTAAATTTTAGTCGTCATGTTCCGAGTAGTCCGATGAACCATCGTCGTTGGGGTGCAGAGAAATAATAAGGGGCTCTACAGTATTTTCTAGCATGTTATCAGCTTCCCACATTCTTTCTTCTATTTCAATCAGATGTTCGACGCACTCCATTTTTCACAATCCACTGTCTTTGAATTTTTTCATAACAAAAATTCATTTCCTACGAGCGTGAGGGAAATTATCATATATGCCAGTACTTTCAATTTGATAACATCAAAACTGATGTTATCAAATTAAAAGTACACATTGAAAAATCTTTGTATATTCATTTTGACGTCTTAATTGTAAGTCTAGATTAAAAGGAGACCTTCTCGCTTATGCTACTCATGTTTGGAACAATGTCATAGAACATCATAGGGAGTCCCGGGCAGTAGCACTGGACATTTCCAAGACCTTTGATTGAGTATGGTGTGAGGGGCTCCTAACAAAAGTGAGAGCATACGGAATGCCGGTTCAATTTTGTTCATGGCTGTCAAGCTTTCTTAATGACCGTTCTCTGCGAGTGGCGATTTGCGGGTTTCTTTCAGACATATTTAACATCAACGCCGGAGTCCCTCAAGGTTCTGCATTTTCAACTGTCAACCTTCCTGAAAGACCGTTCTCTGCGAGTATTGATTTATGGGTTTCTTTCAGACACATTTAACATCAACACCGGAGTACCTCCAGGTTCTATATTATCGCCCACCCTCTTTTTATTATACATTAACGATCTTGCGGAAAAAACTAAAAATTCTATATATAGCTTAGCTGATAACAGCATATTTGTTTCATCTTTTACATTGACTGCCAGTGCACATCTCTATAGGCAGCAAGAGGTCTCACGTCTCAACAAAGACCTGGAAGAAATTCTATCTTGGGGGACAGTAACTAAGTAGAACTTAACGCTAAAAAAACCAAGGCGGCAGTTTTTTCTAAAAAAGTTAATGTTGAGAACCGGATATAGTCATGGCGAGACACTGGATTCCCTTGGTGTTGACGCCGCCGTTATATGCTTGCGCCAAACATAAATTGTTTACTGTATTTTCCATAGGTTGCGTGGTTCAAAATATATCAGTTGAAATAAACGGCTTTTTTTCTTACACAAAATATATCTATTTACTTCTGGTATTTCATTTACTCGTCTTCACATCCGTTTTGCGTAACAGCAAATGCTTTTTAGTTTTACAACTTAGTATGGTAACTACTTACTCCATTAAACAGCTATACATTTTTACATCACTAACATTACATCACTAAACAACAATAATGTCGGGATACACTACTGTACTCTTAAAAATTCGAGGATTTATCGTATCTACGAACTTGAGACTGCTTTTTACACTATATAAACAGAAATTGAGTCGTGGTATAATAACAACGTTGAATAACGTTAGTAGTATACCTTGGGTATTCCCCGCGAATTGACCTGGTTATTTCAACAGATAAATGGAACTAGAGTTGGGATGTATTAATCACATTAATTCGGAATGAACGCCGCGAATTTTCCAACTATTTCATGGCTTGAATACCATAAAATCAAGTAAACCCGCGCAAAATGCCGCGAGGAGACCCGTACGCTTTCTACAAAGGCTTGTACGTATCTGATTTGTCAAAACATGTTAATTCGTATTCGCGATATGTCATCCCTTTCGTACACACAGTACCATCCTGTTATACCGTTTCAACTAGCACGTAAGTATATCTGGTTGCATAACAATAAATCCTTCGTTTACATCACGTACGCTATAAACACTTCGTTTAAGCCGTTTAATACGTTTTAGAACCTAAATGTAGTTAACTGCCTTTTCTTATTTCCATGCGATTTTTCGCCTCATTGCACCGTAGACAAAAATTAAATTGCAGACAGCGGCGTTGCCGTGCTTTCTCTACTTTGACTTGATACCTTATGTTGTTATTTAATTAAGCAACTAGACAACTGAGCCTTTCTCTAACACTTGGCTTCATCAATTCATTTATTGGTCGTCAATTTGGATAGTTATATGTCTTGGCATAGTCACTTTGCGGCTTTGGTAAGGCAGCCTCGCGAAAGCTTGGAATACATTTCCGAACTAAGAACCTTTATACAGCCCAACAACTTTTAATAGTCTATAAAGCCCAAATTTGACCATCGCTGGAGTACTGTTCGCATATTTGAGGCTCTGCTCCTAAACATACCCTGAGATTGCTAGATTCCATTCAAAGAAGAGCCATTCGCTTGTACGGTGATCATGATCTGACAAACAACCTGGAAAGCCTTGAACATCGAAGGCAGGTTGGCGACCTAAGTCTATTTTACAAATATTTTCATGGCAAGTGCTCAACTGAGGTTGCCCGCTTCATTCCACCCGGAGCGGTGCATGGTAGAAATACATATCGAGCCACTGCAGCCCATCCGTACGTGGCTCAGCTTGGTGACGGCACTGTTTTAAAATTCTTTCATCTGGAGAACGTCATCACTTTGGAACGACCTTTCTGGGGCCGTGTTCCCTAACAAGTATAATATCCAAAGATTCTAACGTGAATCGTTTCCTGTGCACACCCACCGCTCGCAAAGCGCCATAAAGGATTAATCATGCAGTGCTGTGCCTAATCATTTAAAAAAAAATTGTTTATTACACAAACTCAATTGCATAGCAACGATATAGGTATGTGATTGTTGATGTATTATATCCCACACGTGAGTGTTGGAAGGACTGGGATTAATGCTGAAAGTAGTGACTTTCCGTACGCTTATAGAAAAAAATATTATTATTCGGCCACTATTATGAATGAAATAGCAATAGTCGAGCCGCCTGTCACAGTTTCTGATAATATGGCCTGATCTAAAACAACAGCAACTTTCTCTTCGGGTGTCCATAAAGGAGAGTGTGGTGAAACTACATGATCAGGATACAGCTTAAAATGCCTCAAAATTTGCAGCACTTCATTGCAACTTATACCTACGTCTAAGAAGATTTCTCTTGTGCTTTAATGCGGATCAGGCTAGGATAACTTAAATGGTGAAGATCGTTCCCCGTTCGTTTAGTTCTTCAACCAGACGATGATGGCGCTATTGTAGGGATTTTGTTTTATAAGGTTGTTCATATCCTAACGTTGGTAGCGGCTAAACATGTATTTAGAATGAGCGTGGGGAACGTTCTCTATCTTTCTCTCTCCGAATTCAACCGTACCAGCAAAGGTGCGATAAAGATAAAAATATGACTTATGCGCTGATCCATAATAAAAATTTGACTTTATTTGTGTGTTCTTATCTTCTTATCTACCATTTCACAAAGTGAATTCTTTTTTTGTAACTACAACCGAATCCTCTGTTAAAATATGAGGAACATGGTATGTTAGTGTCCTTGTGTCTGTATTTGATAAATGTGTGTTATGGCGTATATGAAATAATGCAGTTGAAAAATAGTACCCAGCAGAAACTGTAACAAAAATATTTTTTTCTGAAAATTAAATAGTTCACTTGTCTTTGGGATATGCGGTATACAATATTTCAATTTTTTTTTGCCGTCCTAAATAAATAAGTAAATACCATAACATCGTAAATATTTTAGGTGCACTTAACCATTTTTTGTGTAATGTACTTAACACTGTTTTCCCTCTTAATTTCCGCATTTTACCCATAGCGTAACAAGAGCACTTTTCGGCTGTCTGAGGAGATACAACAACTATTTGCCAGAAGAAGGGAGCAACACGGCTTTGACGTAAATTACGACCGTCTTGGCGTTAGACGAACTTTATGTGACCATTTGAGACTCGCAATAATTCCAACTCGCTGCTTCGTTACAAGGTATTTCGAGAACACTTAAAGACCCGACACTTAACGACTTGTACAAGTATATAAGAAACAGGCACGTAGCGAGGGGGTGCTCAAGGGGCTGAACCTCCCCGATATGTCCGATTTATTATTTTTATTTACAAAGATAGTTTACCCCTCCTCACTCATATATGGATATTTAATGGCAGTGCTCATCGCCTATACTCTGTTGCTTAATGCCAGAGAGTAATAAAATGTAAATTTGCAATGACAGGACCCATTAAGCAGGGGTGACAACTTAAAGGTTGCGTTGTAAATTTTAAGCAAGCCGCAATGATAGTTTTTTAAAATTCCGTATTTCAGATATTTAAGACCTACACACCCCGAATCGGTCCTAAATTAGGTCACCTTGATTTGTATACAATAGAAAGACGAATTTGCTGAATGAAAGTAATGTGACAGAGGAGTTACTACAGGTAGTTTATTAGAATAATAAGCATAATAATAATTATACTTGATATAATTAATATTATTAAATAATTAAGTAGATAAGAGCTTATATACCGGGTGTTTCTCAAAAGACGCTCACCCCTATAACTTTTTTGTATTCATAGATATTAAAATGAAATTTTGGAATTGTGCATAAGAGATGAGTCTACATTTATTGGCATAATTTTTGATTTGTTAGCACTTCCGGTTTAACTGGAAGTGACCTTGACTTTGGTATTTTAATTGGGACACCCTGTATATTTTTACTTATTTGGATTCAGTATGATATTCTGAGTAAAATGACATCCCACTTGTCATTTTTTGACGTGTTATAACATTTTTATTCTCATTTTTTGTATTAAATCTAGAGGGTCATGAATCAATTATTAAATAGGTTAATTTATAGTCAAGTAGTTTACGAAAAATAAAATTATGTCATATGAATTGACTTTCTAAGTTTCACAAGCGTTTAAAAAATGAAATGACGTTTACTCCATTTTTCCAAATGGAACGATAGGGGTTCACTAGGATATTTGAAACGAGCATTTTTTTCCCAACAGTTTGATACCATACACTCCTATGCTATTTTAAAATTAACACAAAAAATTTGCCTTTAAACCCAATCACATATTTAAAAGCGTTATGTATTATTATTGCCGCGCCCTGTCCTTTCTAAAGATAAGAAATATAAAGGCAGGTTTGAAAAACAATTGAATTGAATATCAAAACTAATATGGCTCTAATTAAAAGTTGTTTAAATGTCATTCAATTATAAAACTTAGATTGTAAATAAGGTAAAATGGTTAGTTTTACTAGAAATAAACAAATTGATATGCTCTTAATTTTTGGAGAGCATTATTTTTCAAAACTGGAACAAAAAATGCGTAAAGAACCCAATGAGGATGCGGTCAATAACTATGTTGTAAGTGAAGAGAAAGAAATTGACGTACTATCATTAGTTAACATAAATATTACTGCCTCAGTCAGAGAAATTGCTGTTGAATGTGATATTAGTAGCTCGTCAGTATGGAGGATCTTACATAAATACAAATATCATGCATACAAATACCAGATTCATCAACATCTCTATCAAAATGACCATGCCAGAAGGCTTGATGAACTGGTTTTTACAAAGACATCAACAAGATCCAACATTTCCGTCGAACATTTTTTATTCGGATGAGAGTCGATTCACAAATTTGGGCATGTTTAATAGAAACAACAAGCGTTATTGGTCACACTGGATTTAATGGAAGAAGGCAATTTTCAAGAGCGATTTGGATTCAATTGCTGGTTAGGTATCATTGGAGATAGAATTGTGGGACCAATTATTTTTGATGGTCACCTTACCGGCGAAAGATATTTAGGTTTCTTGCAAGTAGAAATAGAACAATTTCTTGAAAATTTGCCTGTAGTTGAACAAATGGTTATTATTTTTCAACAAGACGGGGCTCCACCACATTATTCTCGTGCTGTTAGGGAATACCTTCATAACACGTATGGGGAAAATTGGATTGGCACTAACGGACCGATAAGATGGCCAGCAAGGTATTAAGCTTTTTGGTAGGTATGTCTTTTCATCCTTTAACATTTTTATTTTCTAAATTAGATCCCCCGACCTAACTCCGTTGGACTTTTTTCAAGGGGAACCCTCAAAAACAAAGTCTACAACGTTCCACCAGTCACCCGTGCAGAACTTGAAAATAAAGTGAGAGCAGCAATTCAAGAAATGTAATGAGGGCAACTATCGAAAAAGTGGAAAATTGTTTTCATCAACAGGGAGGACATTTCGAACATTTCGAGCGATGATAATTGGTATTATAATTAAAGTCCTAGATTGATTTATTAATAATGAGAAACAATTACTATCTACTATTAGTTGTTTGTTGAGAATGAATTAGTTAACTGTTTAGTTCTTTTAGTTTAGTTTTAATTAAGCCTAGTTTCCTAGATCAATTTCTTAACACCTGCGTAAGTTTTAAAATAGCATAGGAGTGTATGGTATCAAATTCTTGGGAAAAAAATGCTCGTTTCAAATATCCTAGTGAACCACTATCGTTCCATTTGGAAAAATGGAGTAAACGTTATTCCATTTTTTAAACGCTTGTGAAACTTAGAAAGTCAATTCATATGACATAATTTTATTTTTCGTAAACTACTTGACTATGAATTAACCTATTTAATTGATTTATGGCCCTCTAGATTCAATACAAAAAATGAGAATAAAGATGTTATAACACGCCAAAAAATGACAAGTGGGATGTCATTTTTCTTAGAATATCATGCTGAATCTAAATAACTAAAAATATACAGGGTGTCCCATTTAAAATATCAAAGTCAAGGTCACTTCCGGTTAAACCAGAAGAGCTAACAAATCAAAAATTATGCCAATAAATGCAGACTCATCTCTTATGCACAATTCCAAAATTTCATTTTAATATCTATAAATACAAAAAAGTAAGTATAATATGAAAATAGATAAATTGGAATAAATATTAATATTTATAAAAAAAAATCTACTGCGTACAATACAACAATTGAACTTTTAAATTTTAGTCATCATGTTCCGAGTAGTCCGATGAACTATCGTCGTTGGGGTTCACTCAAATAATAAGGGGCTCTACAGTGTTTTCTAGCATGTTATCAACTTCCCACATTCTTTCTTCTATTTTAATCACATGTTCAACGCACTTACTCCATTTTTCACAATCCACTGTCCTTTTTCCCCCTTGCAAGAGGTTTCCAACGTCTCTCATTTTAAAAGTGGTGTTATGCCTTGCTACGAACCCTTTTACTTGCGCCCACACCAATTCTATGGGGTTTAATTCACAGTGATATGGCGGAAGGCAAAGTACCGTTATATTTCGTTTTCAAGCGATTTCGTCGACAACAAATTTCATACAAGAAGTTTATTCAACTTTACAATCTCCAGAAGCTCCTTTTTCAGCATATCTTCATGAAATGGCTTCTTATTTACAGTAAGCCGATAAATGAGCCAGCAGATGATTTCGTTTTTCTCTATTAAAAGTGATTTTCTGCTTTGAATTTTTTCATAACAAGAATTCATTTCCTTTAAAGTTTTCCATAGTTTCTTCTTACCCATGGGTGGAATGAAATCATCCTTTTTCATTTCAGACATTATTTTGTCCAAGGTTTTTTTTTTCTCTTTTTTTTAAAGTATGATTCTTCTGATGGCAGTCTCTTCATCCTCATTTATTAAAGTTTCTTTTCTTCCTGTACTTCTCTTTGGTGACCTAATGGGGCCCCGTTTATCCTCATGCACAAGTCGGTATATTGTTGACTGTCCGACTCAGTCATATTCGAAAACATTTCAACTATCTTTGCAACTCCGAATGTTGAATTTTGGTGGCGAAGAGCGTTAAAGACATTGAGAATAATAGTTTTCTTATTTTTAAAAAGCGCAGTTTTACTAATCCGTTTCTCAGCAACAGATTCAGAAACACTAGCCATTTTCCAGAACGAAGTTTTCCAACAACTGCCGGAAAGTAACTAAACATTTCAAATTTTTGAAACAGTGAGGCACAGATAGGTAAACTTCCTGTGCCTCTACTTATTCGATCTCGTGACCCCTGTCAATAATCATAGGTACAATAATAATAATTGGACTGCACCTAAAGAATACGGGGAAGACCACTTGGTTTTATGGTTCAATAATGATGTATTGCTCTCTGACATTAAGCAAGAGACTGTATATTTAGTTTGAAACTTAGTTAGAATTAACATTAACTACTTAAAGTTCACCTTAGATTTCCTCCACTGAACCATTGTTAGGACTTTTCTACGTCTGCAAACCTATAAAAGTAAATAACAGATACGTTTGTGGTCAATTAGTAACGTTTTGGATACACACTTGTTTTCAAAATGGTTTAATTAGAAATGCATGCGCGTTACTGAGTTTTTTTTATGATAAGGCACATCACTGCAGGAATAATTCTTTGTGGCGCTCTGCGAGCGGTGCGAGTGCACAGGAAACGATTCACGTTGGTCTTTCACTAAACTGAACCGCGTACGGGTGGGCTGCAGTGGCTCGTCGTGTATTTTTACCATGCATCGCCTGGGTGAAATCAAGCAGGCAACCTGAGTTGAGCACTTGCCATGAAAATATTTGTAAAATAGACTCAAGTCGCCAACCTGCCTTCGATGTTCAAGGCTTTTCAGGTTGTTTGTTAGATCGCGGTCACCGATCAAGCAAATTACTCTTCTTTAAATGGAATCTAGCAATCTCAGAGTATGTTAAGGAGCAGAGCCCCAAATATGCAAACAGTACTCCAGCGATGGTCGAATTTGGGCTGTATAGAGCATCAAAAGTTCGTAAAAGTATTCCAAGCTTCTGCAAAGCTGCCTTAGTAATAGCCGCAACGTAACTATGCCAAGACATATGACTATCCAAATTGACGCCCAATAAATGATCTGATGAAGTCAAGGAAATCGAGTGCCCCGCCATGATTATATCCGGTTTTTCGACATTAAGTTCTTTAGAAAAAACAGCCGCCTGGGTTTTTTTAGCGTTAAATTCTACTTGGTTACTGTCACCCTAACACAAAACTTCTTCCAGGTCTCTGTTGAGATGTAAGACCTCTGATGCCTATAGAGATGTACATTGGCAGCCGATGTCCGAGCATCCAAAGTAAAAAATGAAACAAGTGTGCTGTCATCACCGAAGCTCTATATAGGATTTTTACCTTTTCTAAAAGATCGTTAACGTATAGTAAATAGAGGGTGGGCGACAATATAAAACCTTGGGGGACTCCGGCGTTGATGTTAAATGTGTTTGAGAGAAATTCGTCCATGGCCACTCTCAGAGAATGGTCCTTAAGAAAGCTCGACAGCAATGAACAAAATTAAACCAGCATTCCTCATGCTCTCACTTTATTTAGGAGCCCCTTATGCCATACTCGATCAAAGGCTTTGGAAATGTCCAGTGCTACCGCCCGGGACTCCCCATGATGTTCTATTACGTTGTTCCAAACGTTGGTAACATAAGCAGGAAGGTCTCCCGTTGATCTAGACTTACGGAATCCATACTGGCGGCCACTAATAATGTTGAAGCCTTCCAGGTACTTTAATAATTTTTCGTTGATAGCCTTCTTCATAACTTTTGATATAACCGAAAGCAATGCGACTGGCAATAGTAAAATAAGTCTGACATACCGATAGTGTTTACTTGTTGTTAATGTTGAGCGGACTCGAGTTTATTGTAAATTGAATAATTATTGATCCTTTAAAATGGAAGATTACTCCTACCGCTGAGAAAGTTGACATGCTTCTAGTATATGGATTATGTGAGAGAAATTGACGTATTAGTATGCCAGAGTCTATCATGAGAAATATCCAGACCGCACAATTCCGGACCATCAAACTTTCGCGAGTATTGAGAGGCAACTTAGGGAGAGGACGCCAACGTACAATTAGGACTCCGGAGCTCGAAGTAGCAGTTTTAAAGTTTTAAACAGAATTCAAGATGATCCCAAATTAAGCTGTAGACGCTTGGGGTTCGAATTGGTGGTTTTCAAAAATACCATTAACAACATTCTACGAGAGCAGTTACTCCATCCGTACCATGTACAACAGGTTCATCGAAACAATGAGAATACCAAATGCAACCTTTCAAAGAAAAATTTTATTTACGGACGAAGCTGCGTTCACCAGATTGGAAATTAGAAATATACATAACGAACATGTGTATAGCGATGAAAATCTTCATGCCATCAGGGAGAAACATTTCCAGCATGAATTTAGAATTAATGTTTGGCAGGTGTGATTGATAATTTTATTATTGGACCAGTTGTAATGCCAAATCGGTTAAATGGGGATAACTATCTACTCTTCTTGCAAAACACCTTATCCGATTTATGGGATGACCTTTCATTACAACTTCGTACCAAAATGTGGTTTATACACGATGTGGTGCCACCAAGTATCAATGTTCGAAGATTTTTAAATGAAACATATCCTAATAGATAGATCGGAAGAGGCAACGATGCATCCGTTAATTGGCCAGCAAGATTTACTGATTTAAAGCCTTTAGACTTGTTCATGTGACGCGCTCTTAAATCAAAAGTGTATGCTTCCTCCATCGCTACGGACGCTGAGTTATTGCATAGAATTATCTATGCTGTAGATTATTTTAAGAACAAGCCCAACACGATGCCCAAAGTACAGTTTAATTTTTTAAAAAAATTGATGTAATTAGGAACACGGTGAACATTTCGAACATTGGTGATAAGAATTAAACTAGTTGGTAGTTATTAGAATTAAGACTTTTTTCATGTTTTTTCGTTCCGAATAAACAACAATGATGAATAGCAAGGTATCGCAAATAATTTTTTGGAAGAGAAACTGTATGTCTGGCGAAAATTTTACAAGAGACAAAAAAGTTTCAAAACGAAGTCACCTAGTGTCAGAGAAACAATTGAAGTCATTTGTATAGGGGGTAACAAAAATACAAACTTTTATTTAAGAATCACGCGTCATTTTTAAATCTCCAGGCCTTTGCGTCATAACACGCCAATAATAGTAGTAATTCCTAGTACCAAAATTAGTGAAAATCGATAAGGCGTTCAGAAAAACGAAAAAGTTTGCATAGATCGCCTTATTTTTGGTTAATGAATGTGTGGTTAACATTTCAAGGGCACCCTATATATAGCCGAATAGAAAATTAAAAGTTTTACATAACTATAAAACAATTTTACGACAGTAGCAACCTTTTGTCATTGACAACAGGTTGTCACTATCTGCTGACGGTAGCTCTTAATGTGGAGGCACTAGGTCGGGTTCCGTTATACTTACACCTTCCCTTCATCGTTAGGCGCCACCTGGTTTGATCAAAGTCCAAACCAGGAAAAATATACCGAAACAAAACCAAAGTTTTCCCACACAAACAATAAAATGTTTATTAAATAAAAGGTTACTTGACCAAGAAAAGGGGTATATGATCATAGTGAAATAGAAAAATTACTCTGAAATAAGATTATTTATGTTAAGCAACAAAGTATAAAAAAAAGATTAAACTGCGCTTCTCATGACTCAAGGATTTATAAAAACCCATGCGTTTATGTATCTATATAACCTCTGAAGATTCTAGAACCTTTAATACTTCAATTTGTTACCTTTGGTTATATAAAAAAATGTGACCTCAAGTCAAGATGACCTTACATTATTAAAAGGAAATTTTGGATTAAATTTAAGTTAATATTGAAGTGAATAAATTAGAGTTAACTAAATACCAAAAAAACATCTATCTGGGCAGCTCTGAGGGATCCAGTTATGCGACTACTTCCATAAACCAGTATGGCCCCATGTGGTTTCTTATGGAAGGCCAGGTGGAATTAGACTCTTACAGGTTTAGTTGGAGAACCTTAGGTTGTTATGTGGGCCTTAAAATCCCATGTGGAATATTAATTATGTGGCTTAACCTACATAAATGCCGAACGGCAGGACAAACAGCCAAACTGCCGAAACCAGCAAAACCCCTAAAAATAATAGAAAAGAAAATTACCCCCTGAATCCCAACATAAAAAAAAAAAGAAATCAAAGAAGCTTACCTCTAAAAGGGAAGTGAGACCTCGTGGTCTTTTGGCAACAAAAGAATAACCTAACGGCGACAGGCTCGACCTTCTTGTCTGAAGGTATTTTTCGAAAAGCCGCTCAAAGTCCACGAGAACTCTGAAGAAACCCACTTCTTCTCCAACAAAAATCAGCTGACTCAAAGTGTTGCCAACTTAACATAACCAAAAAAAAGGAAGAGAACAGGGACACACTATAAAAGATCCAAACGATACGAGAGTCGGGGCTTTTACCCCAACCTAAATTAAAAAACGAAATACAGAAAATAATTCCAAACAACTTTGTTTATACATAAAATTACCAAAAGTAAAAAATGGGCGTTCTGCGACTTGACGGGAAACTGAAACAGAAATACATGGCCAACCTATTTGCGGCGCCTGGTGCCAGAACCAACAGAAAAGCAGAAGTAGTGCATTCGCCACATATTTTGACTAATGTTCTGTAAACAAAGATGATACAACCTAATATACAATTTTTGGACCAAATATCTATAAAAGATGCACTTGTGAAAATGTGACTAAAGGAATCAAAGGTAAGTCTAACATTCTCCACAAAGTCAATAGTAGCAATCTTAAAATTGCTACAATATGTCACAAATGTGATGCATAAAATAATTTATGAAAAAAAAACTAAAACTTTTATTATAATTACATTTTTCAAAAACTCATCGCATTACTCATATAGATGGGAGATGGGCGATCCATTTATAATCAATAACCCTATACGTGAAGTTACTTATGTATTGTTTTTTGGTTATTTCTGTTAAAATTTCCTAAATTCGTTGAATTTGCCCGATTTCCTCGATGATTTTGGGTGAGATCTGCTCGGTTGAAGAGATAAATTTTGGTCTTTTGGGCCTATGAAATAATAAATAATAAAACTGTTGAAATAAAGGGATAGTTACATGTTAATTAAGGAAATAGTTCACTATTGCAGTGGAGTTGATGTAATGGAAATGAAAAACTCAAGTGTTCCTCCACAAAGTTTATTTAAGTAAAAGGTTTCCCTACATGTTTTAAACGCTTAAACGTTCATCATCAGGTGATATGAAAATCTAGTGGATACAAAACTGTCGTAATCTCAAATTAATTAGTATAACTATAGTCCAAAAGGTCGTTCTTTGCCGGTGCGTTATGAATAAACGATCAAGAGACAACGTGATTTACAACACCCCATCTATATTTATTATAGCGTTAAAAGTGAACAAAAACATAATAGAGCGTCTGCGCAATACGTCTCGAATTTAAAGCAACGTGCTAGACAGAGACAAAAGATATTTGGATAGTTGAGCATTCATGTCAAAGTCATCGTTTCGGTATGTCAACTTTTATTTGTTTTTAAATGCTTTCGTGCCTTGAAATTCAATTTAATCCTATAAACTGTTCTTCTTAGAGCCATTTTTATCGTATTTTCGTGTTGGCAGTAAATAATTATGGCAATTCCACTCATATATAAATAGTCCCATTTAAAATGTCAAAAATCGTAGTTTGCTGTCGGATAAAAAGGAAGGAAGAGGAAATGTAACTGGATAAAAAAATCGGATATATTTTCTGCTCCTCCAATCGTTACCGTGGTAACAATTGCATTTTAAACTAGTTATTAAATCATCTGTCCGGCAATTGTCACAAATACTAAATAATTGTATAAGCTGTTTTAAAGTCGATTTTTAAATAAAAAAGTATTTTTTAACATGCAGCGGTTTGGGACAATTGACGAAAAGGAAATGAATAACGAAATAGAAAATTCCATTCCTATTCGTGGAATTGCCTTACTAAATACCATTCGAGCTCAGATTATGAGCCTGAAATTTTTTCTGCTTGCTATCTCATACTTACTTTCAGAAAATTTAACAGCTCTCGTTAGATTTTCTGAAAGTAAGTGTTCGATACCAAGCATAAAAAATATCCGGCTAAATCTGAGCTCTTATGGTATTGCTTGCGAATATTTGTTATTACTATTAAGACCGTACGCTAGACACGAGAATTTTGACGTTTATGAACTTAGACCTTGTTTTGACTTTTTGAACCTCGTAATTTTGATTAGATTCATATGGTTTTTGCCACGTGGAAGTAATGATGCACCGGCCAAAAACCACCGTATGTGTGTCTCCCAAAGGAGTGAGGACTTACAAAAATTGAAGAGAAGTAAACTTGTTATAGAACAACTGGTGCCATCTTATAGGAAGAAGAGGGTTATTTTGAAATTAAATTATGCATTGTAGTTTAAGAAATAATACATTGTTTTTAGTTATGAAGTTGTGTTATTAAAAAATACTTCATATTTTAGTTTAGGTTAAATTTTAATTATTATACATTTTTGTGAAGATGAGGAATGGGTCTATGCCCCTTGGAAAACTCAAAAACTCAAAACTCAAACTCAAAAATAATTTATTTACCCAATAAACATATGAGACAGGATATTCATACATATTTCTTAATACTATGGGTAAATAGGGCAATACCGCGATTATAAAAACCGATAGCACCAAGCACACAAGAACTGTGCCTGTGTGGTAAAGCCCATGAACTAAAATTAAAAAAAGAAAATATCAAATATTAACCTTAAATATATTCATTGGTACGGCGACGCGAGGACCGACCCAGGGGCAGGGAAGAGAAGAGGTGAAGGAGGGTAGATATTAAAAAAAATATACAAAAAAATAAAGAAATAGGTGCAAGCAGCCCAGCAAGGTAGTAACATAGTATATATACAGGGTGGCCGTTTAGTGTGGCAAAGCAGAATAGCTCCGTTTGTATTTATAATACACAAAAAATCTTAATATAAAAGTTGAAGGACAGTAAGTGAGTTATAACGTAAAATTATTTTTGACTCTACAGGGTGGCTCAACAAAGAGGAGGAAGAATTTTTATTTTGTTTTAAATGGAACACCCTATATCTTACCATATTTTTGGATTCTACATAAAATTACGATTATTTTTCTTTGAGAGCATTATAAGTCTAAATATAATAGTTTCCTAGATATCGACTTTTGGAAAATGACATTTTTGAACTTTGACAGCTTCTAACTGCATAACAGTACGTCTAAGAGCAAAACGGCTTACGTGTCCCTATCTTACTTTTTTATTACCATCCTAAAACTGTCAACTTCCGGTCAAACCGGATGTAACTCAAAATCCGAAAATATAGTACTTCCGGTTTGACCGGAAGTTGACACTTTTAGAATGGTAATAAAAAAGTAAGATAGGGACATGTAAGCCGTTTTGCTCAAAGACGTACCGTTATGCAGTTAGAAGCTGTCAAAGTTCAAAAATGTCATTTTTCAAAAGTCGATATCTAGGAAACTATTATGTTTAGACTTATAATGCTCTTAAACAAAAATAATTGTAATTTTATGTAGAAACCAAAAATATGGTAAGATATAGGGTGTTCCATTTAAAAAAAAATAAAAATTCTTGTTCCTCTTTGTTGAGCCACCCTATAGAGTCAAAAATAATTTTACGTTATAACTCACTTACTCTCCTTCAACTTTTATATTAACATTATTTGTGTATTATAAATACAAACGGAGCTATTCTACTTTGCCACACTAAACGGCCACCCTGTATACTCTAAGCATATGCGGGAATACAACAAAAAAATAAATAAAAGGTGGCTAAACTTCACTTCTCTGGGTCTCTAAAAGATGTTTTTTTACATTATTCCTAAATTTATTAGGGGAAAAATCTTTAACGTTATTAGGTAAGCTATTCCAAGTTTAAACTGCTTTAAAACTAAATGATTTTTGAAAATTTGCTGTACGATGCTGAGGTATTCTAAAGTAATTCAAATTTCTTGTCTGATGAGGGTGATTATATGACTGAAAATTTGTTCTTAAATGGGAAGGTTCTCCATTTTTTAACAGTCGAAACACAAATTGACACATATGGTATTTTCTAGATTTTTAGATAGGGAGTTATATGATTTCTAAAAGGAATACCTACTTATTAAATGAATATCGCATACAGGAATTCTGAATCTTTTGTATAGAGTAAGATATTCTTTCTGTTAATGAGTCGCCATATACTACATCTTCATAGTCATATAAAGACAAAACAAGTGTATTACACAGACAATATTTAGTCTTAGAGGGAAGAAAATGTTTGAGATGGTACAATTTTTTTAAGCGCATGTACGCAACTTTAAGTTTATTTTTTACATGTGCCTGAAATGTAAGACCAGTATCAAAATAAATACCCAAATTCCTTGCCTCCTTAACCAATGGTAAGGGGTCATTGCTAATATTTATGTAAAAATTATCGAAGATGAAGGAAAGAGCATTATTATTATTACTGAAAAAAATATTGCAAGACTTAGCAGCATTCAACTTTAAATTATGTTCTTCTGTATAGGAGTTGACACTCACCAAATCCTCATTAAATTGTACTTGAGCAGTCTGCAAATTTTGAGTGGGAAAAGATATATATAACTGTGAATCGTCAGCATATTGCTGTAGTTTGTGTATTTTAAAGTGTCAATCATATTCGCAACATATAAAGAAAATAACAAAGGCCCCAAGATGGAACCCTGTGGTACTCCTGTTATCATTGGTATGTAACTGGACTTTTGTGTAGTAGATTCTGATTTAAGAATAACACAGTGAGCTCGATCATGGAGATATGATTCAAAAATTTTTACTGCATTAGGTAGATAGTCCGAAGTAGTGAAGTTTAGCTAATAACATTTTGTGATTTATAGTATCGAAAGCCTTATTAAAATCTAGTAAACCTAAACATGTGCGCTATTTTCTTTCTGTATTTAACCGGACTTCATTAAGGAGATAAACAAGACTAGTAGTTGTACTAAAATTCTTACGAAAACCTGATTGACAATCTGGAATTACTTTAATTGAGTTAGCCAAGCCGCATAATTGTTGATAGATATGTTTTTCTATAATTTTGGATACTACTGGCAGGATACTAATAGGTCTTAAGTCTTTGAGTCCTTTGGGATTAGAAATTTTACCTAATGGATTTATGATTGCCCGTTTCCATAGTGTAGGATAAAAATTCTCTAGAATACAACTATTTATTATGTTTAATAGTGGCTTTAGACAAAAAGGTAGACAAAATCTTACGTCTCTTATTCAATAATTTAAAATTTAGTTGTGATGTTGCATTTTTATGACTACTTAATTTATAAAATTCTATTTTTTCCTCTGAAGTAGAGTCTAATACAGCGTTACAACTTGCAAAATAGTTATTGAGAATTGTTGCATCAGAAAACTCCTCGGGCAAGCTAAAATTTTTGTCGCGAGTTAAATTTAATCTATTAGCATGAGTCCAAAAGTCCTTTCCATTTTTTTGAGACATTAAATTAAAATATGATATTTTTTTCCTGGTAATAGCGTGTTTAGTAAAATTTCTAATTTGTCTATAATACTGGAGGTGTCCTTCTGTTTTTTGCTTCAGGTATTTCCTATGAGCTTTATCTCTTAATTTCATTAAAAGCTTAATATTATTAGTAATCCACGGTGTAAAAGGTTTTTCTTTGATTCTTCTCCGCTGCATAGGTGCATATTTATCAATAAAAAACAAAATATGGTCATTAAAAATCTTGAGTTTATTGTTGATATCTTGAGAATAATATATTTGATCCCACTGTAATTGTTGAGCATCATTTTCAAAATCTGCAAAATTTATGTTATTGTAATCTCGAAATTGAACAAATTTATATCTATTTTGACTTTTGGGTAAATTTACAATTGAATAAATTTAAGTTATAATCGGACATAATAGATATAATGATAGAAGCATTTTCCTTAACATCCAAATTATTGTTTGTTATACTAATATCAATAAGAGTAGGTACTACTATTACTCGAGAGATTTATTCGTGTTGGGTCTTTAATTAATTGCTTTAAATTAAAAGTGTCAATTAGTTTTTCAAGGTTAGTTTTAAGAGCATAATCTTTTAAACTGTTGAGATGTAAGAAAAAACACGTGATTAACGAACTTTGAAGTGGCCAAGAGTTAGGGTTCAAATTCAAATTTAGAAAGTCTTTATTAAGGCGGGGCTCAGCCATAGGCTGCTTAGGCAACCTAAAATATCTTACAAATTTAATCAAAAAATATACAATATTATTGAAAATAACTAAATAATATAAATTAATCTGATTATTATTAGTTTACCAAATAATAATATTATGTGATATTAAAAATAATTAAATCTGCCTAAACCAGAGGTTAGGGATATTGGAACACTATCAGTAACTCCTACAGTAACGAGTGGTTCACACTATACATATTTGTAGTAATTCTTAAGCTGATTTTTAAATACATTTTTATTATTAACTGATGTTATATAGTTTGGTAAGGTGTTAAATAAAAAACAAGCATGATAGGAAAAAGAACCTCTGAAAACAGAGGTGGAATGTGGTGGTATATGAAGTAAAATTGGCACCCTTCTCGGTCTAACAAATGCATAATCGGCAAAAGTTAGTTTTTCGTAAAGATAGGTTGGTGTATGGGAATTGATAATATTAATTTGTAAAAAAAACAAAGAAAATAAACATCACGCCTTTTTTCCATTCTAAACTAACCAAATTGCAAATATGATTGGTGATGGGGTTATATGATCTCTTCGTCTGATATATGCAGCAAACCTTATACACGCGTTCTACATGACCTGTAGTCTGTGTCCGTCTAGGGCCTTCAGACAGGGACCATAAACTACATCGCAATAATCACAATGAGATAATTTCAATTTAGTGTTAACATTTAAATTTATAAATTGATTTTAATCTGCAATAAGCTAGTTTCAAAATAGTACTAACATGCTCACCAAAAGTAAGATTTTGGTCAAGAGTAATCCCAAGGTTTTTACAACCATTTTTGAAATTAATTGGACAAAACGGAATCGTTTACCAGAACTTTGGCACGTTGTCTATCTGTACCAATAGGCATAGCAGAGGTTTTTGCTGAATTCAGCAGAGGACCATTGCTTTTAGACCACAGATTTATTATTTCTGAGCTCTGATTAATTTAGACAAAAGAAAGACATTGATCATTAGGTGAAAATGACAAGGAAATTAATCATCAGCATATAAATGGTAAGCGGCAAAAATTTCAGTAGGTAAGTCCGCTGTAAATAAAACAAACAAGAGTGGTCCCAAAATCGAACCTTGTGGAATGCTACTAGTCATTTTTCAGTTTTGAATACTATTAGCTCTCCATTAGTATTCACTTGAACTTGCTGGTTACGGTTAGCAAAATATGATTCTAACCATTCCAAAACATTGAGAGAAAAACCATAATACTTTAATTTAGCTAAAAATAAATTGTGATCCAAACAATCAAATGCCCTGGATTAGTCAAGCATTATCAGAACAGAAACCATGGGTGGTGTCGTCCGATCCAATGTCTATCAATATGTACTTAACCATTCCCTTACAATTATGATAGAGTGTACTCGCTGGCCATTCTATCAATAAATAACATAATATAGTTTAATATTTCCAGGTAATTATGCCGGTTGATGTTCCCTTCAAAGAAGTAAGACAGTTCTATTTAGAGTAACTGCACCCTAAACAGTTTCCATAGCCCTGTTTTGTGAGCTTACTACTCTGTTCGTGAAAAAACTGAATTAATCTGAAGAATTAATATAATTCGCAAAAGGCGTTCCTAAACACAAAACACAAACAAAACTCTTGCCTCTTGGCTTCATCGACGTTGTCCAAAGTATATACATTTTGTTTTACTATAATTAATCTGTAATTATGATTTTCCAACGTTGACAATTGATTGATTGATTCGTACAGACTCTTTAGAACAACATAGCGCTATCGCAGAAACAGCATTTCTTTTTTCAGGGAGGCTTGATTTGTTCTTCTTAATGTTCAATACGTAGCCGCTCTGCGTTAAACTTCGAAATAGTACATTAGCATGGTATTAGGCTGGTTTTATAACACTTTTCTACTGTTTTAGACCTAGATAAGAGATATATGCCTCTAAATCGTTACACTATTACCTATTGCTAATGCGACAAATTTACAATTTTTTTAACCTAAAAAGGAAATAAAATATGCGAGAACATGACACAAATGATCATGAAAATTTCAATTTTCAACAATTTTTTCTAATAAAATTTTCACATATCTTCAAAAATAAATTGCTTTAATCTTTACCATTTTTTACAATTTTGCATTTTCTCCACTCCCCTTTAACATATCATGCAGGCAAAAGCTTTTACTTAAAATGACTTTTTTTTGTAAATCCACAAACAAACAAGTGTTTCCCCTTCCGGAGACAATAATCCTTGGAAAGACTTTGCATATTTGCTTTGTATATTTATTAATCTAATGAACATAATACAAAGAATACAGATATGGAAAAAATAGTATATGCAATTATGCAATATTGACAATGTGCCTATGTGTACACATTGTATACAGTGAGTCCCAGAAGTAATGTCTAAATTTACGCAAAATTCAGTGGTGTGATTTTTGGAAAAACGCTCGGACCCGTCAATTTTGATTTCTTAATGTGATTTTCTTAATAGTAAATTAATGTATACAGGGTTGCCCAAAAATAAGTTACGGCCATCAACTTCATTTTTTCAAATTTTATTGAAATAATTTTATTGAAATAAGTAAATACACTTCACGAAAATAATACTAATACATGACATTGTTTGATGTTCTTACATTATGTATTATGCACCTAGGCGATAAATCACCTGTATGTGCAATTAGAAAAGTACCTATACCCACTATACAAATTAACCCAAAAAGGGAAACAATAAACAAAATGAACTGTACCAACTACTGTACAGGGTTTTCTTTTATATTTAGACCCCTATTTAGAGGAAAAACTATAAGAGATAGAAAAAAACTTTAAATATGAAAGTTTTATGATTTTTACTGAATCATCAGAATATTAGCAAAAAATTATTAAAATACTATTACAATGCCGAAAAATATAAGCAACTTATGTTTTTTTAAATGGAACACCCTGTATTTATTTCATTAAAATTATAGATCTTTTTTTCCTGATTACAAAAATATAGGGTTTGTCTATATTAACTCCAACCAGTTTTAAGATATTAGCGATATAAAATAAAAATTAAAAATACTTTCTTTTATGAAATTTTAAAATATATTTAATACAAAATAAAGAAAAAATGCAGAACCATAGAAAATTATTGATTTTCAACATAACCCCCTTCATTTAATATACATTTTTGAATGTTTCCTAATAACTTACGATTTATTGCGTTCATAATGAACACTGGAAAGTCCCTATTTAGCACCAAAATTTCTTCGTGAATTCTTTGTTCCAGAACTTGAACGTTTTCTGGCCTATTGTAATAAATTTTATTTTTTAAATAGCCCCAAAGAAAAATGTCCAGAACCGTCAAGTCAGGGCTGTTTGCCGGCCACCTTATTGGTCCGTTTCTTCCAATCCACGTATTATATTTTTCATTTAAGTATCTTGTAACAGGGACAACATTATGGGGTGGGGCACCGTCCTGTTGCCAAATGAGCGTAGCGTATTGGTTGAGAGGAAGCTCTTCCAAAATGTTTTCAATCTCATTTTCAAGAAATTCCATATATCTTGGACCAGTTAAACTCCCATTATAAATTATTGGACCAATGACCCTATTTCCTATAATGCCACACCACACATTTATAGACCTACGACCCTGAATTCTAACAGGCTGAATTTTGTGGGGATTTGAAGTTGCCCAAAAATGTTTATTTTTTCGGTTAAACATACCAGCTGTGCTGAAATTTGCCTCGTCGGTAAATAAAATTTTGTTTAAAAGATTCCCATCAATTTCACGCCTTCTTAAAACATCCAAACAAAATTCTAGCCGCTGTCTCTTGTGATCTTCTGTTAAGTTTTGGACTGGTAAAAATTTATATGGATGATATCCGTATTTTTTCAAAATTTCGTGTATTTTTGATAGGGATTTATTAAAATGGCCTGCCGCATCTGGTATAGAATTTTCAGGATTTTCTGTAATACAACATTTAAGTAATTATTGTAGGATTTAAGAATTAGTATAAACTAGAATGTTTACCTTCAAAGAACAGCAAGACATTTAAATCTAATTGCTCATCTCTCATTACTGTCCTCTTTTTCCTTTCTAAGCTTTTGGTCTCTTCAAATTTTTTCACAACATATTTAATAGTGCTTTTGGAAGGTAAAATTCTATTGGGAAATATCCTGTGGTACTCATTAAGAGTTGTAGATGGATTTCTATTATTAGAATAATATAGATGGATAATATCGAATTTTTCTGCTGTAGAATATCCCATGTTATTGTTTTAAGTACGTAGCAAAATGTTCGTTTAATACAAGCAAACAACGACAAAAATGTCATAATAACATGTGTTTTCAATGGCGACAGACCTTTATCATTTTTTATTTCCAAAGCATTCTAGACTAGAAACTAAATACAACTTCTTAAAATTTTGATCGTTTATATCTTAAAACTGGTTGGAGTTAATATAGACAAACCCTATATTTTTGTAATCAGGAAAAAAAGATCTATAATTTTAATGAAATAAATACAGGGTGTTCCATTTAAAAAAACATAAGTTGCTTATATTTTTCGGCATTGTAATAGTATTTTAATAATTTTTTGCTAATATTCTGATGATTCAGTAAAAATCATAAAACTTTCATATTTAAAGTTTTTTTCTATCTCTTATAGTTTTTCCTCTAAATAGGGGTCTAAATATAAAAGAAAACCCTGTACGATGTCAATAATAGTCAATACATTAGATGAGAGTACGATGTTACAGGTTTTATAATAGTCTATCAATATACAACTTATTCCCATAAATGACGCTTTTACATTTAGTTATGAAAGATTTGTATTTAGTTGTGGATCGTATATCATCCGGTAATAAATTATAAATTTTTGGTGCTAAAATTGATGCATATCTTTGACCTGCATCATATCTTCTAAAGGGTACAACCATCATTTCACCAGCATTATGTCTAGTTTGATAACAATGACTTACAAATGTTTTGTTTTTAGATTTAAAACAGTGGACACAATTGCTTAGGTAATATATGCATCGGACACTTAAAGTATCTTCACTGTAGAGAAGGTCACTAGAATACAGTTTGTCTCTATAAAAAATAATTCCTAGAATAAAATTTTGTACAATCTTCAATGCCATATCTAAGAATTGATTCTATTAACGATTTATATATTTGAATTAGTAATTTTTTAGGAAGTATCTTTCGTATTAAGTAAAACTTATAAAATAAACTCTTTATTTTGTTTGTTAAATTTTGAATATGATTAGTCCATTTTAAATTTTTGTCTATTGTAATACCCAGGTATTTTATTGTGTTCGTTTTTTTTATACATAGGTCAGATTCAGTCAATGTAATGCAATTAAATGCCGGTCTATTTGCATCAGTCATCGAAAACGCAATATAGAATGTTTTGCCAGTATTTAAAGTTAATTTATTTTGATCTAGCCAACATTTTACTTTTTCTAATCCCTTAATCACCTTGTTTTTAACATGTTCCCATGAATTTTCCCTAAAGAATAGAACCGTGTCATCGGCATATGATACACTGACTCCATCTATGTGCAGATTTAACAAGGAATTAATATATGTAATAAAGAGAAGGGGTCCCAGCACTGTACCCTGTGGGATACCGATCTTTACCTCCAATGGATCACTATATACATTTCTTATTTTCACGACTTGCCTTCTCTCTGTTAAATAATCTTTAAAGACATCAAGAACCACACCGCGAACACCATACTGTTCCAGAACGCCAATGAGTAGTCCATGGGGTACAGTGTCGAAAGCCTTTGCCAGATCTAGAAAGACCGCAATACACTTTTCACCATTATCCAGACTACTTTTTATATTATTTATGAGTTCAAACATGGCATCATTAGTGCTAACGTCCCTCAAGAATCCATACTGCCTATCATTCAGTATATTAGTTGAAATGAGATAACCATATAATCTACTTTTTAAGCACTTTTTAAAAATTTTGGTAAATGTCGAGATTAAACTGATTGGTCGGTAGTTTGTGATATTACTTTTAGAACCCTTTTTATATATTGGAGTAACTACCGATACCTTGAATAATGAAGGTACTCTGCCAGTTAAAAATATAAGGTTAATAAGATGAACTAACGGATCCATAATGTAATTATGATACTCTTTAATTAAAGTTAAAGATATGGTCCATTCCAGGAGAAGTATTATTTTTTAGAGTGCTTATATGTCCGATGACCTCGTTATTAGTGACAGGATTTAGGGCCATAGAATTTCTCAAATTGGGATATAGTATATTAAGAGGTGTTCTAGGTTCATTAATTTTTGATGCCATGTCAGAGCCTATGTTTATATAATATTTATTACAATAATTTGCCATTTCAGTATCATTTGAAAATTGCCTATTATTATCATCCAAGATATTTAAATTACAGGCTGATTTAACATTTTTTTCATTTGAAGCTTCTGCAACTATTTAATAGATTTTTTTTAAGCTATTTGCGTTGTCGTTAATCTGATTGGTGTAATAATTATTCTTAGTATTTAGAATTAATTTGTTTAATTGATTTCTCTAATCTTTGTATTCCTGAAGTAAGTTAACATTGTTTTTGTTTTTGATAAGTAATTTTTTTTTTTTTATCTCTATGTTTAATTGAATGTATTATACCATTGGTAATCCACGGTTTAATTTTCTTGTATTTTCTAAATGATACGGTCCTGGCCGTAGTACACTCATTAATTATGTTTACAAAAATATCGTTAAATTTCTTACATGCTAACTCAGGGTCATTCAGATTAATAACATCATCCCAGTGTACTGTAGAGATCACATTCCCAAATTTCTCCTTATCAAATTTTAGAATAGTGTGAAAAGATCTATTCGTTATTTTATTTTTGAATTTTGCATCGAATTCTAAGTATACCTACTGCATATACCATACTTAAACTCAACAGTTATCGAAAAAATTAGGATTGAACATATCAATAAGTAAGAGCTGTTTGTTTAAAAAGAACAGAACAATAAATCGAATTAAATGTTGAAAACTTGCGCCATTTATGGCTTGACAATATCCAAGGCTATCAATAAACTCTCTTTGCACGTTTTCAACCATTTTCGGAGTTATGGCGCGCACTTTTCTTCGGAATCTCTCTTTCAACTCCTGCCAACCATCTTACTGAAACATCAGTACTTTGTCAGGGGAGTCTAGGTCCAAGGTATTCGGAAATAAAGTCACTAATGCTGTAATTAATTCAAGTTGGAGAAATTCAAGACATATTTGTCCAGTTAAAGAATGTTTGAAGAAAAATTAACCAATTACTCTTTCGCGCACTGTTCCACACCATACATTGGTTTTTTGAGGGTACTTGCTGTGAACCTCTATCATCCAATGCGGATTTTCTGTTGCCTAATAAATTTAAAATTGTGCCTGTTCACATTACCATTCAAACAGAACGTAGCCTCATCGGAATAAATAATATTTCTTACTAAATTATTATCTGGATTGAACATATTTTGTATGCATTCACAAAACTCATTTCGCCTTTTTCGAAATCATCTTCAAATAACTGGCGCACTGGAATAGCTTTGTAGGGATGATATTTGTGCTTTTGAACTATTCGGTGAACAACAGATTCCCGCATGTGTAAATTGGCCCCAATGTGCGTAGTAGGAAATTTTCTTTCAAGGAAAGCAAAACGTCAAGTTGTTCATTTTCATCAGCAAATTCAAGCAAATCTCTAACATGACTGAATTATCTAAATTTAGCCTCTATCCTACTCATCACCTTTTGACATATGCAAGGACGATCAGGAAGGATTTCATTAAATAATAGAGCTGCTTCTAGTTGAGTAAGTGTTCTATCACCAAACTCAACCATGCATAGAATTTCAATTTTTTCTCGTTCCGTTAACTTTACCATTGTGAAAACCGCAACTTTGCAACTACGCTTGACAATTACTTATTTGAAGTAAAATTTTCATAAAATTTCTATGGGACTAAACGGTGATAAGTCAACATTCACTAATACCAGAATTGAAAAAAAAAAAACACAACGAAATGTTTTGCTCGATTTACAAATAAATCCTCAGAAATACGATCTATTGATATGTTCAATCGTAATTTTTTCGATAACTGTTGAATTTAGGTATAGGATATGGTACATGAAACATACTTAGAATTCGATGCAAAATTCAAAAATGAAATAAAAAATAGATATTTTTTTAAAGATTTGAAAAAATGAAGTTGATGGTCGTAACTTATTTTTGGGCTACCCTGTATACAGCGTGTAACAGAAGTATGGAAAACTTTAAATATCTTTAATACCGTTTGTTCGTTTTAGCTAAAATTCGGTATCCGTATATAAGAGGTTATCGCGGAGCTGCTAGTGACATTTGCAATGTTGCCAAATTTACAGTTTTTTTGGCAATTTAAATAATTTTTTTTTAAATGGAACACCCTATATATTATTCAAAAAAATGATTCCGCAACAAATATTCTAAATAACTTTTATATAAGTTACTTAATGTCTAAATCTAGCCATTTTTTATATTCGAGCTCGAAAATTGAGAATTTATTGAAACATTATTGTAAGGTAATTATTGTTTAAACTTACTTATTACAGAATAAAGAAATTAAATTAGATGTTTAAAGTACCTTCCATTTACTTCTTGACAATATGCTAAATATTGCGGAAAAGTATTTAAAATATTAGAAAGCATATCTGTTTCTTCGATTTGTCGGTACTCAACTTCAATTCTTTGTTTTAGGTCTTCTACATTTCTTAAATGTCCCCACAAGAAATAATCGAGTGGGGACCGAGCTGGCTACTCAATTGTACCCCGTCTCCCTATCCATCTTTCAAAAAATACTTCATTTAAATACTCCCGTACTTGTCTGGCGTAATGTGGTGGTGCACCGTCTTGTTGCAGCCATACTTCGTTATTTAATCCCGCAACGTTGTCTAAAATTTTGTTTATTGATAATCAGTTTTAATTTACTTAAATGAAACTAACTTACGAGGATTTGGAAATAGGATCGCAAGAGCGGGAACAATTTCATTTCTTAAGAGCTGCAAATATCTATCGCCATTTAAATTATAATCCATAAACAATGTCCTATAATGCCTGCCCAAACATTAATTTTTTGCGGAAATTGGGTGTGCTGTTCTCGAATCCAATGAAGATTTTCTTTGGACCAATAACGAATATTATGCCGGTTAACATTTCCATTAAGACAGAATGTCGACTCATCAAAAAACATTATTTTAATAATAAAATTTGGATTAGCATTACACAAATTCATCATTTGCTCACTGAATTCTAAACGCCTGTCAAAGTCATCCTCAAAGAGTTCTTGAACCAGGTAAATTTTGTATGGGTGGAACTTCTCACACTTTAATACGCGATCTACCGACATGTGCGATGTGTTGTAATCGAGGCCAATAATTTGAGTAGAGAGGTGTGGTTTTTCCTCTATGCTAAGCAAAATATCTAAAGCTTTATCGCCGCTTGTCGCAGTTTTTGGACGCCCAGATTTTGAAATGTCTTTTACTTGGCCAGTTTCGTTATATTTCTTTAAAATTTTGCTTACTGTGGACCGTGCTATTGGATTTCGGTTGGGATACTTATCATTAAAAATCTCAGCAACCTCCTGCTATGTTCGCCTTCGATCCCCGTAACCCAATATCATTAATATTTCTATTCGCAGTGTTTCCATTAGTAAATTAATTTTAAGAATTATTAAAGCTGATAAATTATTAAGCACAAATACCTTCTGAAAAGTTTGTCAATGTCGCTGTCAGAATTAAATTGTGTCACAAATTTCCAAGACCTACTTATATCTCTATCAGTTTTCTTGGATAAAAAGTTCTTGTGATATTTATACCCCAATATCAAAAAAATGGCTAGATTTAGACATTAAGTAACTTATATAAAAGTTATTTAAAATTTGTTGCAGAATCATTTTTTTGAGTAATATATAGGGTGTTCCACTTAAAAAAAAATTATTTTAAATTGCTAAATAACTGTAAATTTGGCAACATTGCAAATGTCACTAGCAGCTCCGCGGTAACCTCTTATATACGGATACCGAATTTTAGCTAAATCGGATAAACGATATTAAAGATATTTAAAGCGTTCCATGCTTCTGTTACACGCTGTACAGGGTTATCCAACCAAGACTAGACAAGGCGATTTTTTGACTTTTTCTGTACTTTTATAAAAAAACTGAAATAGCCATCTTAAGTCATTTTCTCCCGCGAATTCGAATATCTTCAGCAGAAAACAATTGAACATCAAACTACTAGGGGTCACTTTGATATTTTTTTAAATGGGATGCCGTATTTTTAATGAGCTTATCCGATTTCTCATATAAATTTTGATCTAAAATGTTGGATTTTTAATTCAAAAACGCCTTTTTTCTTCAGTTTTAAATTCGGAAAATGTTCGTCCAAAAAAAAAAAAATCAAAAAAAAATCCAACATTTTAGATCAAAATTTATATGAGAAATCGGATAAGCTCATTAAAAATACGGCATCCCATTTAAAAAAATATCAAAGTGACCCCTAGTACTTTTGTTTGATGTTCAATTGTTTTTTGCTGAAGATATTCGAATTCGCGGGAGAAAATGACTTAAGATGGCTATTTCAGTTTTTTTATAAAAGTACAGGAAAAGTCAAAAAATCGCCTTGTCTAGTCTTGGTTGGATAACCCTGTACATGAATTTACCATTAGAAAAACCACATTAAGAAATAAAAATCGGCGAGTCCTAGCGTTTTCCAAAAAGTACACCGCTGAGTTTTAAAAAAATTTAAACTTTACTGCTCCGCAAATTAGAATCACAAACTAGAATTCCAACCCTGCATGGAGCTATTTAGACGAAATTACCAAAAACGTTCGTAATGACAAACACAAGATTAACTGTCAAACGATGATATCCCCAATATTTAAGAGTTGGAATAAATTGAGAAGCATACGGTAATGACGTCAGATGGAATTGAAGATATGACGAAACATTGAACCCTCGATATAAGAACTACTAAGGGAAAAGGATTCAATATTATGGGGAAAAGTTACAAGTAGTTTTAATTGCCATAGCCTAGGAGGCTATTTTTAAAGTAAAAAAGCTTAAGAAAGTTGCATGAGAATATGAATCACCATCGACATATTTTTAACCGTATAAAAAATAAAAATATTTGTCCACACTACAGTCAACAACGTGATTTACAATTCTCCATCTTTATTTATTATAGCCTTAAAAGTGAATAAACACATAATATAGCGTCTCCGAGGTTGCGCAATACGTCTCGAATTCATAGTAACGTGCGAGACAGAGTTAAAAGTTTTTAGGAGAGTTATCATTTGATTTCAAAGTCATCTATGTAAATGAAACAATGCAGTCTTCCTCCACGGTTTAGTAATTGTAAAAACAAGTAAAATAATTCCCTGCATGTTTCGAATGCTTAAGCATTCATCATAAGGGGATACTAAAAAGGATAGTACAAAGTTAGGAACGACCAATGAATATAAAGTAAAAGTTTAAGTAGGACGTACCTAACATCGAGTTGAGCAAAACTGTTTATGTAAGTTGTCTCAAATTAATGAGTACAACTTAACAGGATGAGAAATGTAAAATTGAGGACATGATGTACTAACTGGTCATATTAACATATTAATTGTATTAAGATTCAAATATAAGTGAAGTTTTAATTATAAGTGTAAAATTTTAATTAATGAAGAAATATTGTGGATAAAAGATAATAAATTGAGTTATAACATTTAAAGGAGAAAGATTTTTTTTTATTATAAAAGTTTTTTAAATTTTTAAGTTTTTATATGAATATTAATAATTTAATTGTTGAAAAAATATTTTTTTATTTTTTGTTACTGTCATTGACCAACATGTAGATATAAGAAAAAAAAAAGAAAAAAGAAAAACCTTTTAAATAAACGTAGCTGGAAACAGCGCAATGGAATATGCCCCATACTTTTGAAAAATAATAAAGTTGTTGCATATTTAGGGAAAAGTTTTATTAGAAAAAAGGGTACGTGGTTATAAAAAAAACAAATTTAATATAAGCTGTGGTAATCACAACCGCGGTATCTACTGCAACGTGATTGTTGAAGTTGGTTAATTTTAAGAGAATAACGACATTAAAGACGTGTAACCAAATATTAATATTAAAAATCAAAACTACTGTCGAAATCAAATTGGAAGATTTTCATCTGTCAACTTTAATTTGTTTTTAAACGTTTTTGTTCCTTGGAGTTCAATTTAATCTTCTGTTTAAACTGTTCCTTTCAGAGCCATTTATATCGTACTTTCGTATTGGCTGTAAGTAGTTATGAATATTTGTTATTATTTCTTGATTTTAAACGCTAGCCACGAAAATATTTACGTTTATGAACTCAGATTTTGTTTTGACTTTTTAAATCTCGTAATTTTAATTAGTCATATGGTTTTAGTGACACTCCGGCAAAGATTCTGTAAATATTTTGAGCAACATTTGGGGTTAGATTTTTCCAGGCTACTAAATTTGGCTTACCTTAACTCGACTTTAAGGATCACTTATTTGCCAAAGTTGATCCGTGCAACTAAAATCCAGATATGGGGGATGTCAGATTAAGTATAATCTAAACCAGGAGGGGGAAAGGGCCATACGAAAACAACAATTCAACAAATCCAGTGGCGTAACTAACGATGTTTTGTGTGATTCATGGAACACGAATTCTGGGTTTCAAAGAGCCCAGTGAGACATAAAAAAAATCGGTTTGTTTCAAATTGAATTACTAACCCAAAAATTATGTTTAATGACGATTAATTAAAAAAGGCCTTTGAACGTGAAATATTTTATATTCTATTACCTACCGCAGCCTGTTAAATTTTTATTAAAACTTACAAACTTTGAAATTAACATTTAATTTATTTTAAAAAATTTCTTGCTGGGCAATAAATGTATATTATTTATAAGCCTATTTACCCAGTCAATTAAGGTTAATTTTAGATAGCTTAGAATCTGATGGGCCATGTTCTCTAGTACCTTTTCTCATAATTAAACCGATTCGGTTAACGCTGTTGTTAGATACAGAGAAAAACCTTTTAAATAAACGTAGCTGGAAACAGCGCAATGGAACATTATGGGGAGTCCAGGGCGGTAGCACTGGACATTTCCAAGGCCTTTGACCAAGTATGGTATAAGGGGCTCCTAACTAAAGTGAGAGCATACGGAATGTCGGTTTAATTTTGTTCATGGCTATCTTCATGGCAAGCTTTCTTTTAGACCATTCTCTGCGAGTGGCGGTGGACGGATTTCTTTCAGACACATTTAACATCAACGCCGGAGTCCCTGAAGGTTCTTTATTGTCGTGCACCCTCTTTTTACTATACATTAACGATCTTTTGGAAAAAACTAAAAATCCTATTTATAGCTTCGCTGATGACAGCACACTTGTTTCATCTTTTACTTTGGATGCTCGGACATCGGCTGCCACTGCACATCTCTATAGGCAGCAAGAGGTATCACATCTCAACTAAGACCTGGAAGAGATTCTGTCTTGGGGTGACAGTAACCAAGAAGAATTAACGTTAAAAAAACTGGCGGCATTTTTTTCTAAAAAATTAATGTTGAAGAAGCTGATATAATCATGGTGGAACACTTGATTCCCTTGGATTCATCAATTCATTTATTGGACGTCAATTTGGATAATCATAATATGTCTTGGCATAGTCACGTTGTGGCCATCGCTAGGGCAGCCTCGTAGAAGCTTGGATTACTTTTTCGAACTAAGAATCTCTATACACCCCAACAACTTTGGATGCTCTATAAAGCCCAAATTCGATCATCGCTGGAGTACTGCTTGCATATTTGGGACTCTGCTCCTAAACATACCCTGAGATTGCTAGATTCCATTCAAAGAAGAGCCATTCGCTTGATCGGTGACTATGATCTGACAAACAACTTGGAAAACCTTGAACATCGAAGGCAGGTTGGCAACTTGAGTCTATCTTACAAATATTTTTATGGCAAGTGCTCAACTGAGGTTGCCCGCTTGATTTCACCCACAGCGGTGCATGGTCGAAATACACGATGAGCCACTGCAGCCCACCCGTACGTGGTTCAGCTTAGTGTCCCTCGAACGACATCACTCTGGAACGACCTTCTTGAGGCCGTGTTCCCCAACGAGTATAATCTCCAAGGATTCAAGACCAACGTGAATCGTTCCCTACGCATACGCACCGCTCGCAGAGCGCCATAGAGGATTAATCCTGCAGTGCTGTGCCTTATCATAAAAAGAAAAAGTCTCAGTAATGCGCATGCATTGCTAATTAAACTATTCTGAGAACAAGTGTGTATCCAAAACGTTACTATTAATCATAAACGCATCTGTTATTTACTTTTATCGATCAACTGTCACTGCGGGAAAACAAAAATACTTCTATTTATTCTTTAAAAATTAGTAACCAGAATCCAAATTAATGTCGACCTGTATAATTAATATAATGAGTAGAGCAGGGGTTGCAAAATAATAGTCATTTTTTGTAAAAAATAATCCAATATTGGGCACTGAAACGTAATTAAATTCAGACAAAGCAAATGAAATTAAAAGTTATTAATGACCTGACATTTCGGAAACAGGGGATTCCAACCCCGTTTTGTTTAATCAAGTTATTTCCATTAAATCTGCAATGTTTACATTCTTTTTTCCTAATTACGGTTAAAAAGTGAGAAGGAAAACCTTACAATGTTAAGAGATATCGCTTGCCAGCGTCAATAATAGTGGCTCATCGCAAAAATAGTAACATTGAAGAAAGAAACTTGAGTTGAAAAATTTTGTTAATTTCATTTCTATCAAAGTCAATAGGCTATAAATGGGAATTTAAAGTTTGAACACGGTTATTGCTTAGTTTTTGGACAATTAGTTTATATTAGTTATTTGTTTTACTAGGCAGAAAAGCATAAGATTTATTGCCTTGGTTGGTTACCTGTCTGCCAAATTTGTTCCAATTTCACGCAAAATCGTCTCTTTAATATTTATTACTTGCGGTTCATTATCAATATCCAAATAATTAAATTATTTTAACAAAGGTTCGTTACTATGTTTACCGCTGATGACGTTTGTGTTAACTTTAATGTCATTGTCAATTTTAAAAACTTGTCAACTAACTGTTCGAAATGGATCTAATTGAAAGTGAGGATGAGTTATTACCATTTACACCACCTGAGATAAGAGACCAGGCGCAAGATCTGGAATTGAATCTATTACCGGCTAAGTCAAGAACTGTCTATGAATTCACATAGCAACGAACTTTTTCTGCCTAGGCAAAAAAAGGCCACTTTTTGTGACTAGGCAGTAAAAATACAGCTTTAAAGCCTGTCAAGTGTCATTAAAAATCCGCATTTAATTTGGAAAAAAAATATTTAATTTATTCTTTAGTTTTTTGATAATTGAATTTTGCGAGATGTGCCACTATTGACGAGACCGCAGATTGCAGTTTTAAGGTAATTATTACATTTAATTTCTAATATTTGGATGTTACAAGAATAGCCAAATTTTAATAATGAATACAAAAATCTTAAAATAAAACAACATAGATATATTTATAGAAATACAAAATTACAAAAATATGCAATTTATTCTTAAAAATAAAGAATAACTACTGTAGTATTCAAAAAAGTTATAAATATTTTATTCTTAATTAAAACAACTTTAAATTTTATTCAAATTAAATTTTTATAAAAGTGACTGTAATTTTTGGTGATTGGAAAAGCTGTAGCGTATGCTTTTTTAAATTCAAATCCTAACAAAGCTCTAACCTAAACCAAAAGCATGTCTTACAGGTCACGCTTTTCGAAAACAAAAATGGAAATTAATTAATAACTCGAACAGAATAGGAAAATAGAAGAAAAGTTGTAAAGACCCAAATTTAATATAAATTCAAAAAATATGAGTATACCTACATAGGGTGTTCCATTTAAAATATTAAAGTCGCTTGTACTATTTTGTAGAGGCGGCAATATATCCATTAACGGAGTCACAGATGAAACTGCTTTTTAATTTTTCTTCAGAGAAAATTCGATAAAAAGCGAGTATTAAATAGATTATGATGGATGCTGGATACGTAAAAATCACAAATGGAGTTCATGTCGTAGGAGGGCTGGCCTCCAAACAACTCAAAAACCCTACGAGTCGAAATGCTTCAAAGAGAGCATCAGCAAGAAAAACGCTGGGCTGCTGCACTACAAGATCAAAATAATGAGTGGACCATGAGAATGGATGCTGCTGTAACGAAAGCGGTAGCTGAAATACAAAAAGAGAAAGACAAACAATTAAATCTCCTTTTTGAGAAAAATCGGCAACTAATATTTCAAGTAGCCAACCCGATACATGCAAACAAAAAACAACACTACACCAAATATTAGTACAAAAACAACTATAAGTAATGACAGAAATCAAACAAAAATACTTTAAAAGCAAAATTTGACAATAATCAATGAAATTATTTCATCTGACATTGAGATGACAGTACAAGGACAATAATTCAAATTCTGATAATGAGACTGACGATCAAACTACTCTCACGATTGTTAGATTACAACACAGCGATCTTTTTAGTAATGTTATTAAAAAAACAAAATTTACAACAAAAAGGCGATTTTCCTCTTTTGAAAACAACAACGTCTAGAAAATTAGATATTTATAAACCTTATAGGTACTTTAAAAAAATATCCGCAATTCGTGGCAAATTAATAGCCAACCTCAATTTCAAAATGTCTCAGATAAAGACAAGGTAATCAATCACAGTAAGATTCAAGTACTACCAATAATTTCACGAGACAAATCGAGTTACTACAAAGTCTCCGAATATTTGACGAATAACAAAATTAATTTCGGCAATGCTGTCACTGTTACTGAGGGTGTGAGACTGCACACACCCATGCCAATTGAATACCGTAAAAAATGCTCTAACACTTCGGAGCATCCTAGAGACGTGGACGGAGGGAACGACAAGGTGAAGGAAGACTTGTGTCGAACCCTCAACGGGTATTTGAAGGAAGCGTGTCGATGACTCGCCGATGCCGTTGATGCTAGTTTTGCTACCAAAAAGCGGCACAACAATTTATGTTATAAATGCCAATAATTTCATCCGACTTAAAGTCGAGGCGCAATGGACTAGACAACAAGTGAGCCAATGTCACAGGTGTCAAAATTCTGGATATTCCCAACATAAATGTACGGCTCAATCAAAATACATAAAATGTGCAAGCGAACATAATGTTCGTAGAATCTCCAAATCCACGTATTGAAATGTTGTAACTGTAACGGCGATCACACGGCAAATTCGAGCGATTGTATCGAACATCCAGACTATAAACGCACCTCGACTTCGATTCAGCAAAATAATGATCCAAGTGATGAAACAACGCGATCCTCAGAAATCAAAATATTAACCAATACAACATTTTAAAGAGAAAATGCAGAAACGAGTCCAAGATATGATGTCGATAGTAGCCAATTAATTAATGACCTTGCAGACAGATGTCGCATTCTTCAGCTAAACTCTCAACTAATATTAATGGTATCAAGGACAAAAAGCTCAAAATTATCGACATTCTTGAAAGATTGATATTCTTCTTGTGCAAAAAACATGGCCGAAGGGAGAAAGCTTCAGGTACCCTAGCTACAGTATTTTCCGAAATAATCGGCAAAGTCGACCAAAGGGAAGAACTTTGATTCTTGCAAAAAAGGATATCATAGCGCAAGCCATGCCAGGTTTATTGAACTGTACCCATATTGAAGGTACTGTCATAATAATTATTGGGTCAAACTGGGTTCTGTTTACTGCAACTTTGGCGTCAACTTTGTTGATGTCTGTCTGACAAAACTCTTTAACTTTGATAGTTCAATAATAATAGGGGGAGACCTCAACGCAAAGCATGGAATTTGGGGCTGCCGGACGCAGAATTTGCGAGGTCTCACCCTGTCCAATAAATCCCTTGATTTAAATTATCACATAATACCGCCGATCGAGCATAACCATTTTAAAATGGGCTCGCTGCCGGAAATTCTAGACGTTTTCCTCATTAAAAAGACTAGATAGATTTTCTCAACCGATTGTTATAACTGAACTGATTTCCGACCATTTCATTTAGTGGGACAATCCCTCAGAGAAAGGTCATTACTACGTTAAAAATGGAAGGACAAACTGGCCTCTTGTTGCAAGAAGGCTTTAAGAGTCTGGTAATCTACCATCAATAAAGACGAATGTGGGAATAAACAAAGTGGTTTCTGTGGTGAATTTAACTAGTAAATTTATCTCGGTCACGATCTAGTCGTCTACAACGAAAACGTCTAGATGTTCGAAACTGGACGCCATAGGACCCGAAATTATTATTATTAAATTATTAAAAACAGAATGCTAAAGCAAGCATATAGGGCTGGTGATTCGCGCATAAAAATGCAGACGAAACAAATGACTGCAGCCATTAGAACAGCATTAAAAGCAAGATATCTAGAATTTGGTCTGATAAAACTAAAGGATTAAAAGCGAGAATAACACAACATACAAATTGACTCGCTCCTTAATTAAAGGAGGAAAGAAACTTACGTCCTTCATAAAAAATTCAAGTACAGGCCAGATACTCACAAATCTAGAGGAAAATACTAAATTGTTCGCGGACAGTCTCTAACTAACCTGAACAATTCAGTGAATTTTCCAGCAACGATTTGGAAAGAGATGCGCGAATCGCCAGGACCATTTGAATATATAGAAACATCGATCATCGCGAATGTAACATTCCGCAGTGACATCTGAAGAAGTTTAGTCTACTTTACATAATATTAAAGCAAAAAAAGCTCCCGGTCTCGAAGATATTAGGAACGCAGCTTTAAAGATTCTGCCAGAAAATACAGTTCTGGATGTAGTAAACATAGCGCAGGATATCATCAAAAGGGGTTGCTTCCTCGACACTTGAAAAAAGGGTGGTACTAATTCCAAAGACAGATATAGATATAACATTACCAGTCAGCTAATGTATTATAGAGAATAAAAAAAGCACGTAATACTTAAGCAGTAGAAAATACAAAATTCAAAATCAAAAATTTTCAAGATTGTTATCGACGAGCAAAAAACAAGAACAAAAGACCGGTGTCTGGCCGAAGAAAATCAAATTTAAGAGATAATACAACATTGTAGAAAATATTTTAGCTGGGCAGAGCCGCAGCCATAAGTAAAGATGGCTGTGGTAGAGTATAGAGTAGCTCGCCATAAACATCTAATGGTTTATTGACCGTACACCATGAATCATCGTATAGAAGGAAAATTTAAAAACTATTTTTCCTCGATGCTTGTAACAGATGTTTACAAGATACCTACCATTAAAATGTTCATTAATCTTAACGACAGAATTTGGACAGTCATAAATCCCTTTTTATGACGAAATTTTATTATCGCGTTTGTAAAGGGCTAAAATATCTTTAAAATAATTAATGATCTGAGATTTTTTAATTCAAATTAATCAATATTTACCTTCCTTAGTACTCTCTGTCATAAAATTATAAAAAAAAATTATGCCGCTGATTTTGTTTTTAAATGTATACTTAGGCAAAGTAATCAATTCTTTATGGCGCTCGGCGAGCGGTGCGTGTGCGCAGGAAACGATTCACGTTGGTCCTGAATATTTGGAGTTTATACTCGTTGGGGGAACATGGCCTCGGGGAAGTCGTTCCAAAGTGATGACTTTCTCCAGATAAAAAAATGTCTTAACAGTATCGTTCGAGGGACACTAAGCTGAACCACGTACGGGTGGGCTGCAGTGGCTCGTCGTGTATTTCTACCATGCACCGCTCTGGGTGGAATCAAGCGGGCCATCTCAGTTGAGCAATTGCCATGAAAATATATGTAAAATAGACTCAAGTAGCCAACCTGCCTTTGATGTTTAAGGCTTTCCAGGTTGTTTGTTAGATCATGGTCGCCGATCAAGCGAATGGCGCTTCTTTGAATGGAGTATAGCAATCCCAGGGTATGTTTAGCATTAGCAGAGCCCCATATATGCCAACAGTAGTCCAACGATGGTCGAATTTGGGCTTTATAGAGCATTAAAAGTTGTTGGGGTGTATAGAGATTCTTAGTTCGAAACAGTATTCCAAGCTTCTGCGAGGCTGCCTTAGCAATGGCCAATTGGCCAAGTAATATGACTGTCAAAATTGACGCCCAATCATTGAATTGATGAAGTCAAGGGAATCGAGTGTTCTGTCATAACTATATCCGGTTCTTCAACATTAGTTTTTTAGAAACAAACAAATGTGTCTAAAATAACGTATTTATTAAAACAGTTCAGAAAAACCTATGCGTCTCAACTAAATATGGGCATCGAGACAAAAACGTAAACAATATTGATGCGAATATGAGTTAGAACTAACTCGTACTAGGGATGGGCACATCGAATACATGTTGAGCATCGAGGTTAACCTAAATATGGGCATCGAGACAAAAACTTAAACAATATTGATGCGAATATGAGTTAGAACTAACTCGTACTTGGGATGGGCACATCGAATACATGTTGAGCATCGAGGTTAACATCGAAACCAGTCATCGATTTAGAAAAAACAATGATGTTTGAAAACATCGATGTTTTTTTCTTAATTAAGATTTTAGTCACATTTATTTATAAAAACATATCTTTTTTCACTTTTCTGTAATTCTGTAAAATACAAAAACAGTGGCACAATATAAAATGCAGTGGCACTACCCTACGTTATTTTTTAGTATTATTAAATTGAATGTTCTCTCTGAGATCATTTATGCGGAAGATAAATCACATGAAATGGACATACCTTTTAATGATTAAAAAAACTATTAGAAATGTATTATTAAAAAAATTCTATTCTACTATAAATGAATATTTTGATGATAATCTGTCATAATTATTTGCATTTTAACATTGAAAATGTTTATATTATCGCACGGGCACGTTAGTAGGGGTGCGGAATTCAACGAAATTCTTGTGTTGCATTTGTCCCATGCGTCACACAGTCTAACGACACCGAATTAAAGGCTAACACACACCGACGCGGCCACGGCCACGGCAGCGGTGGCGGCAAATCTAAACACATAGAAATAAATGAATGAAATCATACCAGCGCGGGCAGGTCTAGATCAAGCGGCCTAGGGCAGCGTTCTGATATGCGGTGACGGTCAAATACAACGTGTCAACTTTGACTGCGAGAAGTGACAGTAGTAATGGCAAATAATATAATATTGATAGAAAATGTTAAATTATATCCCATACTTTTTGATTTAAGCCATCCAAATTATAAAAATATAAGGGCTATAAACAAAGTGTGGGACAAAGAGCTAATAGTAACAAAGTATCTTCTTCCACATCGTCTATTATAGTTATAAATAATAGAAATAAAAATAAGACCTGGACGTTTAAAAATATGTTTTCGTATATATAAAATCTGTAAACGGCAACTGCCTTACAGCTCCACTCACCGCTTTGGTGTGAATACGCCCGGCCGCTAATATGGTCGCCACCGCGGCCGCCACCGCTACCGTGGCCGCGTCGGTGTGTGTAAGCCTTAAAATGATCCACAAGCGGAACTACGCGAACCGCCGCTGCCGAGCCGGTGGCCCGATAATGAAGGGAAAGGGAGAAGGGACTAAGGACGATGGGATCAGAGCAAGTCGAGAGTTAGAGGCGCGCTAGAGTTTACAACCTTTATTTTACTATTTTTTATATTATGAATCAATAAAACTTATATCAACTACCTAAATATTACATTCAAATCTATGAGTTTTCGCAGATCTCAAATCTCAAAATAGTCACAAGCATTGCACCCTGCTTCAGCATTTTCAATGTCCTCCCCGGTTGCACCTTTGTAAAGGACTGTAAATTTTTTATTTTAATATTTCATATTTTACTATATTTATTATATTTTTTTGTTGATTACAATTTCTAAAAGCTTTGTCGATAAAGATGTTTCTTTCAGGCAATAAAGCATATTGTGACTTTGACATTGACATTACGTGGGCTATAATACGAATCTGTCTGTTTATCTGGGGGCATTTTTAGTGTCTATACTAGCTAATCATTGTAGTCTCAAGTATTATGGTGTAATCTCACTGTCAAATAACCTACGGGCAAATTTGGTCCTCATAGAGAGATTTTCAAATTAAATATTAAATAATGCAATACCAATTTTTGATGTAAACCTTAAACCCCTTTTTCACTTACTTTTGCAAAATAACTCTTAGGAATGCTAAGGCATCTTAAAAATTTCTCATAATTTAAAAGAAAAGCATAGTTTACTAGCTGTCACTTTTAAACTTTTAAAAATATGTCAAGCCGACAGGGCAAACCCCTTACGATTACGAATAAGAATACTGACACTGACTGTACTCATAGCGCCATTTTTAGAATTATCTTGACACTTGATTTAACACCTGCAGGTTGAGTTGAGATTTTATTTCGATCTTTCGATGTTTAAAATAAACATCGATGTTATGAGAAAAACATCGAAACTAAAATATCAATGTTGAAGATGAAATAAAGATAATTAACTTTATATACAACTGTCATATAATGACTATGATTTGACACTCTTTGAAATATCATACTAACCTTTATTACCGCACTAATGCTTTTTTGAATTTATTACCGCACTAGTGTGTTATTAACATCTTAAATGAAATTAAGTTCAAGGTAGACATTTTTAAATTAAAAAGCATACCATATACGATTATATGAAACTAATTTATTGTGAATATTAACAATAAAATCTTTACAGTTAGATAAATGAATGCCAGATGCGGACATGCCTTACTATACGATCAAATTTATATATTTCTTGATATCAGCATTATTTTTGATTGAAATTTCCATTCCAAATTCCAATTAACATCGAGTAATAGCACCAACCCTTGTTATGGTGAGTAGCTTTTTTTCACTGCACCATTTCTCGTGCCGATCTAAAGCTTCTTGGTATTCCTTCCGTGATTTATCTGACACAACATTCGAAACAACATTGAAAGTCTAGATCAACAGAAGACCTTCTCGCTTATGTTACTCACGTTTGGAACAACGCAATAGAACATCATGGGGAGTCCCGGGCGGTAGCACTGGAAGTTTTCAAGGCTTTTGACCGAGTATGGCATGAGGGCTCCAAACTAAAGTGATAGCATACGAAATTCCGGTTCAATTTTGTTCATGGCTGTCAAGCTTTCTTAAAGACCGTTCTCTGCGAGTCGCGGTGGACGGATTTCTTTCAGACACATCTAACATCAAAGCCGAAGTCCATCAAGGTTCCATATTGTTGCCCACCCTCTGTTTGCTATACAATAACGACCTTCTGAAAAAAACTAAAAATCCTATATATAGCTTCGCTGATGACAGCACACTTGTTTCATCTTTTACTTGCACGAACATCGACTTCCAATGCACATCTCTATAGGCAGCAAGAGGTCTCACATCTCAACCAAGACCTGGAAGAATTTCTGTCCTGGGGTGACAGTAACCAAGTAGAATTTAAAACTAAAAAACCCAGGCGGCAGTTTTGTCTAAAAAAGCTAATATTGAAGAACCGGACATAGTCATGGCGGGACACTTTATTCCCTTAGCTTCATCAATTCAATTATTGGGCGTCAATTTGGATAGTCGTCTGTCTTGGCATAGTCACGTTGCGATTATTGCTAGGGCAGCCTCGCAGAAGCTTGGGACACTTTTTCGAACTAAGAACCTCTATACACCCCAACAACTTTTTATGCTCTATAAAGCCCAAATTCGACCATGGCAGGAGTAATGTTCGCATATTTAGGGCTCTGCTCCTAAACATACCCTGAGAATGCGAGATTTTATTCAAAGGACAGCCATTCCCTTAATCGGTGACCATGATCTGACAAACAACCTGGAAAGCCTTGAACATCGAAGGCAGGTTGGCGACTTGAGTCTATTTTACAAATATTTTCATGGCAAGTGCTTAACGGAGGTTGCCCGCTTGATTCCACCCAGAGCGATGTATGGTAGAAATACACGATGAGCCACTGAAGCTCACCCGTACGTGGTTCAGCTTAGTGTCCCTCGAACAACGCTGTTTAAAAATTCTTTCTTTCGGAGATCGTTTACACTGGAACAACCTCCCTAAGGCCGCATTCCCCAACGAGTATAATATCCAAAGATTCAAGACCAACGTGAATCGTTTCCTGTGCACACGCACCATTCGCAGAGCGCTATAAAGGTGTGCCGTAAAATTACCTTTACAAGCCAACTTTACGTACCATGGTGCGAACGACAGCTCTTGTGTCGGAGGCTCGGAGTTCTTGCCTTTAGCAGTTATACACTCTTTTGATGTCTTGGACGCCACCTATTTTAAATGGTTAAAAAACTTAATACTTACAAAGCGTTTTAAAATAAGAAAACCGCTTGCTTCTAAAGATGGTAATATTTCGTCCTGCAGTACAGTGAGTAACAATAAAACACAGATATGTAAAACAACAATGGGAATTAATTTATTAAGATTACCGAACTGGATTCTACCAAATCAAGTAAATATTGAAATTAGCAAGTAAATTAAATATTAAAGTAAAAAATTATACACTCATGGGCAGACCTGAAGGGTTTTTACTCGCCTGGTAACTGGTTATCATCTATAGTTTATGAAAAGGGGAAAACAGAATGTTCTAGAACTTTCATACTTGTATGGTCATAATACCTAGATTCTTTCTAAATGTTACCGAGGTGGTATTACAAATTAAAGTTAATTTTAAAGTGAAATTTACGGTGTTAAGGTTATAAAGAAATTTAAAATTATCACAATACCCTGGCCTTATTTTTCAGATGTTCCAAATCCCATGTGGCTATGTTTCAAATTAATAGGTACCCTGCCTCCAGTCTGGTGGACCCGAAGAGTACAAGACAGCACATATTTACAGGTTACAGGTATGTGGTCTTCCAATGAAGAGCCAATTTCAACACGTGGTCAAAACGAATATGAATATATAACGTCAAACGTATTCAACAATAAACGCTTTGATAGAAGCAAAAGGAAAATTAAACTTAAAATATAAAACCCTAAAATCGAAACAGCGAATTAGATACCTGGTTAAATTAAATCGAAAATATACCCTACCTCATTGGTTGTCCGGTGCTACCATCTCAAAAAAAAATACAAAGAAATGAGGCCTTATGTGCAAATCTAAAAATTAAATTGCACATGTTGTAGAGACTTGGAGGTTATCAAAAAAACAAGTTAAGGAGACACAAGAAAAATCAAAGAAATCTTACCATCAAAGACATAAGGACGCTCTACTACCCCTGAGGTGCCAACTAAAGTTGGGGCGCCGGATCTGTTCAAATCACATAAAGTGGGCCCCTTTTAAAAACCGCCGACTTCCACCTTCACGGGTGATCTTAAATAAAGTGAAGTAAAGTCAAAACTTCTTCGAAAAAGGTAAATGTCAGGTGTCCCTTAACTGTCATGTCAAAAAAATTGGTACGTTCAGACAATTGATGAAAGTGATCTCAGTTCGATAAAATGACAAAACCAAACCAACTTGACATGTGGATAACTACTAGCAGTTTACCCTGCATAATATGCAATTTAAAAACAAATAATGGCATACCAATTTATGGAATGGTAAAAAGTGCAATATCATCAATGTTCTAGAGTGAACTAACCAAGGTTCAAATGGAACAACTCAACGAACATACTATAAGCCAAATGAACTACTGACCGGTTATCATAAATGACATAACCCCAAATTTTAACAATAAAAATATTTAAATATTCAGATATCTACTTCGTTCGAGTTAATTAAAAAGAAAAGGAATGAAGGATGAACAAAAAAAATATTCATGATAGGACAGTAAAACATGAACATCTGCACCAAAGCATTAAACTTAAAATCCACAGAAAACATAGAAAGGTAATGTAAACAAATATCTTACACAAAACTATGTAGCATCCTATAAATATACACCTATAGCAAAAATGAATGCTACAAAGGATTATTTCTGCAGTGCTGCGCCTTATCATAAAAAAAAGCTTCGTTCTCAATATCAGATGGCAGCTCCATCGCTTGAACTCATTTTAAATGTGCAATTTCCAGACACAATGGTGACAATGATTTAGAGAAACAATTTATTGACAATCGTACCTATGCCTGTTGTTAAGGTAATACAAATTCTTATTGCCAGTATTCTGTATTCAATTTTTAAACTAATTGTTTGTACTTAAATAATTATTATTATAATAATAATAGTTATAGTTGTATGTAAATTTCCAATAAACCCATAGTTCCAAATTTTTAATATGTATAGAAGTTTTCGGATCATAAAGACGCCATACAACCAGTAGTCGCCAGTGGTTAAAGGTGTCAGCTTACATTTTTGATATAGTATGATATAAAACATTCATGAATTATTTATTATTATTTGAGTACAAAAATACAATTACTTGAAATTAGCTAGCATATGAGGCACTCATTCAAATAAAAAAATTTCAGTTTGAATTATTTTATTTCCAGTCATTTTACATATTTTTTATCTAATAATAAATAAGCTAAATAGGCAGTAATAAAATTGTCACATTTTCACTACTCTCGCAGCCGGTCGACGATTTTTATTATTTTTTAATTTGATCGATTGCCTTCAGCAAAAAATGAAATCAGCGAACAGCGACCATTGTGATTTTTGCTTTTGTATTGCATAAAAGGGGTAAAAAATGATGTTCACGTGCTGCCGGATGTTGCCAAATAAAACCGAATTTGAACAGGCCAGGGGTCGCAAAGCGAACAAGGAATTTTCATTAACCAGCGGCTGTTTGAGTGATTTTTAAGTAAAAGATAATAAACCGGTATTTTTTTATTTAATGGCTGTATTTTTCCTAACATTGGTACCTACACCGATAAAAGAAATAGTATATTTGATGGTTGTAGGCAATGTTGAAGATTGACTGAAAGGTACTTTTCGAGTCTAGGATCTCCGCAATTCACGGTCCAAAATTGATCGTGCACAAAACTCACCGCCAAGAAAATTTCTAGCCTATCATATAATTATTGTTTTTTCCTTTTTTAACGTCGAGCATGTAATAAATTATATTTGTAGCACCCCTTAGTTCCGCCGCGCTCCGCACTACCGCTTTCGATGGCGCCACCCGTATTCATCGCCGAGTGCCGCGCCGTACTACCCTTAGCAGCTTCACCCCCACCTGTGACGTCAGCCGCCAGCGCCTTGATAAGCAGCCACCAGCCCTTAGGACGGCAGTTCTTTTCGAGCTCGCTCTCTCGCCTCTACCTTGGCATCCTGGTTGGGATCCTTGACGTGCAGAAGCTACGCTTGAAAGACAACGCGACGCTGCTACTCGAGCGCTCTAGGTGTGAGCCTTGATAGTGGTACTCTATCCTCACTTATCTTCGCATCCTTGGACCTTCGCGAAGATGAAGCCAGCGAATTCACCTCCAAACAACGTCAGACAATGACGCAACTCCTTCATGACTACAGCTCCGTGTTCGCCCTCCATGGACCAGCCACGCCGTTTGCTGAGCACCGGATCGCCACTGGAGACCACGCTCCACTCAGTGCTCCGCCTTACCGAGTAACGCCCCAGAAGAGTGAACGCTTGAGACAAGCCATTCAAGAATTACTGGACCACGACATCATCGAAGAATGCGAGAGCGCTTGGGCAGCTCCGACCGTCCTGGTGCCCAAACCTGGAGGAGGGATCCGTCTATGCATTGATTTCCGCCGGTTGAACGCCGTCACCATTGCTGACCAGTATCCCCTACCCAACCTAGACGACCTGCTCCATTCAACTGGCAACATCGGATGCATTAGCACCATGGACCTTCGCGCCGGCTACCACCAAATCCGAATAAAGGAAGAAGACAAGGACAAGACCTGTTTCGTCACCCCTTTTTGCACTTACCGGTTCAACCGCATGCCATTTGGACTCCGCAACGCCCCCGCTACGTTCCAGAGACTAATGGATCGTTTCCGACGACGACTCCCAGACCTACGCCTCTTAGCCTACCTAGATGACCTAATCCTTCTCTCCGATCACATCGACGACCACCTTTACGCTTTACGCCGTGTTTTCGACATGCTTCAGGAATTCCAGCTCCGCCTCCATCGCCCGAAGTGCCGCTTTGGCTGCCGCGAGACACGTTACCTGGGCCATGTCATCAGCACACAAGGAATACACACCGATCCTGCAAAGATCAGCGCCATTCAAAACTTTCAGGCACCACGCAACGCAAAACAAGTGATAACCTTTCTACAAACGTGCAGTTGGTACCGAAAATTCATTCCCCAGTTCGCAAAACTATCACAACCACTCAGTAAATTAACCCGTCAAAAGGAACCCTGGGAATGGGGCTCTGAACAGGACCAGTCTTTTAACAAGCTAAAGTCTGCCCTAACTTCTGCTCCAATCCTACGGCCCGCTGACCATGGACAACCGTTCACACTCCGCACAGATGCCAGCGCTTACGCAATTGGTGCAGCATTACTCCAGGGGGAGGGAGTGGATGAACGACCCGTTGAATACGCCAGTCGCCTGTTGACCGCCCCGGAACGGAATTACTCAACAACCGAGCGAGAAGCCTTAGCTATCGTTTGGGCTGTCAATCGTTTCCGAGGATACCTAGAGGAAACTTCTCTCATCATCATTACTGATCACCAGCCGTTGAAGTGGCTGATGTCCCTACGATCTCCCAGTGGACGACTCGCCCGATGGGCCTTGCAGCTCCAGCCTTACAACCTACAGATACAATACACGCCCGGAAAAGCTAACGTCGTAGCGGATACGCTATCCAGACCTCCCGAGGATTCCAGCGACGTACCAGCTCCCGCGCCGCTGTTACCTATTAGACGTCGAGGACGCCCCAGGAAGGTGACCACTCCTACGACTACAGAGCCTAGTACGAGGACGACTCCCAGGCTCTGAGGGGGAGAATTGTAGCACCCCTTAGTTCCGCCGCGCTCCGCACTACCGCTCTCGATGGCGCCACCCGTATTCATCGCCGAGTGCCGCGCCGTACTACCCTTAGCAGCTTCACCCCCACCTGTGACGTCAGCCGCCAGCGCCTTGATAAGCAGCCACCAGCCCTTAGGACGGCAGTTCTTCTCGAGCTCGCTCTCTCGCCTCTACCTTGGCATCCTGGTTGGGATCCTTGACGTGCAGAAGCTACGCTTGAAAGACAACGCGACGCTGCTACTCGAGCGCTCTAGGTGTGAGCCTTGATAGTGGTACTCTGACGGATTATAGACATTCGTGCGGAAATTCTCAACAGTGCTATTTACTTGTCATCATACCTTTGTACATATATTCTTGTTTTAATAAACTATTAAAACCAATCCGTGTCTTAAATAAAATACATAACACTCCCATCGGTGTTAAATATTTACTTTGTCAGAGCGTCATTGGGTCAAACCTCAAATTACACTATTTACCTTATTTTTATGAAGGTATGATGAGCCCTTAAAATTGGATGTCAATCCGATAAGTAGTTTTTGAAATATACGAGATAAAAATCAAATAAAACGCTCACCCCGGATCGCGGGGCAGTGACGTCATTACCTCCCACAGTTCGTCCGCTTTAAATCTGTGCAACGGCCTTTTTGTGGATATACAAGGGAGATGCGCTTACTGTTTTTTGTTCAGTTAATGCAGAAGCTTATTAGTATTACTTTTATACAAGGTGTTTCAGGTTACTTTTTACTTTTTTAAAATAAGTGGAAGGGTTTGAAATAGACTACCCCTATCATTCTTGTTAACTAAATTTAAAGAAAAACTTATGCAACGACTTGGAAGAAAATTAATTTGGATAGCCTGGTTTATTTAGAAACTTTTTTATCTCTTCTAATTTTTTGATAAAACTTTCCGATTTGAAATAAAAGAAATAAAATGCAAGCATGTCGGGACGGGGAAATTTTTTAGAAAAAAATCTAGTTGGCCGCCGTCTAACACAGTTTTATTTTGTACTAATGTTGTTAAACTTTCTTCTGAACAGTCACATTTTAAAATGATTTATTAACTGACATTTTTTAAACTAACCTGTCCTCTATTAATGCATAAATTAAATCGTTCTTTAAAAAAAAATATTATGAAGTGTTGAAAATGCCTGCCTTGCCATGTAATACATGCATTTATCCTACGCATCATTGAATCCCTAATACGCTGAAATACGCCAGGATTATTTCGTATAACATCACATGATGCAATTATGTGATTTCTCAGATCTTCGATATCCTGTATTGGGATAGTGTAAACTAATTCTTTCAGATATCCCCAGATACAATTATCCAAGGGATTTAAATCTGGGGGTCGAGGCGGCCAAAGATGAGGCCCACCTTTTCCTATCCAGCGGTTTTCATAGGTAGGATTTAAATACCTACGCACATCTAACCTGAAATGTCTTGGGGCACCATCATGCATGTAATACATATTTCTTCTAGCTCGCAGGGGTACATGCTCGAGTAGAGGAGGCAATTCTTGTAGAAAATGAAGATATAACTCACCAAGGTAGAAAATGTGCCCCAATTAAAGGTTCATAGACAATTCCTATCCTATTAACGAAAAACTGATATTAATGTCTAGATTCTCTTATTGAATTAGGATTATTGTCAGCCTATACATGCTTGTTATGATAGTTTTGAATAGTATCTCTTGAGAAACTAGCTTCGTCCGAAAAGAGAATTTTTGAATCAGAGAAAAATGATTATCGATATTCATTTGGTGAAACCATTGGGAAAAAATCATTCTCGGTTCAAAATATCTTGGTAAGAAAGCTTGTACCCTCTGTACATGGTAAGGATAAAACTGTTGTTCTTTTAATATCCTCCATAGAATTGATGCATCAGTATTTAATTCCGCTGCAATTTTCCTGGTACTTGTCTCAGGTTGCGCTTCAGTAATATTTAGGATAGCAACTTCTAATTCAGGTGTTCGAACTTCGCAGTGTCGGCCGGTATAATAACTTCTTTTTCAAAAGTTCCAAATTCATGTAGCCTTTGACGAAGTCTGGTAAACATGCTGTGAGGAGGAGACCTGCGATAAGGATACGCTTGTGTATAAAGACGACAAGCTTTCAAGGAATTTCCGTTTGCACGTCCGTACATAAAAGCCATATCTGCCATTTCTACATTAGTGTAATTAGCCATTATTGTTCTATTAATTAAAACTCTTATTACTGCACAATTTAATAGATTAGATTTTGATTAAATTAATCGTAAAATATAGTACTCAAACTAACTGAGCAATGTCAAATAAAGCAATATTAGAAACGTCCTTAAAAGTGACAGCGGTCAACTAGATTTTTTTTCTAAAAAATTTCCCCGTTCCGAAATGTAATGTCTTAAATTTTATTTTTTTTTTATTTCTATCGGTAAGTTTAATGAAAAAATACAAGAGATAAAAAAGTATCTAAATAAACCAGGCTTTCCAAATTTATTTTGGTCCGAGTCGTTGCATACGTTTTTCTTTAAATTTAGTTAACAATAATGATAAGGGTAGTCTATTTCAACCCCTTTCACTAATTGTAAAACAATGAAAAAATATGCAGAGAGTGTATTTTTATAATAGTAATGCTTCCACAGAATTTCATTATTCTATCGCTTTTCGTTTTTAAGATAAAAATAAAACATTATTTTATCGCCATCTTTGTACTGCGATATCTCCCTAATGGTTGACTTTTGACCCAACATTTATATATCAAACTCCCTCTATTTTAAACAAGGAATCGTCCCCTTAAGTTTTTCGCACTTGTTTTGATACACCCTCTATATATTTTATAACAAGTAGGAAATGCCATTCCAAACAAGTTCTAAACCATCCGTTCCCTAACACTATTTTAGAAAAAAGAAAAAGAAATTATTAAAATTTTTTTTTTCTCTTCTGTCGATGTTAACTCCGTTACTCAGCAACGAAGAAAGGAATATGTTAATGTAGATCTTCTGATTCATAAACAGTAAGTAACCGCGAGAGCAAGCGCGACCCGACTTGCTATAGGAGATAGTGACGTCACACAGCGGTTATAATTTGGTTAATCCTAATAGTATAAGGTCTCAGCAAGTGGCTAGAGAACTAAGTTCTCACATATACACATATTTAAATAGATTAGCGAATATTGGGGAGTGCAGCAAACGAAAGAATACTCTTTAAAGTTATTCCAAGCTCTCGGAAATCTTTATTTCATTTCCATCCTCAGGAAGACTACAAATTCATATAAAAATTAAGATTAGGAAAATTGTTGTGATTAATAATCATAATGTTTACTTACAACTTTCTTAAGATTGTTCATAAAGATATTCGTATTTACACGCAGGACATGTTTTCCGCTTAATATTTCCATAGACTTTGAATTATATAACAGTATTTCAAAATGTAACCAGTTAATTTCGATTTTTATTTTAAATTGTGTGTTTCTTCGTCCATATACAATGGTTTTAATAGTATCTCCAGACGTTGGCTTTATTTGCAATCGACTTTGATTTTCAACAAGTTTTCTTCTCACATGTCTCTTATTTTATACGAACATCTTTATGAACAATCTCAAGAAAGTTGTAAGTAAACATTTTGACTATTGATCACAACAATTTTTCTAATTTCAATTTATATAAATTTGTACTCTCCCTGAGGATGGAAATGAAATAAAGATTTTGCACTTGCTAAGTTGTACTCTTTTGCTATTTATTGTGTTCCGAGTCGATGTTCGTAAATTATTTAAAGGCTTTAGAGAGGTTAAAAAGTTTCAATTTTTTGTAAAATCTTTCAGAAAATGTAATTAAAAAAATGCTAAATGAGCCCATTATGTCGATATTTGGATAAATTTTGATTGTAGATAATTTTTTTAATTTTAAATTTTAAAAATAGAGGTTTACCAAGTCTGCCGTACTAGACCCTTAATAAAATTTTTTTATCCTTTCTTATTATTCTGCTTCTTCCGTTAAATCGGTTAGTCTGGCTAATCTTATCAAACGAATTACAAATTATTTTCTACATAGCATTTAAATATGCTAAAAACAAACTTAAAATAAGTTCGTGTATAGAGTTGTTCTTATTCCTTCCATTATACCCAATCCTTGGACGCGTTTCGCCGTTTATGGCTCATCAGCAAGACTCCGGGTTTGACGAAAAGTTAAGGGACCTTAAAGTGCCATAACAACACACAAATGCAAATAAAACATGTAGATAATTGAGTCAATTTTCACTAATAGAATCATTTTTTCATTAACCTTATACTTTTTGTTTTCTTTACCCTAGAGTTTCGACTTCACTTTGAGCATGGATTATTTATTCAAAATAATAAGTAGTACATTATATACCTAGGTTGAGAAGTGAGCTGTTATAGAGCCAACGGGATAACAACGAAGTACATAACAACGAACTAAATAGGTTAGCTCTAGAAAACTATAGAAATGCTATTTTAAATGTCACTTAGTAGAAAATATGTCCCAATTTATGATAACAATTCCTGTTTTATCAAAAATTTGATACTATTTTCCGGAATCTTTTAGTTTAAAATGGTTAGTCAAGGCTCAAAACCAATAACATGTTAAAGAGACTGTGAGTAAGAATGCTAAAATCGTGTCTAACTTAGTTTTATTACACAGAAAGTTTCATTATTGACCTAGCTGATTATTGATTACTATTCTTACTACTTTTTCCTGCAATCGTCCGCAAACTGACATATTTTTAACATGGTTTGACGCCACAAAAGTCAATATTCCAGTATTCTTAACCATTGCTAGGCAATAAGACATAACAGTACTAGAATATTATGTTTCCGACCTAGCCGCAGAAAATAGTATGTGCGCCTCGTAGGAAAATCATGTCCAGTCCTCGGACTTTTGCTTTTTGCAATCTGCATCCTCGTCCGAGAGTATTCTATTTTTCCTACTAGATACACAATATACCATATTGTTACAGCCAAATTAAAATTTAAAAGACCAATGTTGAACAACAAAATAAATGAAACAGTATTGGCCAACAATAGGCCTTGGTTGATTTTAGACATTTGGTTAACGAGTCAACCTATACAGGCTATATTTTAATCAGTGACCGATATTTCACACGACAATTTCTCAATTATTTCTAAGATAAAAGAAACACTTGCTTTTCAAGATATTTAGATTTTTATTTTCATTTTTTAGATCTGTCTCTCTCATTTTTTAAGAGAATGAAATTTGGTATACTGAATTAATTGTTACAACACAGTCTTTAATATGATTCTACATAGCGTACATATTTTTTCTTGTGGGTCATGACACCGAACCTGTAAATTAGCTTTCATTTGATATAAAATTTAGTGCCGGTACTTTTGACACTGAACTCATTTAGACGATTAAAATAATGAGGGTTTCGAATGTGTCAATCGCAATATAAATTTGAAGGTCTTGGCACGATCTGCTTACAATTTCCTAAACAAAGTTGGAATATGGCCAAGTTATTATTATCAATAATACGTTACGTTAATACGTTACGTTAATACGTTACGTTAATACATATCATAAAACTTTTTCACCACTCTGTATAAAATTGAATAGTTTTAAAACTTGCCTATGGGCCACTACAATCATAATACATATAGATATTTTCACAGGTTTTTAGTTTTCGTATAGTTCTCCCCTCGAGTTTCGTTTGACCACCCTGTATTAGGGGCGGCAATTAAAAAACTAAGACAAAAATATTAGTTCATTAGGTATTCTACAAAAAATGATGGGCGAACATCTTGAAATATCAAAGCAATTTAGTTACTGGTCTGTTGAGTTGAGACTTTGGTTGTTTCCATTCTAAATCACAATAGACTTTAATGTTACTCACATTGTTTTTTGGGATACCAAAAAATTATGTACTTAATAAATTTAAAAAAATGTTACCAGCTACTTTCTATTTCAGTTCTTCGCGACGAATTCAAAACCGTTCCCACAGACACTCGCGTAGCTGCTGGAGAAACAGCTCTGTTACAATGCGGTGCTCCCCGTGGCCATCCAGAGCCAACCTTAATGTGGAAAAAGGATGAAAAACCGATGGAAGTAGACGGCAGAAGAATACGTATAGTTGATGGTGGTAATCTGATGATTGTGGATGTTAGGCAGCACGATGAAGGAAAGTACCAGTGTGTTGCGCATAACTTGGTTGGATCCAGAGAAACACCGGAAGCTAGTCTGCGAGTTTTTGGTAAGTCCTTAAAGAGATAATTTATATCTGCTATAACAACACAAACTTTACGTAGAGAGCAAGGCGAAAGGATATAGCAAACTAAAAAAATCATAATTATTTTCAAAGTCACATCATTTAATTCCATGATACTATTGAGTATCGGTTCGCGTAAGAGGTCTTTTTTGACAACTTTGTCCTAACTTGATGAATTTTTTATGTCAAGCATAAATTTTGAACGTTTTTTTGCGTTCCAAATTTTTTAGATCCTAGGTACTTATAACTACATAAGATTTCAAATACCTTAATACGAGTAGCACTATCTTGCTATACACCAAATTTGAACTTAGTAGCTTATTCGTGGCACTTGGATTTCACCTTTGAACAAAATAAATATACATTCATACGAGAGTGATTAGATAAATAACTAAGATAGAACAACAGCGACATCTGTATATGTGATTTTGAAGTTTCCTTCCTATAGATGAATCCCTTATAATTATTACAAGTCATTGTAATACTAGCTTATTGTTTGACAGACGCTTGAACACAAACATTTCGAATACATATGCAAAATGAATAAAATTGGAATTTGTGGTTTTTTGAGTCAACTCAAGCGAGGCAGGACAAGCATAGACAACGCACCACGTCGTAGTGCTCCAAAATCTACGGTGAGACCAAGAGGCATTTATTAACGAAATTGTTTTGTCCGATACAGGAGTGTGAACGTGCTTGAGTTAGGAGAGACCATAGTCATTACCAAAAAATACTATGTCTATACAAAATAAACTAAACAAATCACCAGTGTGGCCGTCAAATAGAGAAAAACAGGAAGGCAAATAAAGTGACAGATATTTGGAAAGTATTAGCGAATTTCTATTATCTGAAAAAAAAAATAGTCGAAGATCTTTCCACTCGTAAAAATGTTTTAATTGTTCTTCATAAAGTAGCTGCAATGTTAAAAAGAAGTATTGGTGAACAATTCAAAATAATTCTGATAATTTATCATACGTTTACTTAAACAACATTAATGAAGATCAATGTAGGAGAGAAATATCAGACCTATTATATAGAAACACTTATCTCCTGGGTTTAAACGATTCTAGTTTCTCTGGCGGCATTGTAAAAGAGTTTAATATGGATTTATCTGGTATTGCTACCAGTAACGCTATTTTAAATTATTTTTAAAAAAAGTTCAGCTAAGACTTACTTAAGTCTATACATATCATTATCATCAAGTATATGATATGCTTTATTCATTTGGATATGGTTGTCCTGATAATAAAATAACATAACATCTTTAGCGAGTCACGCTTTAGTAAAACCTAGTGATAGTATTTTTAATCCTCTTTTTTTTATGATAAAGCCACAGCACCGCAGGATTAATCCCTAATGGTGCTCTGCGAGCGGTGCGTGTACGCAGGAAACGATTCACGCTGGTCTTAAATCTTTGGAGATTATACTCGTTGGGAGACACGGCCTCAGGGAGGTCGTTCCAGAGTGATGGTGTTCTCCAGATAAATGGATTCTTAAACAGTGTCGTTCGAGGGACACTAAGTTGAACCACATACGGGTGGGCTGCAGTGGCTTGTCGTGTATTTCTACCATGCACCACTCTGGGTGGAATCCAGCGGGCAACCTCCGTTGAGCACTTGCCATGAAAATATTTGTAAAATAGACTCAAGTCATCAACCTGCCTTCGATGTTTAAAGCTTTCCAGCTTGTTTGTCAAATTATGGTAACTAATCAAGCGAATGGTTCTTTTTTTAATGGAATCTAGTAATCTCAGGGGCTCTCAGGGTATGTTTAGGAGCAGAGCCCCAAATATGCGAACAGTACTTCAGCGATGATTGAATTTAGACTTTATAGAGCATCAAAAGTTGTTGGGATGTATAGAGGTTCTTAGTTCGGAAAACTATTTCAAGCCTCTGCAATGGCCGCAACGTGACTATGCCAAGACAGATGAAACAAGATGAAACAAGTGTGCTGTCATTAGCGAAGCTATATCTCCTAGATCTTCAGGACCAGAAATCGCGCTGCCGAAAAACAATCTCGGGCATTCTTGAGCGGTTCATGGAATAACTTCAATGAATCCTGAAGAAAATAATTACACACACGCCAGTATTAATAATTTTCATTAAAATGAAGACAACTAGATGGTAAAGGCTTAGCCATGCTAATATTTTCAAAACAAGAGCGATATATTTTCAGGAATCAACTAGGATTGTCCTTTCAAGAGTTTATTAACCAATCGTGATTCTTTTGGTATTCATAAAAGTAATAACAAATAATGTGTACATAAATAGCCAGAAAAAATGTCCTGAGTCTCCTCGAGCTAGTAACGATATGGCAAATATTTATTTTGATAATGAAGCCCCTAATGTTAAATCCTCACTACTCAGTTACTTTATGGAAGATATTAAAATATACAAAAAACAGTAATAATTTTGTAACAATAAAAAATATATTTTTGTATTTCACGATAATCAACACAGCGTTGCAGGAATTACTTTACATACATTTACACGGGGTAATAGCTGACAACGCATAATTTTATTATTAGGTAGCTGTGGCCATTGCCGCTTTTACATTCAAAAGCCTCTACCGGGTATATTATAAAATATAGACCCAATATTAATCAATACTAAATACAGCCAATTAAATTGTGCAGATTTTTTAAAAAAATAGATTGAATAGCTTCTCGCATCAGGAAGTTACGGTGAGGCGCGTTAAAAAAATTATTGGCATGTTTTTCTCTTTTTGGAAATATTACTGGTTTTTCTGTATTATTTATCAAATTCTTGCAACAAGTCATATACCAAGAGAAAGATAATTAAAGGCGGAATAGACAAAAAAAACACATTGTTTCTATCTTTTTTGGAACCGAAGTTATGCGGGTTTAAAGTTAAAACTTTTGTATTGTATTTTTTTTTTAGTTTCTCGCCTATATCTTTGGTCTCGGCCAATAGAGAGTGTCATCAATTTCCATTTTCTATATAAAAAAACATGCTTTTGGAAATGGTAAAGGTCCTATTTGCTTATACATCGGGGTTTCTTTGTGCTTCGTAGCCGGAGCTATCCGACGGACTATAAGGCGCTATGCCAGTGGGAAAAGAGCTTTATACTGCACATGCGGTATTGAAGAGTTAGGTTATGGTTACGATTATTGCGAGAATTTTAATGTACCACCAGGACAATCCTCGCGAAACGACAACGAGTGGCAACCCTTATCGAACCACCCTCGTACATAGGTTCGATACATACCTACTTTCAGCTTTATTAGCATAAATAAAATTAGCCTTATCCTGTACAAATCTTATTTAGGTGTGACCCAATGTACTGTGAAAAAATTGCCTCGATAGTAAACTACTCGCCTCCAATTTGAAAATTCGTTTAAAAGTTTTAAAGTTGGAAGGCTCAATATAAAGTAAGATTTATCTTTCCGAATAACTCTATATTTGTCAAATAACAACTACTCTCGTAAATCAACACGAAATAAAAGAAAGAAAAAAGTTGTTTCTAGAACATATCAGAAGAAATATATAATATAAGTTTTCAAAAGCAATTTTTCAAAGTTTTCCACTGCATTTGTAATAGAATAAGTTTTTAGGCACGAGACATGGAGAGAGCTGAAATTATGCGAAAAGTTTTAACGTCCCTCTTTTCTTTTTATTGTAGATACATAATAAAAGTAAAGTTTGAATGGTTTGTGACGGTCTTAAGAGCAGTAAAAAATTTATTGATTTTTGGGTAATTGTTGGATTAGTAAAAACAGCGAATTTGTCGCTAATTTTTTGCATACTTAGGTCCTTAATCATGAATATGATGAAAAAAAATAAGTAAAAAACAGGGTTAGTTTTGGTTTAATTTAACACAGAAGTGAATCTCATGACTTTTCAAGTGAAATTTAAGTAGAAATGAGAAAATAAAAATAAAAAAAGACCAATCATTTGTTTAGTTTCACATCTGAACAACGACCTGGAAGAGATCCTGTCTTGGGGTGACAGTAACCAAGTAGAATTTAACGCTAAAAAAATCCAGGCGGCAGTTTTTTCTAAAAAAGTTAATGTTGTAGAATCGGATATAGTCATGGCGAGACACTTGATTCCCTTGGCTTTATCAATTAATTTATTTGACGTCAATTTTAAAAGTCATATGTCTTGGCATAGTCACGTCGCGGCTATTGCTAAGGCAGCCTCATTGGAATACTTTCCCGAGCTAAGAATCTTTATTCACCCCAACAACTTTCGATGCTCTATGCTCCTGTACGTGTACGCCGATCGACCCTGTTTAAAAAAGCTTTCATCTGGAGGCCGTGTTCCCCAGCAAGTATAATCTCCGAATTTTCAAGACCACCGTGAATCATTTCCCGCGTACAAGCACCGCTCGCAGAGCGCTATAAAGGATTAATCCTGCAGTGATGTGCCTTATTATAAAAAAAAGCCAGCCGACATCACAAGCTTTAAAAGATCTTATAAGAGAGCATGTGCAGATGTTTCCCGTCACGAAATTCGCCAAGTTGGAAGGGTCGGAACAATCTATGAAAAATGAATTAGAAGCCATGGCGGTTTGGTCAAAGATTTTTTTTTTTTTTTTTTTTTTATAAAAAACAAAAAAAAAGAATTAGATGCCATGGCGGTTTGGTCAAAGATATTGATTTTAATGTGTTACTAGTTTATTGGTTTAGAGTAGTTGTACACCTAATCTTATTTAAAGTTTATATTTATTTTAGTGATTATTATTCGAATATTATTTTGTCTCATTACCAGCAGTTTCATATTTATGCGCATGTGATTACACCGCTCAACACCAAAAATGTTTCGAGCTCAACAATAGCTATTTCCGAAGTATTTTGTCTTGCTAAACATGAAAATCACCATGAAAGATTCAGATTAGCTCTTGTTTTCAATAAACAGGGTTGGACAAAAAACATCCATGTTTTATTTCCAACATCAATGTTTTTAACACCGATGTTTTTTCTTCAATATTTTTTTGATACCATCGATGCTTATTTAAAAACATTGAAACATCGAGATAAAATCTGAACTCGCCCTCCGAACGGTACAGTATCAACCCAAGTAACAATTTAAATGCCAACAAGTATTTATAGGGTTTTATCACAGGTTTAAGAAGGTAAATAAACCGAAGTGGGTTTTATTATTTCTTTTGTGCATACCAATTTATCTGCAGATAATATGTACTTAAAAAAATGCCTTCAAGTTATCTTTAAAGCAAGTCGTTAATTAATTTTGCTCTTTAAGACCTATTGGTTATATAACCACTTAATTGCTGTATTATTCAAAACCACAGTAAACTCATTAAGGTTTATTGAGGATTTTAAATCTTTATTTTTGTGGTAGACATCTATAAATCTTTGAGTTTATGGGAGTTTTAAAATATGGTTTTCAAGTACTCCTTACGATCAAGCAATAAAACGAATAACTCTTAAGTAGTCTTACCCTTAATATGTTATCATAAATACTATTTACTTTGGACGATAATTGGTAAAGGCTCCTTGAAACCTAATAGTTTTTTGGTAGCTTTAGTAAGCTAAGTTAAAACCTTTTGGTTTATAAAAATATTTCACGAACCCACAAACTCTTAATATTAACGGGTTTATTAATTTTCCAGCCATGTTTTTGACCGTTAACTAGGGCAGACATGTTTAAACAAAGGTAGGGCAATAGTATTTGGTTATATTTTTATTTATTCTAACTGTTTACATTTAGCCTGCAATTATCAAAAATATGGTAATATGTTATATAAACCCCTAAATACCGCCGCGGTGGCCGAAGTGGGTAAAGCGCCGTTTACCGGAAACGGCGTGAGCCTGCTTTCGCGCTGCTCGAGTCGAGCGGGTTCGAATCCCGCTACAGTACGCTCAAATAAAAAAATTACTGGGTTTGGTTGTTGTATGTGTGAGTGTAGGTACTTCTGACTAACGACTTATCGGAATCGAAACCGCAGGGTCATGCTCCTATAGCAGCGGATCTTTAACCCGAGACTTGCCTCGGTTGCGGGCAGGCTGTTGTAGGGTAGGAGTGTAATTCTCTGGGGGGATCAGGATGGTGGTTGGTTGGAAAGCGACTGCGTGTGGTTCGGATCCCACGATAGGTCCCGTCTGGGTGACATTACCCAGGCGTAAAATTACCGTGGGCGGGCTAGTAACGAATAACTAGGGGATACAATAAGTCTGTAAAGGGCTGCGGTGTCAGGACGTAAGTGCCGACCTAGTTATTTAAGAGTAATCAATCAATCAATCAAAACCCCTAAATAGCCAAAAATCATACTGATTAAGCTAAAACTAGGGTTACATTTTTTTTTATTAATTGTAAATAATAATTAATAAGCTAACAAATGAAAGGCTGATGATTTTTTTAAAAAAAATTTTTATATACTTTATCGATAAAGTGACCGGGTTGACAATTTTTTATTACTAGGTTGTTTATTAATATCAAATTATAAAATGTTAGCACACTTAGCACGCATATTTCAATCGAGGCAGACATATTTAACTATACTTGGTGACATTTTTTGATATTGACAATTTAAGTGCAACAAGTCTTTGACAAAGAATTAATAAAGACACAATAATAATAAAATTATTTATGATGGTGCCAAATCACGCATAAAATTTGATTGCAAGTACTAACGGTTTTAAGAAGGCTTTATAAAATGTTTTGTGGTAGACTTAATAATATCTTGCAGATTTGGGTTCAAAAGTACTGCTGGTTTTATTGACAGTTTTAAGAAAGATATTTATAACCTTTACAAAAGGTCCTTTTTGGTTTTATGCCGGGTTGATTGGAGCTTTGAAAAGGTTATCTAATATAAACAGTTTTACGATTACGATAGCATTAATAGGGAATTATTGGAAACGCTATAAGGTAAAGGCCTTACTATGGTCGTCCTTAAAATGACAGCTAAGCATGCGCACAAAAATAAATTTAATAAAGGAACCATAATAAAATACTGTCTTTCCCTATTTACGACTAGTTACCGTAAGTATTTAAGGTTTCCTGATTCCCTATATTTGGGGAACCGAACCTCACAAAAAACAGATGATTGGATTATAACCTTAAAATTAATAAAGTTTGTGTTTGGTGTCGGTTTATTTTTAAATACATTCTCAATATTTTTATGCTGTAAAGTGTAAAAAACATGAGTAGGTTAATCCAAACCCTGGTCAAGAAAGCGGCACAAAAAATGCAGAATAAGGTTTACTTGTAACGACGATTTGGCCCTTTAAAGAGAATTTGTGGGACAAAAGGATGGGAGGTTATTAGACAAGGACCCTGGCCCTCTTTATCTCTATAAATTAAAATATTGTCCAATATAGCAAATTCTATATCTTCATCGGTCCCACCTTCTAAAATTACAGCTTCTAAAACATTCTCCATACTGTTTCTAAACCGTGGTATCAAACATAAATTTATAAAATTAGCCAACTCACTTAACAACAAAGGTACAAAACACAATTCACTGGATGTCGGTTAGCGCCTGTTTGACCAATGTAAGTATACAGGGTGCCCAAGATAAGGAGGGCCTCTATGGGGATCTCGGTTATGGTAAGAGCTACAACTTTGATTAAATGGGGAAAAAGTTGCGCAATCAGAGGACTAATAATATGGCATAAAAAAAAGTTTTAGTAATATTTGTAAGTTTTGAGATATTAAATAAAAACTGATATTTTGGATTTTTGATTTTATTTTTCTTTGGCGTTATTATTAAAGTTAGAGCAAAACTGACAAAACTCTCTCACAGCAACTTGTTATGAACTTAAAGATTACATCGCAATTTTTTTTATACGACGTTTCGTTTCCAAGCAAACACCATCAACTTCATTTTTTCTAATACGGCCCTGATTTCTTATTGTCAAATTTTGAGAGCATTTTTTATTCTTAATTCAATGATGTACCAGACAATGTTGTTTAATTACGTTTCGAGCCTTTTTAACCATCTTTATGAAATTTTCAGGGTCCGGACCTGGATCCTAGAGTGTTGCATATGCTTTTTCAGCTTTTTTAATTAAACCTTACGATACTGTTTAAAAAAAACTAAAAACTTCCTGGGTTTATTTTCTTTTTGAAACAACACAAATCTACGCTGTTGCAAACTAAGTATTGTTCTTTTTCCAAATTAGCGAAGTAGGCATTGGAAAAAAAATTGAGTAGGTATGGTGTCAGACAATTTGGCATTACTTCATGTACAATGGACTGTAATTTCGATTACTCAGGTAGCTTTTTAATACATTTATTACTTGAAAAAATACAAATATTTATCGGACAATTTACAATTCGACCCTTTCACTGTGACAGCTGGCTGGAGAGGCGTTTTTGCTTTGACGCAGGAGGCCCGGTCTGTTGGCTGCTCGCGCGGTGTTGCCACATTGTGTAGTACGGAACATGCCCGCGGCCTTGAAAGAGTATGATTCTTTCAACTTTCCATTGGTAAGGGACATATCCTCTGGAAGCTTCTTTTCACAACGCCATTGGCTGTACGAATGCTGGCTACTCTTGAAACACCATCTGGACCCTTATGTAGTTCCAGGATTCGGCCCAACTTCCATTCGATGGGTAAAATTTGACCATCATTAATCAGAACGAGGGATCCTAGCTGGAGCTGGCCTCGATCTTGTCTCCACTTAGTTCGTCCTTGGAGCTCGGACACATATTCTCGCTTCCATCGGTTCCAGAATTGCTGAACAAGACTTTGCAGTAACTGGAATCGGGTCAATCGGTTAGTCTTCACATCGGTTAAGTGTTCGTCGGGAGTGGCAGTCAAGGGCCTTCCAATAAGAAAGTGAGAAGGTGTCAAAGGACATAAATCATGAGGGTCGGAAGACATAGGAACGAGAGGTCGAGAATTCAAGACAGCCTCAATTTGTGTAATCAAGGTACAAAAATCCTCGAAATTTAAAGCGGTATCTCCTAAAACCCTCTTTAAGTGAAATTTAACATTCTTTACACCGGCCTCCCAAAGACCGCCAAAATGTGGCGTGTAAGGTGGTATAAACTGCCAGTTTATATCCTCATTCGCGCAAGACGAAACTAACTCCTTACTGTTTAGCATTAAGAAACGGCCCAACTCGCGATGGGCCCCTATAAAATTAGTACCATTATCGGAAACAATCTTGGAGGGTTTTCCTCTTCTAGAAATAAAGCGTCGCAACGCTTGTAGGAACGACTTAGTAGACAAACTACTAACTAATTGCAAATGCAAGGCTTTCGTTGAAAAACACACGAAAAGCCCAATATAACACTTTTCTCTATTAGAACCGCGTCCTCTCTTTATCAAAAAAGGGCCTGCGTAGTCGACGCCAGTTACATTAAAAGGACTAGCTGGCATTGTGCGCTCCGCAGGCAGATTACCCATAACTGGTTGACCATATTCCGGCCTGTACCTAAAACATGTCAAACATTTTTTAGCAGTTGAACGTGCTAAGTTTCGTCCTGATATGGGCCAATATTTCTCTCTGATACTAGATAACAAAAGCTGCGGACTGGCATGGTATAACCAAATATGCTCGTATAAAAATAGAAGTTTAGTAAAGTGATGGCTTGCATGCAAAATTACTGGATGCTTTTTCTCCTGGGAATAATTCGATAGTTCTAAACGACCGCCTACCCGAAGTATACCCTCTGAATCCATGAAAGGCTTTAAATTAGAAATCTTACTTTTAGACTCAACATGCTGCCTTTTAGATAAACTTACTATTTCTTCATGAAATGATTGATTTTGAGCACAGCGAATTAAATACTTTTGCGAGTTTCTGAGCTCGCCTAAGCTTAAAAAACCTACTTGTTTATTACTTCCTGGTTTAGAATTATTAATAAATCTTAAAACGTACGCGGTGACCCGCTGAAGCCTAGAGAATTTTGAATAATCCTGAAAATTATAGTTAAGAAAGTTATTTGAATATCGACTTTCTAAAACGGCTGGAACACTACATATGGATTGAGGTCTTAATTCTGGCAGTGGGCTGATTTCTTGTAAAACCTTGGTTTCTGGCCACTCAGAATGACTATGTGATAAAAACGACGGACCTCGCCACCATAAACTGTGGTCCAATAACTGGGTAGCGTAGACTCCTCTAGAGGCAAGGTCGGCTGGATTTTCCTCGCTCGAAACGTGTTGCCACGTATAACCCTGCGTTAAACTCTGTATCTCCGCCACTCGATTTCCCACAAATATTTTTAGCAAATTTGGACTAGTTAATATCCAAGCTAGAACAATAGATGAGTCTGACCATAAACAAATTGAATTTATGACCATATTCAGAGCTTTAATAACCTTGTCGGCTAATCGCGCAAGTAGAAGCGCCGCGCATAACTCCAAGCGCGGTATAGTTATTGTTTTAATTGGTGAAACCTTAGATTTAGCGCATAATAAGTGAACTTGTACCTCGCCCTTCTCATTTTCACTGCGTAAGTAAATACATGCGCCATAAGCACGCTCGGATGCATCAGCAAACCCATGTAACTCAATTTTTTGATAGTGCTGACATACCGCATGACGCCTGATTGCTAATTTATTAAGATTGAGTAAGTCCTTTTTAAACTTGTTCCACTTAAGTGCAATCTGAGTGGGCACCTGAGAATCCCAGGACGTCTTTTCTAACCATAGCTCCTGCATCATTATCTTGGCAAGAACAATGACTGGACTTAACAATCCCAAGGGATCAAATATCTTAGAAATTAAGGATAAAATTGACCTTTTGGTACATACCTCGTCGCGAGAAGGAGTGTCTACGTGATATGACAACTCATCGGTATGGCATGACCAAGTTAATCCTAGTGTTTTAGCTCTTTCATCTGCAGAAAATTCCAATATACCGCATGACGGATCGTTGCTTTCAATATCGCTCAGCACATGCGTGTCGCTAGCATACCACTTCCGAAGTTCGAAGCAACCCGACCTTAATATCTTTGATACATCCGCGCATAAACCTTTCAATTCCTCAAGCGAATCGCTTCCGGTGAGCAAATCATCAACGTAAAAATCTTGACGAATTATTCTAGACACCTCAGGAAGCGCTTCCTCACATTCGCTTGCTAATTCAAATAGACAACGTATAGCCAGATAACTGGCACTAGCCTGCCCATACGTAATCGTGTTCAATCTATAGACCTCCAATTTATCGGTGGGGTTTTCAAGCCATACTATTTTCTGTAGGTCGCGTTGGCTGTGATCCACCAGCACCTGGCGATACATCTTGGTTATGTCAGCGCACACTACGTATTGATGCTTTCTGAACCGCAAAATTATAGATAACAAATCGTCCTGCAAAACCGGTCCAACACATTGAATATTGTTTAAAGAAAGTCCGTTGCTGCACGGAGCAGAAGCATCAAACACCACACGATATTTCGTTGTTTTACTAGCTTCGTTTACGACTCCATGATGTGGCATGAAGTATTCTATGCTTGAGGAATTTTCCTGTTCCGTCTTATTTACTAGTGACATGTGACCCGATGAAAGATATTCACGCATAAAATTGACATGCTGATCTTTGACAGCTTCATTTTTCCTAAATTTTCGCTCTGTAGAATAAAATCGCTTCTCAGCGTTAACTCGAGAATCTCCTAAACATGTGGGCGATTCTTTTAATGGCAATGTTACTATAAATCGTCCGTTAGGTTCCCTACGTGTTGTGCTCGCGAAGACTTTCTCGCATTCTAGCTCTTCGGCAGAATATTTCCTAGAAACGCTTACTTCTTCTAGCTCCCAGAATTTAGACAGCACTTCATTTAACTCGATATTAATACTTAGGTTACATGCAACTTCTAGACCCTTGCCTTTATCGAGAGAATTACCCAACACCCCAGCAATAATCCATCCTAACTTTGTAGATTGAAGCATAGGCTGATTTTTCCCTAAATTAATTCTATCGGGCCCTAATATTTGCCAAAACAGATCGGCACCCAGCAAAATATCAATAGCACTCGGTTTACAAAATTCTGGATCCGCTAGACGAACATTACGTGGTATTTTAATCTTGTCAATACTCATATTAAAACCTGGGGTATAGTTCGTTATCTTTGGAATAACAAAGCATGTTAATCGCGCTTCATAATTACTGTGATAGGAACGTATTTCAATTTCACACTTGGACATTACAGAGGCTTTAACATCTGATATTCCCGAAATCGATAAATCTGTTTCGACTTTATTTAACCCTAACTTATCGCATAAACCGGACGTAATAAATGATGTCTGCGAACCGCAATCCAGTAACAAACGCGCATTGTGTGCTTTACCACGGCTGTCCATAACTTGAATCCGTGCCGTAGATAAAATAACTTTTCTAGGATCCGCGCTCATAGCTCCGCTTGTAACCATACTCGCTACATCGGCGCCCTGACTATTCTCTACGTTATTATCCCTATCTACGCTCTCTAGTTTATCGGCATGTAATAGTGAATTATGTTTTTCGCCGCACTTCCTACAAGGCCCCTTTCGGCATCTTTTTGTATCATGATTGTCCCTCAGACAGGTATGACATAACTTGGCTTTCCTAACATGCTCAGCCCTCTTCGGTACGCTAAGTTTGAGAAAGTCCTCACACGTATAAATAGAATGGTCTTTCTTGCAATAGTAACAGGCAAAAGTCGTTGCTAGTAACGATTTAGATGACAACTTTTCACGAAACCTGCCCTTTTTATCTGTATTTCCGCTGTCATTATTGCGAAACTCGATAGTCTCTAAGAGATCCGCGCGATTTCTAAGAAACTCTTTAATATCTTTAAGCGTTGGAGAACCTGGCTTCACGCAATGCCGCTACCAATCGCCGAGACTTTTAAAATCTAGCTTAGAGGCAATCAGATAGATCAATAACGCGTCCCAATTTTGCGTACTTTGATTTAACTGCTCAATAGAACGCAAATGCTTTGATAAATCGTCGATAAGCCTTCTTAATTGACTTGAAGATTCCCGAAGAATAGGTTCAAGCGAGAATATAGCCTTGATATGGTTGTGCGCCAAAAGCTTGTTATTATTGTACCTACTGCAGAGCGCATCCCATGCCGCATCATAACCCTTACTTGTAAACTCGATAGACTTGATAACCTGTGCGGCAGAGCCCTCCAAAGAAGCACGTAAATAATGGTACTTTTGTATAGGAGCCAACGAACCCTGTTCATGAATCAGAGACTCAAACGTGTCGCGAAACTCTAACCACGTTTCATAATTACCTTGAAATTTTGGTAGAGGTATGTCTGGCAACTTAACCTCACCTAACGTAGTGTTTACTCTACTAGAAACCCGCGAATGACTTCCGCTACTAGAGCCGCTTCGACAATTTCTTGGCCGTGCCTTCTGAACTAAACTTTTAGCACGTGCCACTAATCTAGAAACTAAATTGTCGACTGCAGTGCGCTCCTCATACTGCTCATTCAAACTATTCTCGTCGGTAAGTAGTTCGATCTCATTCTGTAACTCGTTAAACTCGATGCTAATCGTCTCAACCCTAGCTATCCTATCTTGCAATTTAATAATATCTACGTCCGCTAAACTATCGCTTAAAGTTTCTTTACTCTCGACAAACTTCTTAAAATTAGTTACAGCAGCCTTTATTGAACCCCGTTTTCTTATTAATGTTTTTAACTCAGACATTCTGTTATTAGAATACAACCCGTTAAAACCAAAAATATATCTTGAATTCTCGATAAACTGGGAAAAGGTAAATAACTAGGAACGATCTCACCTCTATGACTCTTCATATACGATGCAACCAGCTGTTCGTTTGCAAACGCCACTCCCGCACTCTCGAAAACTTGTGTTTTTGCTTGAAATTGACTCTTTTCTGGCCTAATATGTGGCTCTGTAGGACCATGTACAATGGACTGTAATTTCGATTACTCAGGTAGCTTTTTAATACATTTATTACTTGAAAAAATACAAATATTTATCGGACAATTTACAATTCGACCCTTTCACTGTGACAGCTGGCTGGAGAAGATCCGGCGTTTTTGCCTTGACGCAGGAGGCCCGGTCTGTTGGCTGCTCGCGCGGTGTTGCCACATTGTGTAGTACGGAACACTTCAGTTGAACTAAATATGGCAGGTTATTATTCAAATGAAGAAAAATTTGATATGTTATCATGTTTTATTTTAAGCGGAGAAAATTGTAATGTAGCGGAGCGGATGTATTTGGACAAATATCCGGAAAGGAGACAACCAGCTAAACGGACTTACAGTAAGTTAGTAACTAACCTTAAAGAACACGGTGCATTTAAAAAACCCATGCTCTCCCGAAAAAAAAATAGTAACCAGGAAAAGGTTTTCAGCGTATTATTAGCTGTTACTGAAAACAACTGAAAAAGTATCAACTAGAGAAATTGATGAAAATGTAGGCGTAGCGAAATCAACTGCTCAATTTATTTTAAACAAACAAAAATTTCACCCATATAAATACAGAATTTGTCAAGGACTGAGGCCAGGTGATGCAGAAAGACGTCGATCATTCTGCGAATGGTACACCAGAAAATGCCACGAAAACATAAATTTTCCTTACCAGATAATTTGGTCTGATGAAAGCATGGTAAATCGAAATGGGATCTTTAACAGAAAAAATGTACATTACTGGTCTAAGGAAAATCCACGTGTATTCAAAGAATCAAGACACCAATACCGTTTCGGATTTAATATGTGGGCTGGAATTTTGGGAACAAGAATAATAGGACCTTTTTCTATCAACATAATTTAACATCTGAGCATTACCTGAATTTACTCCAAAATGACTTAGAGGAGGCTCTGGATAATTTACCTCTGGCAGAACAACGCGACACTTGGTTCCAGCAGGATGGTGCACCTGCACATAATTCAAGGGTAGTTAGAGAGTACATTTCAGCAAGATTTCCAGAAAAAAGTATCAGCACTTATTCTGTAACACCCTGGCCGGCGCGTTCCCCAGATTTAACCCCGCTTGATTTTTTCCTTTGGGGATATATCGAGAATTGTGTTTATAAGCAGAATTTTGAAACAGAAGAAGAGCTTAGACAACTAGTGCTTGCAGCCTTTCACAGCGTAACGCCACAAATGTTAACTAATGTCCTAAATAATACAGTTTTAAGATCCTATTTATGTTTGGAGAACGACGGAAATCACTTTGAACACCTTTTGGAAAATTAATTTTTAATGAGTTAATGTTAGTTTTATTTCAATTAATTAAAGTTTAATTATTATGGGTTCGGAATCAGTATTTTACAATGTTAAATAAATAATTAAAAATCTATTATGTAATTTTATTATTTTTTTTAAAATTCATAATGAAACTAAAAAGATTACGTTGTTACCTTCTACATCCATCATTTTAATTTTTTTAATTAAAAAAGCTGAAAAAGCATATTATGCAACACTCTAGGATCCAGGTCCGGACCCTGAAAATTTCATAAAGATGGTTAAAAAGGCTCGAAACGTAATTAAACAACATTGTCTGGTACATCATTGAATTAAGAATATAAAATGCTCTCAAAATTTGACAATAAGAAATCAGGGCCGTATTAGAAAAAATGAAGTTGATGGTGTTTGCTTGGAAACGAAACGTCGTATAAAAAAAATTGCGATGTAATCTTTAAGTTCATAACAAGTTGCTGTGAGAGAGTTTTGTCAGTTTTGCTCTAACTTTAATAATAACGCCAAAGAAAAATAAAATCAAAAATCTAAAATATCAGTTTTTATTTAATATCTCAAAACTTACAAATATTACTAAAACTTTTTTATGCCATATTATTAGTCCTCTGATTGCGCAACTTTTTCCCCATTTAATCAAAGTTGTAGCTCTTACCATAACCGAGATCCCCATAGAGGCCCTCCTTATCTTGCTATAACTACTTAATTATATACTTACATTGGTTAAACAGACGCCAACCGGCAAACAATCCACCTTTTCGCAATCGAAGACAATTTTGATGTGTGTATTCATAAATCGCCGACGTATTAGTCTAACATGTCTGGATTTTACGAGTCTGTTACGGAAACATGCATATGCATCTCAAGACTATTTAACATAATTCAAACTCCTAATATTAGTTAATTATTAGACCAAAAGCATAATCGCATTCCAGTGAAAAGTTAATAATGATCGGCAACGCCGCATTTGGGTTATGTTCTACTGTTCTAAATAAATAAATAAAACTTATCTTTTAATATATTATATAAACTTGCGTCGCATTTAATAATCCTTTCGGTAAAATAATACAATGGAAAACCCTTCATAACACTACAGCTTGTTTACGTTTTCATAGGACCTTTAATTGCGTCTAGCCAGAAAGCAGTATATATATATGACTATTCGGTTCGATTAAAGTGCGGTGAAGATCAGTTTTCGGCAAGGCTTTTCCAATTACGACAAAAGGCGGCCGGAGGCCGTTGGGGACGTTGCGTACGTGCTGGATAGGTAAGTTGTTCTGGGTTGCGGTATGAAGAGTGATTAAGGGGATGCGGTGTTGCAAATGATTTTCGCGTGGGAAGGGTGATCAACAAAGCGAATGTTTTCATGTTTAGTGTCAGCAGGTTCTAAGATTTTCTCCGTGCCGGAACGTCTTCTCCCCACGGATATCTCGGGCTAGTAGCGTCTAGTTTTTGAACAGTAAGTCGAGTTACAGATTTCTTTCGTGGCGGAACGTCTTCTCCGCGCGGATTTCTCTCTAGTCGTGAGTTTTCAACCTTTTGCGAAAATTGTTAAAGTAAAAGTATAATAGTTTGTTGCGGGTTATATGAACCCCCTTAAGTGTGATTAGTCAATGTGGCCATTGATTAGTTAGTCGATAACAATTCATGTGAAGTAGTAGTATGATTTCACAAATTATGTAAACACCTGACATTATCTGTTCAAATGGTATACTTTGGTAGAATAAAGAAATGCTTTTGTGAAGAAAACTGTTTTCTTGAGAGTGACAGTAGAAAAAAGAATCAGTGAATCACCCTATGGAGAAATAGTACTTTTTGTTGCTGCGAGTGGGATTTCAAAACCCAGGCTTTGCCCAGAGTCTATTATTCGCAGCACCGAACTGTTCCGAGCGGCTAATATGTTGGCGATTTCTGAATATGCGACCTGGAAATCTCAAAGAAACGAGTAGGGGAAACCCCTAACAATTGCGAATAAGAATAAGAATACTGACGCTGACTGAACTTGTACCGCCATAGTTTAGAGTTGCATTGAGACTTGATACTATAGCGTTCGGAGGGTGAGTTCAGATTTTAACTCGTGTTAAGGACATCGATGTTGGAAGTGAAACATGAATGTTCTTTGCCCAACCCTGTATATTGAAAACAAGAGCTATTAAATAATTTCATCGCCATATTTGTTTTTCTCGACCTAAAATTAATCGGATTTGGCAATTTAGAAGCAGGAAACAGACACATTGTTATTTTTTGTTAGGTGGTTTTATTTTCTAATTTTTCACATTGCAAGGATAAATTATTATAGAAATTCTCATGTTCACAATTACAGCAGAAAATACAGTACGTCATTTTATTCTTAGATGGAGCAGTTAGTCACCAATTTTGATAATTAAGTTTTGCTTTATCGCACGTATTTAGATTTTAGAGATTTAGAGAATTATTTTTAACAGAGAAAATCAAATAATCGCTAAAGGCACTTTAGTCTTCAAAAATTTTATCGAACCCTTACGACAATGAAATATTAGACATACGAAAATGTGCCGTAGGGTCATATGTAACACACCAAAATTCAAAAAGATCAATTATGTAATAATGAAAATATAAGCTGTTTTGCTTGAAATATCAACCGCATAAAGCATAAAACTCTGTTTTTTTTTCAGTAAAGCCTTTTTTTAACAAGGAACCCCAAGACGTGGAGGCACTGGCCGGTCAGCGCATAATATTCCGATGCCTAGTGGACGGCGATCCTCTGCCTAACGTAATTTGGCGACGAGACGACGGTAAGATGCCCCTGGGCCGCGTGTCTATATTGGAGGAGAAATCCTTACAAATTGAAAACGTACAGCCGGAGGATGAAGGACTTTACATCTGTAATGCCGATAATCCAGTCGGCAGTATTTCCGCGAAGGCTTCATTGGTTGTGAATTGTAAGTAGATTTGTAATTGCTAATTTTCTTACTTATTATTTGGATAGAGTGTATTTAGATTTTAGCCGCGCACTTGATAAAGTGCACAGAAGAGTCGCTCTATCATTTATCAACTTGAGACTAGTCGTTAGGAATACAACAGAACATTACACCAACTTTTAATTTATTTCAAGCAGGCATATGAGATTATTGTGAGCCTAGAAATGTGTGTGAAAAGTTAGAAAGCGCTGCAAAATACTTCGGTCTGAACATCAACGGAAACAAATCAAAGTATATGATGACAACAAAACAGAACGTAGTTTAGGACTTTAAATATCTTGAAGTCACAATTACCTCAAATTGCAACATAACACATAACATAACATAACTTTTTATTTCAGATCTAGCAATTACAATACATATCTTTACAGTACATACAATAGAAGAGCATGAAATGAAATAGCGTCACTTCAACTTTTATTCCTTCCTGCTATTATTCCTCTACTATTACTTATCCTACATACTAAAATAATCTTTCAGCCTGTAATGTTCTAAATTTACTAAGAGTTGCTTTGTTTTTTGTTTGAATTGAATTTAGTTTTCAAGCGTTTTTATATTGTTAGGCAATTTATAGAATATTCTTATGCACATGTACGATGGATTTTTCTCTGTCATAGACAACCTGTGTATGGGATAATGTATATCCAATGTTCTAGTATCATATGTTGTGTTTTTAGTATTTTTTAAGAAGTCGTTATTGTTTTTAAACAGGTACAGTAAGAATTCGAATAAATATATGCCACACATAGTCAATAGTCCTTTTGACTTACAAACCCCTCTACAGCTATCACTGAAGTTCATTTTAAGGATTAAATCCTTAATACCCTTTTTAATATTTTAAAAATTATCTCTGCATCAGAACCGTTTCCGCAAAAAAGGATACCATATCTGATAAGCAGCTCAAAGTTTGCATAATACATGATTTTTAGGACATTTATATCTAAGTTCTTGCTTGTGACTCTAATAGTATAACATATTTCATTTCATTTTTGTGACAGTTCTTTAATATGTTAAAACCACTTTAGGAATTTATCAATAATAACACCCAAAAATTTTGTGTCTGTTACAGTTTTAACATCCTTATCATTGATGAATATGCTTGCCGGTTTTTGTTTAGCCGTTCTGTCTGTACTGAAAGTTATAATGCTAGTTTTTCCATCATTTACAACTAATCTATTTTTCCCAAACCACTGTTTTGCTTTTAAATACAAATTTTTACTATCATGTATCAATTCTTCAACATTTGATTTTCCTACCAATAAACTTGTATCATCTCCAAAACTCGTGTTTGCATTATCTTCATTGTCACCTATTGAATTTAAATTGTTAATATATATTAAAAATAATAATAGTCCTATAATACTACCTTGAGGAATTCCTATGACATTATTTAGTGAGTTCGATTTAAAATCTTTACCTTCTTTATGGATTATTACCTTTTGTTCGCGATCTGAGAGATATGATCCAACCCACCGCACAGCCCCCCCACGAACTCCGTAGCATTGAAGCTCCTCCAGAAGATAATCACCATCTAACTAAACAGTCATATGCTTTGGAAATGTCTATGAATAACCTTGTAGCAGGTTTACTTTCTTCCAAGAACCCAAGTATAATCCGCGTAAGCTGAAAAATTGCTGTGTGCGTAGAGCTATCCCTCAGATAGTCATGCTAAGTAGTCTTAAACATATCACACTAATCGAAAAAGGTCATTAACTTCTTACACAGTGCCAATTCAAAAAGTTTTGAAAAACTAGGCCAGAAACTTATTGTCCTGTAATTTTCTAATAAATGGGGAGCTTCATTTTTATAAAGAGGCTTACTTATTGACAGTTCAAATTGTTGCGGAAAGATGCTAAGCGTAAAGGAGTTATTTAATATGTAGCATAATACAGTTTTGATGTTGTTTATACTTTGCTATACTAGTGGGAATTTCCTCTTCTCCACTACTGAGTCTATTTTTTTGTTTTTAAGATGTTTCAAGTAGTTCTTCAGGAGTAAAAGATTCTATAAGAATAGATTTATCATTTTCTTTTATGTTATAGTGAAATGAATAGTATTTTATATTAATTAATAAATTACGTACTGCTTTAATTAGAAATTCAGTTTTCAGCTATAACACAGAAAATTAATAACATAATTCAGAATGCTAGTCGCTGCTGTTCTGCCCTGCGGGATGTAGTAAGATCCAGAAACATATCTTGGACGACCAAAATAAAAGTCTACCTTGCAATTATAACACCCACCATGATATATGCCTGTGAATCTTGGACATTAACAAAGTAGGACAAAAACCGGCTTAGAGTTGCAGAAATTAGAATCCTAAGGGGTGTGTACGCAGCAATGAAAGACAACACTACACAACAATAGCGCTATAGAACTGGAAGAGCTTTATAACTAACCAGATAATAGTAATAATCCAAGCCAAACACATAATATGACAGTGGCAACCTTTTGTCATAGACAACAGGTTGTCACTATCTAGAGACGGTAGCTCTTAATGTGGAGGCACTAAGTCGTGGTCCGTTATACTTACACCTTCCCTTCGTCATCTGCCTTGGACGCCACCTGGTTTAACAGAAGTCTATACCAGGAAGAATATACCGAATGTTAGTACTATTGGAAATCTATGCAATAAATAAAAACAAAGTTTTCCCACACAAACAATTAAGTTTTTATTGAACAAAAAAAGAAAAGGTTACTCGATAACAAAAGGGTTTGTTAGGTATATGCTTAGTGTTAAATAGAAAAATTACTCTGAAATAAGATTATTTATGTTTAGCAATAAAGTATAAAAAAATTAAACTGAGCTTTTCATGACTCAAGGATTTATAAAAACCATGCGTTTATGTATCTATATAATCTGTGAAGATTCTAGAACCTTTAATACTTCAATTTGTTACCTTTAGTTATATGAAAAATCTGACAAGTCAAGATCGCCATACATTATCAAAGGGAAATTATTAATTAATTTTAATGCATTAAACAAATTATCGTCAATTAAATATCAAAACATCTATTAGGGCAGTTCTAATGGATCCTGTTAGGCGGCTATTTCCATAACCCAGTATGGCCCCATGTGGTTTCTTATGGAAGGCCAGGTGAAATTAGACCCTCACAGGTTTAGTTGGAGAACCTTAGGTTGTTATGTGGGCCTTAAAATCCCCTATGGTATATTAATTATGTGGCTTAACCTACATAAATGCCGAACGGCGGGAAAAACGGCTAAATTGCCAAAACCAGCAAAACCCCTCTAAAGCGTCGTGGTCTTTTGGCAACACAAAATAGCCTAACGGCGACAGGCTCGACCTTCTTGTCTGAAGGAATTTTTCGAAAAGCCGCTCAAAGTCCACGAGAACTCTGGAAGAAACTCCCTTCTCCTCCAACAAAACTCAGCTGACTCAAAGTGTTGCCAACTTAACATAACCAAAAAAAGGAAGAGAACAAAGACACACTATAAAAGATACAAACGATACGAGAGTCTGGGCTTTTACCCGAACATAAATTAAATAACGAAATAAAGAAAATAATTCCAAACAACTTTGTTTATACATAAAATTGCCAAAAGTAAAAAATGGGCGTTTTGAGACTTGACGGGAAACAGAAACGGAAATACATGGCCAACCTATTTGCGGCATCTCGTGCCATCAACCAACAGAAAAGCAGGAGTAGTGCGTTCGCCACATATTTTGACTAATGTTCTGTAAACAAAGATGATACAACCTAATAAACAATTTTTGGACCAAATATCTGTATAAGATGCACTTTGTGAAAATGTGACTGTAAGAATCAAAGGTAAGTCTAACATTCCCCACAAAGTTAATAGTGGCAATTTTAAAATTGCTACAATAATAATAATCGACAAGGCTCAAGTGGGCTTGACATGTTGAGAGACAAGAAGATAGACGCTCGAAAAGCTTGTGGGAAGAAGTTCCAGATGGAAGAAGACCACTGAGAGGACCTAGAACACGCCAGAGGGACAATGCTACATCTGACCTGAGAACCATGGAGGTCAATCGTGCAGCTGCGACCATTATAACTGACTCTGGGAGAAGCATTCTGGAGTTTTTGAAGACTATTTCTGTCTCTATGTGATAGGGCAGACCAATAAACAACATCGCAGTTACCCAGATGTGATAATACGAGAGAATTAGATAAGCGTAATCTCGTAGCCTTCACATATAAGAGTTTTAATTTCAAAATTGTTTTTCGAATTAAAGACGACACGTGATCAGAAAATCGTAGCTGTGAATCTATAGTCAATTCAAGATTTTTGTTTGCATTTACTTTAAGGCTTTAAAACACCAACTCAGTTTTGTTCTCGTTGAAAGCCAATTCATGTGCCATGGAGATGTTTGAGATGGTTTCAAGGTCATGGTTAATTTTTTGAATCATAGGGGCTATATGAAAGGGGAAGAATACTAATGGAAGTCGCAGTAATCAAGAAATTAAGAAAAATCTAAGGTTTAAATAGAGAAAATTGAAGGCCCCAAAATACTTCCCTACGCAACTCCCCTGCCAATAGTAGAAGATATAGAATACTTGTTATTTATTATCACTCTTAGAAATCTGTTACAAAAATAACTTTAAAAAAATTCAATGCTGCATCTCTCAGGTCAAAATACTTAAGTTTGATTTGATTTTAATTTCCTGGGTTCTCGGTCAATTTTGGAATAGAAAAACAATATTTGTTTTCTGTGACGTTTCGGTTTATTTTAACTTAAACCATCATCAGACTACAATAATAACAACTCCACAAAAATGTTTAACAGTGTAAACCAAGTGTGCATTAATTGAAACTCAAGGTATGTTTAGACAATAGTTAATAAAAAATTTTTAATGTAAAATAATAATACCACAATTAAAAATAGCTCTCTTGTAATCTGATGATGGTTTTAATTAAAGTAAACCGAAACGTCACAGAAAACAAATATTGTTTTTCTATTCCGAAATTGACCGAAAACCCAGGAAATTAAAATTAAATTGTTGAACTAACGGTCAGGAAAAAAATATATGAAATTTAAGTTTAATACATAGTATCTCATGATCTATGGTGGCAAATGCCTTGCTGTAATCAAGCAATACTCGACAGCTGCAATGACCATTATCCTATCCTTTAAAGAGGTCATCAGTAATATTAGGTAAGGCTGTAGCTGTGCTGTGGCTTCTGCGAAATCCTGATTGAGTGGGAGGAAGATTATGAAAATTTATTATTGATTCACTACCACCCTTCAAGAATTTTAGAAATAGGAGGTAATATACTTATTGGTCTAAAATCGGAGAGAAATTAAAAAAAAAAGAACCTGGAAAGAAAAAGCAAACATAATCAAATGAAGTCAGTTTTATAATAATAGAATCCTTTTCATTGTATCAGCAAAAGGAATGACCCCACGTTCGTTTACCATCCATCTGGGTTTGAAACCAATATACACACCTAAACACAAAAGGCAGTCATGTTTGTCATATGCAACGTAACAAGATCTTTCCTAAACCAAAAGAAGTAACATTATAATGGGTTTGTCTTTGACAAATCTATTAGAAGAACAAACGCTGTGAAAAAGTAGACGACATGATAACAAAACCGCCGAGTATATCAGATTGCCATTCGTATTGCACAATAGGCCCATTCAACATTATTTTCTTATTTCAGAAATAGAAAGTAAAATAAAAAAAATATAATTTTACACTTTCCACAGATTTTTATTTTGCCTCGACATATGTTTCGCAACACAGTTGCTCCTTTAAAAGAGTACTATCAAATCGTATTTTAACAAGTATATACTTAGATGTAAAATTTATTGCAGGTAATTTTTAGGTACGGTTGTTGGAAAAACCAATAATAATATTTACAAACTAATTAAAGAGATTTAAAAGAGGTGATCCATTTAAATCCAATTGATCATTAAGGAGAGTATTGTTATATTTAAGCCTATTTATCTCTAAAGATTCAAGCAAATTTAATTTTATGCTTTTGTTTTCAATATGCAAGATATCGTAGTTAGGATTAAATGTATGATTGGCTTCTAACAGATGGTTAGAATAATTAGAATCTGCTTTGTTTTTTATAAAACTTGTATGATGTTCATTCACACGTTTTTCGAAGTTTCGACCTGTTTGTCCGATATAAACTTTAGGGCAATCATTATATTTTAATTTATAAACTCCAGACTTATTTCCTTTGTTCAGTTTACTTTTCTTGTTTTTAATGTGTTTTCTTAGAGTATTGTTAGTTTTGAAGGCGATATTAATGTTCAAGTTTTTTAAAGAGTTTTTAATTTTAGTGCTAATATGACCTATGTACGAAATAACTTTATAATTGTTATTATTCTTATTTGCTGTTGGCAAAACTAGGTTTATAGCCTTTTTATATAATTTTTTATTTAGGACTTTATCTATTGTTATCGCGGAATAACCATTATTAACTGCAATTTGCTTAATGATATTTAATTCGGTTTGAAAATTAGTTTTGTTTAAAGGCAATGTTACTAGTCGATGTATCATACTAAAGAAAGAAGCTAATTTATGTTGTACTGGATAGCAAGATGTGTTACGTATGGTAGTATCAGTATGACTAGGTTTATGGTATATTGAAAAATCATGTTTATTTTCGAATTTTGTTATCGTTAGGTCTAAAAAATTAATGGAATTATTGACTTCTTTTTCTATTGTAAATTTTATATTGTTGTGTATATTGAATGAATTCTAAAAGCGATCCAATTGCCTTTCAGTACCTATAAAACAAGCTAGAACATCGTCCACATATCTACACCAATAAATTATTATATAATATATATTATATATTATTAATTATAACCTATTTAAAATAAAAGACATAGAAAATTATATGTACATGAAGACAATGAAGAAAGGAAATATCTGACTTAAGCCAAAAGTAGTACCAAGGTATTTTTTGATTGTCAAAAAGATCGAGTTACGGCTCACAGGTCCAAACTATCGTCACGGATTTTCAAAAAAACAAGACCAGAAATCCTTGATTAATAACTTGTTACTTCCCGAAACTTTTGAAATTTATGTTGAGAATAAGAACGTCGAGCAGGAAAATGGGATAAAAATCGAACCAAAGTCTAAAAATATCGGTCTCTTATTTGTTTTGTGATATGGGTGTTCAAGTGTTGCAGCTTAAAGCTGAAGTTCGCAGCAAAGGAGTCCAGTGCACAAGTGAAGATTTGCCATTATCAAAAATGGAAAACAGAAAAAATATCCTTTTAAGCGAACGGTTTCGAGGGAAATAGTACCAATTTAGTTTGTAGTAGTAACGGCTCTACAACAATATTTATTTTATCAGAACTAAGCTTGTCAGATTCAGATTCTGATAGTAGAAAACATATAGATATTCCAGAAGAAATACAAAAGAGAATATTTTTTTTGATAAAAAAAAAAACCCAAACTATTCAGGTATGCCTAGCCAGTCATTACTTATTGTAAATATGCTAAACCAAAAATGTGAATTGAATATATTAGATATTCTTTTAATCCTAAAAAAGATCAAACTAAAATTACCGTACAGAATATTAGCTGACGATTCTAGTGTAAAAGTTGCCACAGCATGTAGTATTATTCAAAAAACAGTACCTCTACTAGCAGGTTAACTTCATCCATTTGTTCACTTTAAATTATTATCTGAGGTTTAAAAAAAAACCTTCTATTCCCTGTTTTGAAATCTCAATACAAAAACCAAGTGAACCGATACTATACAGTTCCTTTCATGGTCAGAATATAAAAGTTATAACACTATGAAATACGTAATAGCATGTACACCTAATGGTTTAATTTCCTATATTTTTTCTGGTTTTGGTGGTAGAAGTACTGACAAAATAATAGTTGAGGAATCGACATTTTTAAATAAATTAAATCCAGTGGCCTAGGTAATTGCCGACAGAGGCTTTAAGCATCTTGAAGACCAACTTGCAGCCAATATTAATCAACTTGTTAGACCACCATCTATCTCATCCAGCCGAAAGAATTGTAAGCAAGAAGTTAAGGAATCGAAGGATTACATGTAGAACGAGTGATTTGTAAAATAAGGCAATTTGCTATTCTTCAACCACATGCTACGTTTCATTTAAGTTTGGTTAAATATTTAGATTTAATAGTGCAAATAGTTTGTGAAGTAAATAATATGTAGTAAAATAAGCAAAAATAATAATTTTCATTACCTATTTTATTTAAAAAAAATGTTCACCTAAAATTTATTGTTTCTCATTGTAGTTGTTTTATCACAGATTTAACAAGTTTTTCATCAAAAATGCAATATTTTATTGCAAGTTTTTTTGATTTTTTAAAATCCGGATGCGACATGACAAAAATTCGACGCATTCTTTTACTGAGATACATTTGTGTTTGAATTTCATATAAGCATTTTTTAATATTTCCATTTGAATGTATGTAATTTAAACATGATTTCTCCGTTGCTGGAGTTTTAGTCTCAACTACAGAATCTCTAAATTATAATAATAACAATCATGTAGATTGGAAACAAACACCTCCTTCAGATGGATTATAATGGATTACTGACTAATGTGTAGCAATTAGAAAACTCAAACTCATTCGCGTTTGGCGACCCGAGCCGCCCGAGCGCCATGATGATTATGCAGAATGACGTCACGAGTCGGCGAAAAGCTTTTTACTGAAACCCAATCTTTAACATTGAATATCCAAGGATTGGATACACTTAGAAAGCTGAAATTTGAACAGCTTATCTAGATTATTGAACTGTATTGAATACCACAAAGAAATTAAAAAAAAATATCGGTAACGAGCCTATTGCCATATACAGAGTCGTTGGTATGTATGGAAACGGTCGAATATTTCTTAAAGTATAACAGTTAGCAAAAAATATTTTGGGTAAAAGTTTTAGGGTTTGTAAGCTCAATTAGAATTTTAGAAAAATAGGTATACAGGATGAGTCAAAAAACCGTAGAGAAGCAAAGTAGATTTTTTTTAAATGGAACAACCTACATCTTAGAATATTTTTGAATTTTACATGAAATAGCAATTATTTTTCAATAGGTGCATTATAAGTCTAAACCTAATAATTTCCGAGATATTAACTTTTGAAAAATTACATTTTTTAAAATTTAACAGCTTCTATTCTTCTAACGGTACGTCCCTATCTTACTTTTTTATTATCTTCTCAAAAACATCAACTTGCGGTTAAACCGAAAGTACTGTATTTTCGGCCTTTGAGTTACATCCGGTTTAACCGGAAGTTGGCACTTTTAGGAAGATAAGAAGAAACTAAGATTGGGACATGTAAGCCGTTTTACTCTAAGACGTACTGTTAGAAAGCTAGAAGCAGTCAAAGTTCAAAAATGTCATTTTTCAAGAGTCGATATCTCGGAAACTATTGGGTTTAGGCTTATGGCGCATTTATTAAAAAATGATTGCTATTTTATGTAAAATCCGAAACTATTCTAAGATATACTGTGTTCTATTTAAAAAAAAAGTAACTTTGTTTCTCTACGGTTTTCTGACTCATCCTGTATACTTGATTTTTTAAAAAACTTTTGTCTTAAATATTTTTTGCTAACTGTTTTACTTTAAGAAATAATTTACCGTTTCCATACATACCAACGACCCCGTATAACCCAAGCAATGCTAATAATATAGGCATATAATTAGCTTATTAAAGAGTCAAAACTAACTTAAATAAACTTTTCATCAAAGAAAGATGCTAACCTGTTCCCAATGCACTCGCGATTTCAAATCATAAAAAAACTCTACCTCTTCATCATTTTTACTAGAAATAACTCTTGCAAAAACATTAAATCCTAACAAACCAGAAACCAGACAACTTTTTTAAAGTGCCTGTGATAAAACTAAATACCTTAGAACCTCGTTCGAGAGTAAAATATCAATCAAAAAGTTGTTTAGAGTTAAACGATGTTGCAAAAAAATGTTTTATGGTCAAAATACCCAATTAATATTTTATTTGAGCCAAGGCAGTAAAAATTGGTCCCAGTTTATTATTGCTCGCGTCGTTACAAAGTAAAATAATTTAACTTTTACTAAAGGATTGCTGGCAAATGCAACCGTTATTAAAACTTTTCCTCAGAGCGACTGCTGAGGGTGGCGACGTGATTTTCACAAATTTATTTCATTTGAAACAATGTCTGGAAAGTTTTGGTGCGGTGCTTTAATGTCAAGTTCATTTTACAAATATTGTTGCTATTTTTGTTATTCGAAACAGATTTTTATGAATTTGTGGCTGTTTTATTGCAAGAACGCCAATACATTTTAAACGTGAATAGAATATAATATGTACGTATTAGTACAATCAATCTGTTATGGAAAAGCGGGTTTACGGGAAAAAAATACCATAAGCGATTTTATTTCATATATGGTTAGAGGGGCATGTGATTAGCTTAAAACCAAATTGTCGCCCCCCCCCCTTGGGCGCTTGTGGGAAACTCCAAAATAATGTTGACTTGATTTTCCGCAAAAACGGTAAGTTGCAGAGAATTATTTTGTAAACAAATATTGTAGAAAACAATTTTCTCCACAACTGATCTTATGGAGTCACTGCGCTACGACTAAAAGTGCAGAAAGCAGAGGGCGCCAAAGTCGCCAGAAATCACTTTTTCCTTATTTTCGATGCGAAAAATATTTTTTTGCTGAATCGCATAAATACAAAAGTTGTAGAGCCCAAAAAAACGTATAAATTGAGTCCGCGTTTTTTTTTTTACAATGCACGGTTACGGAGATATAGCGCCTGGAAGTACCAACCGAATGCAGCATCATTTGTTTTATGTCCTGTGATCGTAGCATTCTATTGTTACAGATTCTCACGTCTAATATGACCACTACGCCACAACTAAAAATGCTTTATAGGGGAAAGGAAAGTCGAAGTCTTTCTCCACAAGTTTATTATAGTTATAGAATAGAATAATCAATATACCTACATTAAGGCGAATTGACAAAGCGGTTCCACCCTGTGAATCATCGACTATGGGCGATTTATTTACTTAGCTTCAAATCAACCTCAACAGTGAACAGAAATTATTGATAGGAAAGTGTAAATTTAAAAAAATGTTAAATGCCCTTGATATTTTAAAACAATTAGGGGATATATCTTGATATGGAGTAATAAGAACTCGTAGAATGGAGTGATATTTTCAAATCGACGTTAGAGTACCAGTATAATGGCCTTATACAAGTATTGTTGATAACTAATTGTAATTGTGTTGCGAGATTACAATAAAATTACGATTAACATTTTGAATTTGGGTCAAAACGCCTGCCTTTCTGTGACGTCAATAATCTGTAGTTACCGGTGTTATCAAATATGCTGTTTTTGCAATTTTATTACTCTAGTACAATAGTATATTTGTAGAGTTAAATGTACTAAATTGATTTCATGACCATACAATATCAGTAATATTTTGATTAAAATTTGTTGATATTTTTAAAGCGATTTGGTAAAACAATACAATAATCAGTAAAAAATCAAACAATAAATGACAGCCGGATAATTATTAACATTCGTATCGTATGTTCATTCATGGCAACTGTGATTTGATATAACAGTGGTATACTTAATCAGCATTTTTAAATTGAAATATCTCGAAAACGGCTGAAGCCAAATATCAACATAACATTATTATATTGTTAATATTAAAAAAAAATGCATTACATGTTTCTAAAATATACTGGATGTTCTACTTAAAGTTACCCAAGGTTGCATATTAAACTAATTTGCCATATTCATTTGTTTTATTTCTTAACAGTTTCCTGTGATTAGTGTGCCAGATAAGGGTCAATATTAACTCTTTGAGGTTTCGTGGGACATAAAATAAACCACTTTTTTTGTCAGAACTGGTACGGTGGAGCCAAATATAACCCACGTATGAAATATATTGTACCGTAGTCGGTTTATTTTCTCTCACGTCCTTTTACTATATTGGTAAACCTAAGTAAAGCGAACCAAAAGTAAAAACAAGCTGTGACCTGTCTTGAGTACGCTGAGAATTCATTTGTTTATTTCGCATATCAAATGCAAGATAACCCTACATTCCAGGTAAGTTTTTAATGTGTTTTATATTTTTATTTTGAGTTATAACTACATTATTATCTCGATATTTACCTATAACATGAGGTAGTCATACTTATTAATTTTTTGAATTCTTTTTTAACAATATAACAGACGTTTTTGCGCTTGTTCAAAATGTGTCCCACCATACCTGATGGGGTTTATATTTTCAGACATGGCTCAAAGAGAATATTTACCGTTCAGACTTGTTGGTATGACTTAAGAACAACTATATCGCGAAATTGATAGCGTTGACGTTTCAGAAACGGAATATGTCGATATTCCCTCAGATGTGGAGTCGGAAAATGACAGCGACGGCAAAGATAATGACTCGGATGTTGATGAGGCAGAATTTGCTTTTGCACAATTGGATGATAATGAAGTCTTAGAATTTGAGGAGGAACTCGATGATGCATGGGACGCAGAAGATCTGATTCCATTAACAGAACTAGCTAGATTCGAGCAACATGCTGACACAATTCAATGGAATAAAGAAAACAATATGGTTCAAAATTTAGGTTTTACGAAGACATCGGGAGTTTCGCCGGTTGTTAATAATTTAGAAGATCCCAACTCCTATAACCCTTTTAAACTTTTTGTAACGGATGACGTGTTAGATTATATAGTGTTCCAGACTAACCTATATGACGAACAAAATTTTAACAAAACTGGGAAAACATATGTCAAAACTGATACCGCAGAAATAAAGGCATTTACAGGCATGAACTTACTAATGGGCGTAAAACAACTACCTTCTTATCGAGATTACTGGAGCACCAATCCTATCTTACATGACCCGTATGTGAGCAAAATTCTAAGAGTACATCGTTTTGGTTGACTGTTAACTAACTTACATCTAAATGACAATACTTTAATGCCCGAGAGAACTATGGTCGACTTTGATAAGTTATATAAGGTGCGACCATTTTTGGAAATGGTTAGACAAAATTTTAAAGCATGTTTAAATCCACATGAACATCTATCCGTAGACGAATCGATGATTAAATTTAAAGGTCGGTCCAGTTTAAAACAGTTCATGCCAGGTAAACCAATTAAGAGGGGTTATAAAGTGTGGATGCTTGCAGACGAAAAAGGCTACTGCTTGGACTTTGATATTTATACTGGGAAGAAAGGCAATGAAGTAGAAAAAAACTTAGGTGCTCGGGTAGTCAAGCAGTTGACTTTGGAACTGGAAAATAACCACCATAAAATATATTTTGACAATTATTTTATGAGTTTGGCTCTTTTAGTAGACTTGCTTGATAAAAATATATATGCGTGTGGGACTGTCAGATCAAATAGAAAAGGTTTGCCAAAGTTTTGCCCAGATAAAACCATGAAAAGAGGATATTATGAATGGTTTACCAGTAGCACTCATATATGTGCTCTTAAATGTTATGACAAAAGGGCTGTACACATCCTATCGAATTTTCATGATCCAGAAAATATAACTGAGGTGCAAAGAAAATCTAGAGGAGGCTTAGTTGAAACTGTACCTTGCCCATCGGCTCTTCTGGATTGCAATAGACATATGAATTCGGTTGATAAATTTGATCAAATGAAGGCACTTTATGGAATTGATAGAAAAAGCAAGAAATGGTGGCACAGAATTTTTTTTTTATTTTCTGGATGCAGCTGTTGTCAATGCGTTTGTGCTATACCAGCTACTTAACAGAGACAAAATGACCATGAAAAAGTTTCGGTTAACTATTGTTGAACATCTGGTTGCAGATAAATTGGTTCACCAACTATCTTTACCAACAGAGTTGTCAATTCCATTGAAGAAAGGAAAACCTACACAATCAGAAGCCATTCGATTTTCACAGAGTGCCCACCAACCTGTTCGCACAACAAGGCGGTGATGTGGTAGTTGTAGCAATAAAGAATTTGAAACACGCACATACTGGATGTGTAGCGTGTGTAAGGTACCCTTATGTCTTGGAAAAAATAAAACATGTTTTCAATCGTACCACAAAAATTAAGTCCTGTCAAGGATGACGGGTTAAAAATTGTACCTCCATTTTTTTTTTACTAAAAACTAGCAAGTTCGGATTTTTTTTTATTTGTTGTGGTTTACATGACCATTTTAACACCATTAATGTTTATAGTTTATAGAATTTTTAAAAATAAAAACTCTGTACCGCAAGGGTTTTTTATTTTCGATTTAATCCGTACCTCAAAGAGTTAATAGAATGCTAAGACGCTGCATTTCGTTGGTACTTTCAGGCGCTATATCTCCATAACCGTGCATTGTAAAAAAAAAGCGCGGACTCAATTTATAGGATTTTTTGGGCTCTACAACTTTTGTATTTATGCGATTGAGCAAAAAAATATTTTTCGCGTCGAAAATAAGGAAAAAGTGATTTTTGGCGACTTTGGTGCCCTCTGCTTTCTGCACTTTTAGTCGTAGCGCAGTGACTCCATGAGATAAATTGTGAAGAATATTGTTTTCTACAATATTTGTTTACAAAATATTTCTCTGCGACTTACCGTTTTTGCGGAAGATCAAGTCAAAATTCTTTTTGAGTTTCCCACGAGCGCCCAAGGGGTGGGGGGGGGGCGACAATTTGGTAAGCTAATCATATGCCCCCCTAACCATTTATGAAATATATGAAAATCTCTTATGGTATTTTTTTCTCGCAAATTTTACAGATTGGCTGTACTATATACCACGGGCTCTTGTACAGGGATTTTAATTTGCCGCCACCCCTTTAAAAAGTTTATTTCTTGAGATAAAAGAAAAAGATAAATACAGTAAAACCTGTGTTTGCGACCGCTTCTATAAAGTGACCACCTCCGTTTAACGACCGGTTATGAATTCCCCATATTTAAGAATGGTAATCCCATTATTTTTAGTAAATACTAATGCTAAAAAGATACTCCATTAGGGAGAGTAAAACCCGACCCGATAATTCTTAAGAAATATAGGTACATACACTAATTACTTTATTGAAGGCGGATCCATTCAATTTGCTTTAAAGGCTAATACATAGGTTGTTAACATTAGTTTTGTTCAGAACAGTTTTTGAGTATTTTGGGACTAACGTAAACATTTGAAGATGGCGGAAAAGACGAAATGTCTTTCTTTAAGCGAAAAAATTGAAATAATCGAGGAAAGTGAAAAAACTGGTTTAGTATCAGGAAATTGGCTGAAAAATCTAAAGTGACTATGTCGCTTCAAAATAAAGCAGAAGTTAGAAATGTGTTTCAAGAAGGTGGCAACGGTGAACAAAAAAGAAAATTTCCCAAAGCCGAAGGACTGGCAGTGGACTAAATTGTTTTTAGCTGGTTTTGTAAGACGCGAAACAAGCACTTACTAATATCCGGGCCCATAATTCAAGCAAGAGCCCTCGAATCTGCTCAATGTCTAGGACTAGATCACTTCAAGGCATCATATGGATGGTTAGAGAAATTCCGTCGTCGTCACGATTTTACCTTATCGTCGGCGAATCAGCCGATATTATTATTGAAGACGTAACTGCTGGGAAAGAAAGGATATTGACCATTTTAAGGGAATATGCCTCAAGGGACGTATTTAATGCAGATGAGACAGGTCTCTACTGTCGCGCATTACCAACAGGAACATATGCATTAAAAATGACATGTGTACTGGAAAGGAAACAGCAAAACAACGATTTACAATTCTGTTCTGAGCAAATATGGAAGGTGGGAAGAAAGAACCACTTATAATAGGCAAAAGCAAAAATCCTCGATGTTTTAAGGGCGCACACATCGATAAGTTACCTCTCCAATGGGTCTCCAACAAAAAAACGTGGATGACAGCAGGCATCATGACAATATGGTTTCACAGATTTGACACCAAGATGAAGAAGCAGAATAGAATAGTGGTATTGTTTCTGGATAATGGAACGTCTCATCCCAAAACTACACTGGATGATGTCAAACTTATTTTTCTTCCACCCAATACTACCTCACATTGCCAACGTTTGGACCAAGGCATTATTCAGAATTTTAAAATGCTATACAGAAGCTACCTTATTAAGGGGCTCTTAACATGTATAGACAGTGGCTGTCCTCTTCAAGAAATCGAAAATAATATTACCATAGCCAACGCCTTGATATGGGTTTCGGTGGCCTGGCGCAATCTGTCCCCAGCGACAATAAAACTTGCTTTATGAAAGCCGGATAACGATTTGCCAACAGAAGTGCAGAATTGACTATTATCGAGTGGTTTGAAGAGATCCAAGAAACGGATGAAACTACTCCCAACTCTAAGACAGAGAAAGAGGAACCTGAACTTGCTCCAGTGTCGAAAATATCAAGCCTATCTGAAGCCTGCGTAAGTTTAAGAGACTTTTTTAATAATGTCTACAATTTTAACAAGTCCACAATTATTTCTCAATTGTTATTAAAATATAAATCTGAATTTTATAAAAATAAGATAAAAAATATGAAGCAATCATTCATTACTAATTATTTTAAAAAATTTCGAAGCAAACATACAGTACATTGTATGATATATATGTTAGTATGCACGTGCAGTATATACATATTGATAAATTGGCTTCATCTCATTTAATTTTAGTTCTGACAAATTTAAACAAAAATATTTAAAATTATTTACATACAGGATGTCTGTAAAAGGTCTTTACAAAAACCTAACACATAGTCTTCAGATCAAAATTAGCCGATTTAAGTAAACTTACCTTAGTACAAAGTTGCTTAGTTTGGGCGCTAGATGGCACTGAAGTGACAATTTTTAAATCGTTTTTCTGGATCAATTCAAAAACTGCTCATACTATTTTGCCGAAAGTTGGTACGTTGGCATAGCTTTATAGGGCAAAAGACCCATGTCTCAATTCTGATTAATATCAGTCCATGGGCGTAGAACCTGCTTGTTTCAGACTTCTATGCCAATGGAACAAGAGGGGTTTGGGCACAAAATTCAGATAAACCAACTCATTTGCTTTAAAAAATGTACTCTTTATAAGACTCGATTCCTCTGACGGTTTTCGAGAAATTTGCCTTTTAGTACTTAATACGTAGTAGTTTTCACAAAAAAAAATAACTAAATCATAAACAGAAATAAATAGAAATATCATAAAAATTGCTCAAAATGTCCACCATTTTCATAAATACAAAGATTTATACGTCGAAGAAAATTAAAACACAGTCTTTGCAGAGCTTATTTATCGCCTTTAAGAATATTTATTGCATCTTCAATACGTCGCTATAGTTGTTCTGCCTCATCTGGAGTTGTCCTGTAAACCACTATCTTAAGATGCCCCCATAAGAAATAATCCAATGGATTTAAGTCCGGAGACTGTGGTGGCCAATTTACAGGGGCATTATCTCTACCAATCCATTTATTTGGGTACTGCTGATTCAAAAAGTTTCTAACATTTAATGCAAAAGGTGGTGGAGCTCCATCGTGCATAAACCACATATCTCTCCGAAGTTCTAAAGGTAAATCTTCCAGCAAATCTGGAAGCGTAATTTGTGGATGTTGCAAATAAATTTCCCCGGTTAATCTTTGTGGAATAGTGACAGGACAAACAATGTGATTACCAATTATTCCAGCCCACACATTAATTCTAAACTCATTTTGAAAATGTTTTACCTTGATAGCATGTGGATTTTCATCCGCATAAACGTGTTCATTATGAAAATTTGTAATCCCTCTTCTTGTGAAACATGCTTTATCGGTAAACAAGATATTGTTGGCAAAGTTGGGATTCTCTTCTCTCTGCCTATGAACAAGCCGACTAAAAACCAGGCGCATTTCAGGATCATTAGGTAAAAGATCTTGAACATGGCATCTTTGGTATGGGTATAGGAACTGTTCTTGAAGTACTTCATGAACAATATCTTTGAAGACTCCTATTTCCCTACCTAGCCTACTGGTGCTTAGTTCTGGATCTTCCGCAACACGTTCTAAAATGTCTTCCTCGTCTTCAGGAACCCTTACAAAACGCTGTCTTCCATTATCAATAGAAGTAAATTGGCCGTTTTCTCACAGGCGTTTTTCAACAGCAACAAACGTCGGGTGGCTTGGTATACGACGATTTGGGAAACCTTTCGGAGTAGATTCTGACACATTAACGACTGTTTTCTTGGCAATATCCAAATACCAATATCATATCCGTATATTCTGCATTAGTGTATTGCACCGCCATGATAATTTACGACAATTAAAGTTTTCTTATAATGAATGCAAGCAGATAAAATGATTGAACGTTAGCAACAATATTAAATGTTACAAATTTGACAATAATCTTATAATATCAGATGAAACTAATAATAACCAACAATAACAATCGTTTGTGAGGAGTAAGGTCGTGTTGTACATACCTGGAAAATACCGTGCGAACAAGAATTGTAATTGTAATCATCCATTGACGTAGAACTCAAAAACAGAAAAATTCTATAAAACCCAAGTACTACGTAGTAAAAACTACTACGTATTAAGTAATAACATGCAAATTTCTCGAAAACCGTCAGAGGAATCGAGTCTTATCAAGAGTACCTTTTTTAAAGCAAATGAGTTGCTTCTTCTGAATTTTGTGCCCAAACCCCTCTTGTTCCATTGGCATAGAAATCTGAAACAAGCAATTAGTAAAAAACCCAAGTTCTACGCCCATGGACTGATATTATTAAGAATTGTGGCATGGGCTTTTTGCCCCATAAAGCTATGTCAACGTACCAAATTTCGGCAAAATAGTATGAACAGTTTTTGAATTAATCCAGAAAAAACGATTTAAAAATTGTCACTTCAGCGCCGTCTAGCGCCCAAACTAAGCAACTTTGTACTAAGGTAAGTTTACTTAAATCGGCTAATTTTGGTCTGAAGAATATGTGGTAGGTTTCTGTTAAGACCTTTTACAGACACCCCGTATATGTAGATACTGATTAATAAATAAACACTGTAAAATACAGACCAGTTGTTTTAATTTTTCTCTGTTAACCGACCAACATTTGATTCCCCGAGGGTGGTCGCTATTGAGAGATTTTTCTGCACAAAAGTTACAGAATTTTGTCTGAACATTTTTAACATGTTAACCAGAAAAACAAGAGACGATCGCAAAATTTAAAAAAATGCTAACTTAGAAGTTTTTTTAAATGAAACAAAATGCATATACATTGTAACTAACATCTTTGAAATCAGCTTAATTTCCAGATTTCAAAAATATATAATACGTCTATATCCGAACCAGCCGTTGTAAAGTCATTTTATTTGTGATTATTGCGTGTGAGCTCTGCTTGACGATTCAAAACCAAAAAGTTATATCGCACTGATCATGGATCACTATGGAAAACAAAAGAAATAAATTATACTATGATAATATATCATTATAAATTATTGAATAATTTTAAAAGGTTTAGGAATGAAAGTAAATGTTTTATTGTAATAAACATTTGCATAGAAGCCTCGAGAAACTCGATTTTCGCCTCAAACGGAGATAAAAGGTTACCATTTTTTTAAGACCATTGTTTTTCTAGCTAATATATTAAAAAAATTTAGGAAAAATTCTGCAACTTTTGTATTAATTTTTTTCATTTTTATCACAAGAAATATACTTTTTAAAGGGGTGGCAAATTATATGAAAAACCTGTACAGGGATATTTTTTAAGTTTCTCGTCCGATTGACGATTTTCTTGCTGACTATATATATACATTTTACACATTTCTTAAAGATTTTCCGCAAGAAAGCCAAGTGTAATGTCAGGAAATATATAGGTTCACAAATTGGACTGCTATGACGTCATTTTCAATTTTTTTAAATAGCAAACCTCATCCATAACCACACGAGTGAATTGCATTTGGCTATCCGATTTCAAAGACATATAGTAAAGTTGTTGATATTTATTTTTAACCTTTCCGTAAATACGGGGGTTTCTAAGTTGCCTTAATCGATTTTGTCTTCTAAGTGCATCATGTCTCACCCCTTTAATAAATAGACCTTTTAAGCTGAAGAACCCAATTTTGATCACAGTATCATAATTTCCCGTCGCCGAGCTATTTACGCTATAATCAAATACGAGACATGTCAAAAAACGGCGGATACAGCGCCATTTTGACTTTTTTTTTAAATGACAACCCTCATCCATAACTACATGAGTGATCGCAATTATAATTCTATTGGTTTGCTGCCATATAAAACTTATCGAGGCGTGGCTAGACAAGTGAAAATTCGCTTCAGTGACGCCCAAGCCATCTATTTTTCGAGAGTCAGATTCAATTTTCCTCAAACCAGATTGCTAGTCAAAAACGCCAGGTTGGACTGGTCTGATAGATTAAAATATCTGGGTCTGAGCTTTTATAACTGGCTGAATTAGAATGGCAACGCAGACCAACGCTTAAAAAAAGCGAATGGTAAACTTGGTGCTATTTACTCATCAACAGTGGGAGTAGACTTAGTATACGTACAAAGACCTTGTTGTACAAGACAACCATTTATCCTGTACTTATCTACGGTGCACCAAACCTTAAACAAGATTACCTTACGAATAATTCAAACTTTTCAAAATAAAGTTCTTAGAATCATAACAGACGCGCCTCGCTTCACGATGATTCTCACTTTACATACGACTTACAAATGCCGACAATACCAGAACATATAGACAAACTCAGTGTCTACTAACTAAGGAATCAAATAACGTATCGTCATTCAACCTTCTTTATTTAAAGCAAAATTATCGCCAACGCGTTTCGGTCAAAAGACCATCATCAGGGTCGACCTGCAGCAAACAATAACATCCATACAGTATATTGTAAAGTGACAATAAAAGAGAAACAAAATTATACAACTGAATATAAGAAAAACTTATTTTGAATTATACAAAGGAGAGAAAGAATTTAGATAATATTATATTACTTACATGCAGGAAAAATCTAATCCACATAGAACAATCAAGACACACAAATCATTATAAGTCAGCTTAAAATACAAATAAAACGTAAAAACATTTCAACTTAACAATCTAAACCACGTCTCGCGGAGCCGTGAGAAGCAACTGCCTAAAATATAAAATAAAATATGCTTCGCGGTAGGAGTAAAACGATATATTTTATGTATCATTATAAAAAATTCAAACCGATAAGATTCGTCATCAAGGAAAGGTTGACTGATGGGCTAAAAACTATTATTTAAAAAAACTAACCAACCTAGCATAGGTCCTGAAAACATTTGAGGAAGGTTCATTTAGATTGACAATATTTGGGGTAGACTGGGAGACAGCAATTTCAATGTTTTCTAAAACATTAAGTTTTAGACTTTTATTATGTGTCTGAAGGACCTTGAAGTTAGTTAAAGGATCGAAAGAATGGTTTTCCAATTTTAAGTGGGTACCAAAACTAGATTTATTATCATGAACAAGCCTTTGTGATCTCAAATGTTCTTTAATTCGTTTATCAAAAGTTCTACCCGTTTGTCCGACATACTCCGCGGAACAAGAACCACATTGTAACCTGTAAACCCCACTTTTATTCAAATTATTGACTTTGTCCTTAAGGTGTGAAAAAATTGAAGAAATCGTATTGTTAGACTTAAAGGAAATAAACAGATTTTTATTCAGACTTTTTAACATTCTAGCGCAAGTGACAGAAATATGACCAAGAAAAGGTAGTGAAATAAAAGTTTTATTAGAAAGTTTCTCCTCATTAACAAATTTGACATAACAGTTATCAGAAAATTTTTGTCTATCTTTTTTAAAAAATATTTTATTAATGACATGCAAAGGAAAACCATTTCTTAATGCCATCTGAAAAATAATATTTTTCTCCAAAACAAAATTAGCTGTGCTGAGGGGAATAGAAAAAAGTCTATGAAACAAGGAGTGTAAAGCGGCTAATTTTTGAGAAACATGGTGTTGAGAGTCCCAGGGAATCATGTGATCTGTGTGAGTAGGCTTACGAAAAATTTTAAAGCCGATGCTATTATTATTTTTTTTGAAAAGCGTGAGGTCTAAGAAGTTAATCTGTTCATTCTCCTCCAATTCCATAGTAAACTTAATTTGTGAATGAAGACTATTTAGAAACTCAAAAAATACATTCAATTCTTCTCGTGTCCCAGTCCAACCTACCAAAATATCGTCCACATATCTATACCAAAATTTAATCTTATTAAGAAGGTCAAAATTGGAGTTGAAAATACAATTATTCTCAAAATTATTCATAAAAAACTCTGCTATAAGAGGTGAAAGGCAAGAGCCCATCGGGAGACCATCCACCTGTTGGTAAAAAATATCCTTAAATTTGAAGAAATCCGCCCCCAAACACTTCTTCAACAACAAGCAAATAACCCTAATTTGTTCCAGTGAAAACTTTGTATTATTAAGTAATATTTTTTCAATGATTCTGTAACTCTGTGACCTTGGAATACTCGGAAACAAATTTACTACGTCAAAGGATACAAAAATAAGGTTATGTGGGATAATAATGTTTTTTAATTTATTTACTAAATCTGTGGAATTTTTAACACTTCTCTCAAACTGCAAGGTCAAATTATTTCTAAAAAAATTATTCAACCAAATCGCCAAGTAATACGCAGGTGACTGAATGAAAGAAACTACTGGGCGTATGGGGTTTGTTAGCTTATGTATTTTAACCATCCCATATAAAAGTGGTGTACTGGGGTTCATAGGTATGAAAATCTTACCGGCCCCAAGGGCCCCAATCGTCTCTTCATTCTGCGAGATTAGTCTCTTTAAATTGTCCGTATATACCGGGCACGGATCCCTATTTAAAGTCAAAAAGGAGTTACCACTCTTTAGAAAATCAGAAACTTTGTCTAAATAAGAAAGTCTATTCAAAATGACCATACAATTACCCTTATCTGCCTTTCCAAGAATCAAATCAAACTTTTTAATTTTAGTTCTAATGCTACGAATAGTGTGTTAGGAGGTGACCAGGCTATGAACACCGGTGCCTGATCATCTTGAGATCCGCGTATTTATACTCTAAAACGTGCTGAGGTTTGCATACACTTGACCTAGATTCGGTGTACAGTGGAACAGAACCTCAGCGCGTGGTTAAAAATTCTAGCTATACAGAGGTTTAGTTGACATGCCCCTCCTCCGATAAGCATTGGACCCCAATATGCTCGAAGTATGCTGATCACCTTATACATTGTTACAATTATATTACAATACCATCTTTAAACCAAATATTTCTTCAAAGTTTTTCTTTTGCCTCTTTACTTCTTTCTTAGTTTTTTCATCCCGTTCCACCAGTTCGCTTGACTTCGAGCCGGCCCTGTCTGTTTTTACTAACATCGTCTCTGGTAACTAGCATTGTTTTTGGTTCCGATTTGTATGCTCAGTGCCTGTTGCTTGACCCGTTGCCGGCTCCTCCGTTGTCTGTCCTGCCAACTGGTGGAGACGTGGGTGTTACATGGAACAAAGAGAAAAACATCATGCAGTATCTCATCTTAATCGTTTATGGTCTAATAACTATATATTCGCAATCATTTATGTTACAAACTTCTACTATAATAATAAAATAAAAAAATATATAAAATTCAATGTAAAAATATCATGGATGGCCATACTGCAACACACGGTAAAATCCAATAAAGAAATGTTCCTGAAATTCTGTCTGAAAATTAAATATTATTTACATCATTAATTTTAAACAAATATCAACGAAAAAAGACACATTTATCACATACATTCTCAACTTTTTTCATTTGGAAAAACTTCTTTCTTTGACGCCTGCTTGCGTCAGTACCTAAATTACTTCGACTCTACTGAAGACCACTTCCTCAGCTAACAGCATGGCTCCTCTACCCTTGGATTGCCTTTATGCTGTTCTGCCTCTACGGGGCTGTACCTAAAAAACTCTTAAAACCCATATCTCCAACCGCACCTAATGGTTGGGAACAACTTCTTCTACGCCTTGACTTACATTGGTTCTGCGCGTAGGTTTACCTCTGCCTCAACGGGGCTGTACCTAAAAACCTCTTAAAAAAACATATATCCAAATGCACCATATGGTTGAGAACTACTGCTTCATCGTCTTTATCATTTAAACACAACTATATTCATAAACTTTCTATCGTACTTTCAAAAACATTAAACAAACTGGGCAATCTCTTCTACTGGGATGCAAGACTGCGGTGGCCAACCTAAAAACCACAAAAAGTCTGCTGTCCTGAGCGTCGCAAACCAGGACACAAAATTTGACGCTCTGAGCAGTTATGCTCCGAACAAGTACTGTTTTACCCTGCCTGTCACTATTTTCCATTCATCAAATCGCTTCCACTCCATACACGTTTCATCCTATACGCACAGCTAAAAAAACGTAAAAATTTAAGTAACTTGCAGTATGACCAAACCTAGAAAAAACTTTGCAAATATTATGTACAGTTCTGAAAAATAACGCCTTTAATATTAAAATTCAAATTACACAAAATACTCTCAAGGATTAAGCACTCCGTAGCTATAAACACCTTTAAATTATTTACTAATAGTATGTTACCTAAAATAAAAGTTATAAACAATCATCAGCATTTTTGTTATTAAAATAAATCAAACACCTTGCTACAATTTTAAAACAATGATTAATTAACCTTTTGTAAACAAGACCAAATTAAGTTAAATGTTATAATACGAAAAAAACCACTCTTCAAGGGCCTAAAATCCGATATCATAAAAATGAATAAACTAATATTTCCATACCCTTCTAAATTATCCGTGGCTCTCTGCGACCGGCGAATGGATGGTTTCTGCGTTTAATGCCCATTGGTCCAATTCTGATCGCTTACTTGGCGGGGATAGATACTTGGCCATATCTGGTAGTGCCCGTTTAGCACCACCTTGTTGGCTGCTGTTTGAAAATCCATTAGTGCCCTTTCTTCTTCTTCAGTGGTGTTTCTGGCTGATGGTGATGATTGTTGACCGGCGTCCTCCTGGTCATCCCTTGGTCCTGCCTCTATGAATGTAGATGGCTTCCTCGCGGTGTGATGTTCATTGTTCGGGGTGGTTGGTCCTTTGGCCTCGCTGCTAATTGACCGTGTCTCGCATGTCGATAGGGCGGCTTCCAGGATGAGGTGGCTCCGTCCTGTTCAAATTGGTCTTTGACTTTTCTTTTCTTCGTAACCAAATTGTCAGCTTCTACTTCTGTTAGGGGTGGTTGGAGGTAACTGGACTCCTCGTCGTGATTGCTTCTATACATATTGCAGGTGTGTCGTCTAATAGGCTGATTAGACGGCCCGGGAAGAGAGAGGCGCCTCCACCATGTCACGTTAACCATTGGGTCTCCACCATGTTACGTGTCTGGGTATAGGGGTAGTAGACACAGGAAAACGATTGGAGTACTTTACATAGAGCTTCTTTATTTAACTTCCATAATTATAATTCCTTATAGGCAGTCGACCAGCATACTGTGGGGCGTTACGTAGAAGTCAGGCGGCACGCAGCACCCTAAGGTCAATTGCGAGTACCTGGGATAAGAGGGAGGTTTGTAGGGAATCAGGCGGCACGCAGCACCTCAAGGGTCATTTGCGAGTACCTGGGATAAGTGTGTTAGGAGGTGACCAGGCTATGAACACCGGTGCCTGATCATCTTGAGATCCGCGTATTTATACTCTAAAACGTGCTGAGGTTTGCATACACTTGATCTAGATTCGGTGTACAGTGGAACAGAACCTCAGCGCGTGGTTAAAAATTCTAGCTATACAGAGGTTTAGTTGACAATATCATTAGCACAGGAAGATGTTAGTGAAATATGACCGATATATTTTGATCCTGGCTCTTGCAATAATACCACATGTTCTTCCTTAATAACTTTTCGATATACTTTTTTCCCCCTTGCTTCGGTTACCATAGTGTTATCTTTTCTGCCATCAAAATACAGACCTTCCAAAATTAACTCATGTCGTCTTTCTTGCTGTATCAAATTCTTTATTTTCTTTTCTCTTTGTCTTCTTAAAGTCATTCTGTCAATTACCTTTTCTTTATTGTCAGCTGTAATAAGACTCATGTCTTCTAAAGTGGCATTTGCAATAATAGTTGCTGCCCTGTCTGATATTCCTGTTCTTTCAACTGCCAAGGCAAGTGCAGGTAGATTATATTTTTTTACTCGTTTATTTTCAGTTCCACTGTTAGCTGAGGTAGATGGTTGATTGTCCAATTCCGGTTCGGTAGAATTACCGATTGCACTGATATCTTCCGGGCTATTATCTTCAGCTGGCAAATCATCCTTAAAAATGTCACTGCTTTGTTTTAAAATACTCTTTTCTTTCCTTTCTAATTATTTTGCTCTTCTTGCGACGCTGCGCATCATTGTCTTTTTAGTATTTATATCTATCGATCCTATTGCCATCATCCTTTTACCCCTTTTGTCTATTAAAAAGTTTCGTTCTTGTTCTGGGACACGAAAACCTTTGGTGCATTTACACAAAGAAAAGTCTTGGCACTTGCAAGAGCTTATATTAAACAGTTTTTTTGCCGATTGCCTAAAATTTTGTAATTTCATATTGAATGTAGAATTATTCTTCCTACTCTTAATACTTTTCTTTAAATTTCTACATTTGTCATGATAGTCTCTAATCATTTTTACGATTCGCGTATCAGTAACCACTGGAATTGAAGCTCTAAGCCATATATTCTTTACTACATCAGCAACAACCTGAGATATTTCAGAAACAGTAGGTTCCCGATTCCAGTTCTCTGATTTTAAGTTGAACTGCACCCATATATAATGTTTCATAATGTCCTCGTATGTTGGCAAAACACGATAGTCTAAAGTTAATTGTTTTGGTTCACCAAACACAGGACACTTCAACAAATTTCTAGTTTTAGGCACGTTAGCAGACATTGCCATATTTATCGCCAACTATTTATTGAAAATAACCGAAAAAACTAATAAATAGACAAACAACACTGTATTAACTTAAATCTCTAACCAAAACTAACCTGTTGTGACTCGCATTCAAGTAAAACAGACGCAATTATACATCCAATACCCGCTACGCCGACGAGAAGTGGTGCCATCTTTTGCACAAGATCCAAAGTATACTTCTCTCAATAATTAGGGAGTTCTCTCAATAATTAGGGAGTTCTTACACTTCTTTAATTTATGTTTTGCATAATATAGACTTTTTGATATAATATGTAAAATAGCTTTACTGTTTTTTTGTTGGAAAATAAATGTCGTTTGCGGCACCGGTAAACATCATTTGGAATTTAAAAACAAAATATTTTTGTTTTATGTAGTTACAAAGGAAAAGAATTTTCACAATTACGAAATAAAATTTAGAAATTCGTTTTTAAGTTCCACCCTATTACACAATCACAAGGATCCGTCCAGCAGCAACCCTGTTTAGAAAATAGAAATTATAGTCGAAGACTAATAATTTAAGAAACAAGAATGATCCTATATACACGAGTGAATTGCATTTCGCGATCCTATTTCAAAAGCATATAGATGTTGATATTTATTTTCAACCGTTCCGGAAATATCATCGATTTTGTCCTTTAAGTGTTAATTAGCAATGAAGAAAATTCAAAATGGCGCTTTATCTGCCTTTTTTGACATCTGTCGTATTTGATTATAGCGTAAATAGCTCTGTTATTTACTAGCAAATTACAATACAACTTAATAGCGTTGTGTGCCCTGCATCAATTGATCAGGCAATTGACTATCCAATTTAGTCAATTGTCTGGTCAGGCACAACTCTAGAACTCAATAAATAAAAATGATTTACATTTAGTGTCTTAAGAGCCAAACGAAGGCGATTGCAAAAATGTAACTTTGCTCTTTTATCCACTAAATAGTATAATAGTTAAATATTGTTTTAGCGCCGCCAACCTTCGTTGAACGTCCGAAGGACCAAAAGGCATCACTAAATGGTGTAGTTGAATTTCATTGTTCGGCCACTGGAAATCCGAAGCCGTCAGTTTTCTGGAGTAAAGAAGGATCGCAGATCTTAATGTTCAGCGATAACTCGAATGGTAAGCAGTTTGACAAATATAATTTACCTACAATATCACCTATATTGTCAGTTTAGACATTTACCCCTCGGTTTCTAGGATGCTCAACATAAAAAAAAATATTATCCGGAGTGTTTACCCCTTTCTATCCCCTAAACGGATAATAACCACCCCTCATCACTGTTTCCTTACAGTCATGTTCAGAAAAGCGTGCTTAAAGGGCAATGACTGGGAATTGCATGCAAGTCGATAGTCAAGAAAAGGGTAATGACATGACTGTGACAACCCAAGGTTTATTCTACCTTGTAAGTAATAATGGGATAATTCGAATTAAAAATAATCAATAATCCGGTTTTTCAAATAATCGTTATCATCCGATTATGAAAATATAATTCGAATTATTTCATTCGAATGAGGAGAATCTGAGTACCTACTCGCAATTCAATCACCCAAAATCGTTCTGCGATCTGCCAGGCCTTAACCGGCGTTGCCACAGCTCGCTCAATCGAGCGAAATCTTGCTGTTTTTTTCAGAATCGCTCTGTCGCTCCGACTTTATTAAAATACTTTCAAACAGCTCATATTTTTTTTAGTGCCGGGTCTCATCATTTAGGTTATTATATTTTAAACTTTTAAAGAAAACTGGAGTAATAGAGAAAATAATAATCTAACGGCAACAGCGCGCTACTGTCGGGGACAATAATCGGCGATCGGTAGCACTCGTTGGCGGTGACCGCCCATATTCGCTGTCTATTATGGATGATATATAATTCGAATTATAATGCGATTATTAAAATCATTCATAACCTGATAATACGATTTTTCCCAACACTACTTGTAAGGGTGTAGAAAATTAATTTCTTCCCTCTTTCAGAATAAAATACTAACCCCCGGATCTTAAGAATGCTGATCAAGAAAAAAATATCCGCAGGAGTTTTTCAACATTTATATATCCGTGAATAGTGGAAATTGATAAACCTTGCCCTTTACGGGGTGAAATACCTATTTCTTTTGAATCAGGTTATCTGACTAGAGATTGTCAAGAGGAACGCGATTACAAAGTTACGCGGTTCCATAGTAACCAAGGGAACAAGTGATTTCTCTACTTAGCTTCCGCGGCCCGTGTTCCATGGTGACCAAAAGGGTAGACACGTAGCCGCGCGTGCATCGTAACAAGAGGCTTAATTAGAATTTTACAAAATAAGAAAATGGCTCCGCTATTCAACTTTGAACAAAAGTCATTTTTCAACAGTGTCAAACAGACAACAGACAATATGTCATATTATCTATCTACGTCAATTTACATTTTAATGACTCTAACTGTGCCAGCGAATATCCACTCCACTTTTTAAATCGCCCTTATAACCCCGGACATCATACTTGTAAATTACAGCAGCCATAAAATAAATTGTTTTACTTTCAAGTAACCCAGGCTGGGGTTACTTGACGGCTAAAAATATAGGTGTTATCAATTTTTCACCCTCTAATAAAGTAGAATCAGCCTCCAGGGGTTGTTACGATGTTCTCCCTGACATTGCCATTCTCCCTTTACTTTCTCAGTAAAAACAATATTCCGAACAGTGAGGTATAAAAACCAATGATCTACTATTACCATAGATGGCATAACTCATCCATAAATGCTATAAAGATGTGTTGACAAGATCGTTTGTAGGCGAGACGACGTGAGAAGGTAGGTGGGGCCCGGAGTGGGGATTACGCTGCATTAGAATGTGACAATGCTAAACATAACCTATAACCCAACTTTCTGTTTACTCACCTATAAAAAAAAAAACTGCAGGATTATTATACTCCGATTTGGTACATACTGGATACTTGCGGCTCGTTTTAATTCTTTTCCAAATAAAAAATATCACATAACACTAAAAACACCAATAATTTCCCAAACCGGTAAACATTTAAGATTCCAGAAAAGCGCTGTCAAAAATTAATGAAACATCGTCCTGCCGAGTATTGTCGAGTCAATGCGGACGGTCCCGAATATGATGAGCCTGGGTGGGTCCTTTACTGCTGCGCTGCCGTACTGCAGATTTTTTACAAGGATTTATACTCCGGTACCAAAATAATTGACAGTGACTCATTTTTACCGGGGTGTGCAAGACGTAAGGGGAACGCCAATTCCAGAGGCGTGTCATTTAAAACAATTATAATTCAAAAAATATATGAATTTTTTGTTTATTATTATAATATATTTACATTTACTATAATAAATATAATATTATAAATTAAACTGAAAAATAAATTAAACTTTTACATTTGGTGATCTAATGAAGTAATTAGAGAAACTAAATTACGCAGGCATAAAATCCAAAAAGAATAATAAAGCAACGGTATATGTTATTTTCATAATGTTTTTATTATTCTACATAATAATAAAAGCATATAATAGTGGATTAAGGGCAAAACCTAAACCTAAATTATAAATGTTTATAAATTAACTATTATTACCTAATGAACACTAATTGATAATAATTTGACAAATTATATTTCACGCCGACAAAAAGTGTTGTAATGACAATACGTTACAATTTTAAATTCATTATTACCATTACAGCGATTATTCACTATCTGACGATGAAAACATTTCATTACTGTCGCTACTGCTGTCATCTGCGTGATTTATAATAATAGGGCCTACCATGACTTCAACGCGTACATCTAAGTCCCACTTTTTTTTTTCTACGCCCTCGACATGTAATACGCACTTATGCCAATCTGCTGCTTGCACATTCGCTATTGCCGTTTTCAACAGTTGTTTATCATCTTTTAATTTAAAAGTTTTATTTTCACGCGCCAGTTCGCCTTTTATCTGTGCCCATATAAGCTCAATTGAATTTAGTTCACAATGGTAAGGCGGTAAACGTAATATTGTAACACCTCGTTCACGAGCCATTTCATCCACTACATATTTCGTATATTTTTTTTGGGAAGTCTTGCAAGATCAACAACTGCACTTTTAGCATTTTTTCGCCAAATGCAATATTTATCTCTTCGAGCTAGTCAACAATCTTTCCTTTTCGCGACCCAGAAGTTGGCAAAGCTTCCACCCGAGGGTTGTGGTATGGTGCATTATCCATCACGATTACTGACCCACGTTCAATAGAGAATTCCCTCATACACATTTTTTACCATTGTAAGCTCCCCAGGTTTTAAATGAGGTCAATTTGTATCCTGTTGGTTACTATCACTTGAAGAACTCGCCTGCATTATAATATTTGCTGTTTTGAATAACCACCAAAATAACACCAAAATAATAAATCAAAATTGCTAATATCCTCTTGATTGAAACTTGTCTACGACACTGAACGATGGTTAGAGGCGATAAGAAAGCGTGCGAGCGCCTTTAGACATGGGTTTTTCTTACCTGCGTTTCCAAATTGAGTGGAACAAGTACCGTAGGGTGTAAAGGCTCTTAATGACATGCTGATTTTGGTACATTTTATGAGAATTTAAATGAAATATTTTAAAACCTGGCAACATGTAACCACTTATTAGTGCACAATCTTCCTAAGCGGGTTTGAATGCTTTTATTTCAGTTAAATGTGTGTAAATCGATGTTAGTTATTTTCTCCGCACACCGTCAATGGTGATATGAACAATTTTGTATTTTGGGATCGTACCTAGTATAGACAATGTTATAAATTTCCTACATCACGTTATTCAGGTTGATACTTTTAACCATGTGGAGGGGCCCAATTTGCATGCTAATTTACATTGGACTGGAATACGTTGATGTCGATAACTTTATTTATTATTGTTGTATCTATAGTTAGTAGATCATTAATAAAAACGATGGAAATTTGGGAGTAATTAAAAAAAAATTTAACGGCAATTTTCGTGTTCACCTCTCTCGAAAATTCGTAACTTTAGATGGATTTGGCCTCCTTATCTGACTTATTGACCTCACTAAAGAAATATTGACAGTGCCCCGTTAAAAGTTCGTAAATAGGGCACTGAAAAAAGTTACTACGGTTAGCGGTAAATTAAAAACCTGTAATGGTGGGTTATTTAAATACGCAGTAATAGGTGAAGTTATTAATTTCTCAAATGGATTTTTAGCTCTAATTTTACAAAAAAGTTACTCTTTAAGAAAAGTTCTGCTTTATGTGAAAATAATATTGAAAAAATGCAAAAATCCAAAACATTGTTAAGACTTGTTTCAGTTTAATTGATTTCATTTGAGATATGCCATATTGTTATGTGTTTTCTTATTGTCACTCAAGAATTAGATATACCGAAGAAGAAAATATTAAATTAGGATCCAGTATAAAATGTAACAGATGGATAAACCAACTGAATAGCTATTCTCGATCTTATCATCAATTTTTCTAATTATTATTGTACATTTTTTTATTCCTATTTATAGTACAATCAATCTGTTATGGAAAAGCGGGTTTACGGGAAAAATACCATAAGCGATTTTATTTCATAAATGGTTAGGGGGGCATGTGATTAGCTTAAAACCAAATTGTCGCCCCCCCCCCTCTTGGGCGCTTGTGAGAAACTCAAAAAGAATTTTGACTTGATTTTCCGTCGCAGAGAAATATTTTGTAAACAAATATTGTAGAAAACAATATTCTCCACAATTTATCTCATGGAGTCACTGCGCTACGGCTAAAAGTGCAGAAAGCAGAGGGCACCAAAGTCGCCAAAAATCACTTTTTCTTTATTTTCGATGCGAAAAATATTTTTTTGCCCAATCGCATAAATACAAAAGTTGTAGAGCCCAAAAAATCCTATAAAATGAGTCCGCGCTTTTTTTTACAATGCACGGTTACGGACATATAGCGCCTGGAAGTACCAACCGAATGCAGCATTATTTTGTTTTATGTCCTGTGATCGTAGCATTCTATTGTTACAGATTCTCACGTCTAATATGACCACTACGCCACAACTAAAAATGCTTTATAGGGGAAAGGAAAGTCGAAGTCTTTCTCCACAAGTTTATTATAGTTATAGAATAGAATAATCAATACACCTACATTAAGGCGAATTGACAAAGCGGTTCCACCCTGTGAATCATCGACTATGGGCGATTTGTTTAGTTAGCTTCACATCAACCTCAACAGTGAACAGAAATTATTGATAGGAAATTGATAGAAAAGTGTAAATTTAAAAAAATGTTAAATGCCCTTGATATTTTAAAACAATTAGGGGATATATCTTGATATGGAGTAATAAGAACTCGTAGAATGGAGTAATATTTTCAAATCGACGTTAGAATACCAGTATAATCGCCTTATACAAGTATTATTAATAACTAATTCTAATTGTGTTACGAGATTACAATAAAATTACCATTAACATTTTGAATGTGGGTCAAAACGCATGCCTTTCTGTGACGTCAATAATCTGTAGTTACCGATGTTATCAAATATGCTGTTTTTGCAATTTTATTACTCTAGTACAATAGTATATTTGTAGAGTAAAATGTACTAAATTGATTTCATGACCATACATTATCAGTAATATTTTGATTAAAATTTGTTGATATTTTTAAAGCGATTTGGTAAAACAATACAATAATCAGTAAAAAATCAAACAATAAATGACAGCCGGATAATTATTAATATTCGTATCGTATGTTTATTCATGGCAACTGTGATTTGATATAACAGTGGTATACTTAATCAGCATTTTTAAATTGAAATACCTCGAAAACGGCTGGAGCAAATATCAACAAAATAATATTATATTTTTAATATTAAAAAAAAAAATGCATTACATGTTTCTAAAATATACTGGATGTTCTACTTAAAGTTACCCAAGGTTGCATGTTAAACTAATTTGCCATATTCATTTGTTTTATTTCGTAACAGTTTCCTGTGATTAGTGTGCCAGATAAGGGTCAATATTAATAGAATGCTAAGACGCTGCATTGCGTTGGTACTTTCAAGCGCTATATCTCCGTAACCGTGCATTTAAAAAAAAATAGGATTTTTTGGGCTCTACAACTTTTGTATTTATGCGATTGAGCAAAAAAATATTTTTCGCGTCGAAAATAAGGAAAAAGTGATTTTTGGCGACTTTGGCGCCCTCTGCTTTCTGCAATTTTAGTCCTAGCGAAGTGATTCCCTGAGATAAATTGTGGAGAATATTGTTTTCTATAATATTTGTTTAAAAAATATTTCTCTGCGACTTACCGTTTTTGTGGAAAGTCAAGTCAAAATTCTTTTTGAGTTTCCCACAAGCGCCCAAGGGGGGGGGCGACAATTTGGTTTTAAACTAATCACATGCCCCCCTAACCATTTATAAATTAAAATCGCTTATGGTATTTTTTTCTCGCAAATTTTACAGATTGGCTGTACCTACTATTATTATATTTAAATATTTTATTTACTTATAGGGCATATGCATGTTAATGCCCACGGAACTCTTCGGATACAAGGAGTGCAACGCGAGGATGCAGGATGGTTGGTCTGTAATGCTCTTAGCGTTGCGGGATCCAGTAGTGTTCGTGCATTTCTGCAAGTAAGTAAAAAATTAAATAAAAAAAATTCTTTACTTGAAGACTAACGAATCTTTGACTTCGTCTGTCATTATTTATTTCATCGCAATGTTTCAACTGTTAAACATCTTTAGGTGAATAAATAGTGTGAAATGAAAGATGGTGAGGTGGAGCTTAGGGATGAGCCCTCGTATTTTTATTGACAACTACCACGAACACCATAATTCGAATATATCAAGTCTTGCATTATTTTTTGTTGTTCGTTCACCGTATCACGGAAAAATATGAAACCTTCAATATACAGGCCAATAATAGCCCTATTATTTTCAAACAATGATGGATGGGGTTAAGTTTTGTGTTAAACACCCTCTAAATCGGGAATTACAACACGCGACTGCGGAAATTGTTGTAATTATAAGAAAATGGGTTTTTGGCGTGTGGAAAACTCTTTAATGGTTGTTGATATCGTATAGCTTTTGTACTTTTTCGTCAATAAATTTATAATAATTATATTCTTTTGTCAATGTAAATTATATTAATCATATCGCAATCTTGATGGCTGGACTATAATGACATGTAAATTGAAGGTTTCAGAAAAATATTCACGTTTTGTGTTTGTGTTAATTTGAAGAAAATAATCAAATTTTGCGTTCTCCAGATTAAGGAGTTTTTGAACAGTGTCATTGTCGTTCAAGAAACACTTAGCTTAACCATGTAGTCGTGTATTTTCACTCTTTCTCTCTCTCATCTCCTAAAAATATCTGTAAAAGAGTAAGTCGCCAACCTGTCTTTGATGTTCTAAACTTTCAAGATTGTTTGTCGACGATCGTCGAATAGAGGTTCTCAGTGCGGAAAAGTACCTTAAGTTTCTGCGAAGCTTACGTGACTATGTTAAGATATATGAACATCCAAATTGACGCCCAATAAAGTAATTGATAAAGCCAAGGAAATCGGAGAGTCCCGTTAAGAGTGTATGTGGTTCTTTACCATTAACTTTTTGCTGCCTGTTTCGTTGGCCGCCAATGTTGAAGCATGTAAAGTCAAAGATGAAATAAGTGTGCTGTCGTTAGTGGACCTATGAACCTTGATGCATAGGAAAAGATGGTGGAAGAAAATATGGTGCCTTGAGGAGCTCCTGCATTGGTTATAAACGTGTCCTAAAAATATTTGTCGATCTTACGCTGAGCGAGGTCAAGTCCCTTGTTAACTTTCTGAATAGGAACAAAAGCCCCAGGTTTCGGCGTGTTGCGAAAACTTGCCCGACATAGCTTTAGGGAATACAGTAAGTATGTCCGAGGCGATAATCAAAGAAGGTCACTTTCCGAGTGCATGGAATCATGCAAAAGTCATCTTTATACACCAGAAAGTTGAGGACGCCACGGTACCGATAAGGTACAGACTCATCATTCTGCTGTCTAGCCTAGGTAAAATAATCGAAATAGTTATTTTTATGTCTTACTTGAATTTTATTGTTTCATAATACCATAGTTACCAGACACTTTAAATGGTATATAAAACCCTAGGGCATTAAAAAAGTTTCTAATGCCCTTGGGCATTAAGAGAAATAAAAAGGAAAAATCAAAGTAACAACTTTTTATTAACGGAAAAACTTATTTATCATTTATATTAAATGAACAGTTATGAAAAGACCCAGTAAAAACGAATTTACCAGCTTTTGATAAGTCAATGTTTTCTATTATTTCGTGATTTACACTAACAGAAATTGACGATGATTGAACGTTTTTTGATGTTGATGGTCTCGTTGATGGTACTCCAGCTATCAATTTCGAAATTTTATTTTTAGAAGACATACTGTCTTCCAAATATCCCTCAACCACAGCTGAACTTTTCCAACCGCCATGTCTTTTCAATGTGGTCATGTTTGCCCCCGCGACCGCCAACAAAGTTGCAGAGGTTCTGCGCAAACAATGACAAGTATATTTGTCCGCATCGCTTAGACCCAGGTATTTTGCAATAATGGAAGGAATCTTGCCTATGGTGTTCTTCCCAACTGGCTGTGAAAAAGAACGACCGTTACGGTAACACAAAAAGAATCTATTGATGTTGCAGTTCGTCGGGCGTAAAGACCAATAAGTTCTTAGTAGCGTTAAACAACCCATCTCCTTCTCATCAATAATTGTGAAGACAAGCTTTTTATCGGTCTCTGTATCGAGAATATTAACTACTACTACGGATCCTCTATCCTCTTATGTTCAACCAACATATTAACTAGTTCTTGGCGGCGGCACCCACCAAATACATCAAATAACAGAGCCACTTTGTACATCAAAAAAGTTTCACTGGGAGCTTCTCGAATGAATTGCAGCACATCTTCTCGAGTCAAAATTTTCGATTTCTTCGCTTCATATCCTTTGGATGCTTGCTATAGATACTGGCCTAACTTGCAATATTTTGCAATGACTATATTTTTATTAACTATGAATGTCTTCTTTAACATTGAATATTTCATCCATGGGAAATTAGGAGTGAATGTTCCAGACTATAATCGATATACATAATTAGTATTTTAATATAATTTACAACAGCAATTTTAACATACCAATTCCTGGAAATATCCGAGTAGCACCGTCTCGTTGATAATTTTTACATCATTATTTTTCATCCAATCCCCAAACCTTTGATATTCGTTATTATAGGCGTATTTAGACTTCTTTGGGACAAGATTATCCAAAGCTTTGGCAGCATTCACAGCAATTCTATCCGGAATCAACGGAAAATCCATTATTTTATATGAATTTCAGTTTTAACTTTGACACAGCACAACAATGAACACTTATTACCTTTGTTTATTTAGCAACAATATAGGTAAAAAACATTTCGTGATTTTGATTTTTTTTTAATTTAACTTGGAATTATCTGTAGGACATAAAATATTGTATGCACCACGGGTATTACTTGATGTCTCTAACCTTGGGGAACTTACAAACCCTCGGGCCAAAGGCCTTCGACTTTGTAAGATTGTTTCCCTCGGAGGCATAAATATCTTCATAATGCCCTTAATACATAAATAACTATAAGGCGCTTAAACGACTTTGCTATTGAGCAAAATGTGCTGCCTGATGAACCTCAAACAGTTTAAAGGGCTTCAACATACGAGCCCATCCGGGAGCGAGTAATTTATTAAAGCCTTTGATAAAGTCTGGCATAACAGTCTCATACTGAAGATGATTAGACTCAAGCGCCGAACAACCTCATCAAGGTAGTAGCTTCTTTTCTTGAGAATAGAAGTTTGGTAGTCTCGTCAGAGAACGCACTCTCCTTGATGAAAAACATCAGGGCGGGATAAGTTTTAGTCAACTTAAACAATCGAAATTTAAACATAAGAACTGTCAAAGCATGCAGTGATTTTTGTAAATTCAGGCGGCATCCCTTTTCATCGATATTAAATATACGACTAGGACTGGAAAGTATTTCTATCTGTACCGTAATTTCTTTTAAGTTTCGAAAATAATCTGTCACGATGAATCTGTTTATGTTAGCAGCTCTAGCAGGGTTCATAAATTATGAATTTCTTCTTTTCGCTACGGGGTAACGTCCCACAAAATGCTTGAACCATTTCCGAACAGCAACGACCTTGGTATTATAGGTATATTATTTCTTCGACATTATTCATACGAACGCCTTATAACTTTTGATGTAAGCGGCATTCCAACATCGGCAAGTCGAAAAATTCTTCCACATTTGAATCCCGCCAAAACGAAGGTCATTTTCGTTTAAAAAAATGGCACGAAGGCGTGAAACAAAGCTCAGAGTCAATCGAATCTAGTTGAATCAGTCAATAGAGTGAAACTTTCATTGCACCAATTGACTTCATCTACCGCCTGCTTCAGAGGCAGAGTAGATTTAGTCATCGTACCAAAGTTAACCCTTGCAACATAAGCAGGGATAGCTGAATAAGTTTCAGGTGATTCAAAAGAAGGCTCTAAAACTGATCGAAGATACCCCCGTCACACGATGAATTGGATACTCCATCTGGATTTCTGAATTCCGACTCGGGACGAACTTTTCCTTAACATTATTACAGCCTATTACAGATGCATAGACGTATCGACAACTCGACTCGACTCCCGAAAGACTATTTACCTTTACCTATTATCGGTCAAATTGAATAGTAGAGATGCACTAAAATACAGTTGAGAGGCTCAAGAAATCTACCTATGTTAAGATATAACATACCTAAGGCGCCATGCTACATCACTAATACTTCCAGCCAGATAGCAAGACACACAAACTCATCCATTCCTTAAAAGATAAGGTGTAAGAACTTAACGAATATATAATAATTGATGTTAAAGGTTTTAGACTTGACATAAAAGAACATCTAAGAACCAGAGACACTCGCAGAGATAATCAGAGGCCTTGGAAATAACCAGTGCTACAACCTGTGACTCCCCATGATGTTCTATTGCGTTATTTCAAAGATAAGAACAAGCTGGGTCTCCTGTTAATCTAGATTTACGGAATCACTACTGGATGTCGTTATTGATCTTGAAGCCTTCCCAGTTTTTAGTTAATAGTCTTCTTTATAACTTCTAATAATATGACCGAGAGCAATTACAGTAAAATCTCTCAATAGCGACCACCCTCGGGGAATCAAATGTTGGTCGGTTACCAGGGGTGGTCGGTTAGAAGGGAAAAACTAAAACAACTGGTCTGCATTTTATAGTGTTTTTTTTCATTAATCAGTATCGTATAAGTATCTGACCTTAAAATTTCGCTTCAAAATTTTCATCTTTAACGAAATGACAGCTAAAATAGTGGAAGACTACTTACTTTTGTGATGCTGAAAATGGCCACCATTCACTTGCATGCAGTAAAGAACGCTGGTGTATGAGTAGAGAATGTGGACTTTACCTCGAGGATATTACTCTTATCAGACGCATTTCAATTATTTATTTATTTGTTAATTTTTTTGTCCAAAAAAGTAGACGGACCATGTTTTTGATTTACCTTAGTCTATCGTGAATTTTTAAGAACGGTTAAACTGTGTCAAAGCGATTGTAACTTTGTAGAGAATTAAAATGGTGTATTCCGTAGAAGAAAGGGTGGAAATGATAAAATTATTTTTTTGAAATAATGACTCTGCGCGAGTAACAGGGGCTTCTTTTAATGAACGACATCCTGAAAAAAATGTATTCGCTGCTTACGTTGTTCACGCACAACAATCATGAGAATCCTTAAACAACATAAGTTCCATCCTTTGAATGAGGATGATTTCGATCGCCGACTCCAGTTCTGTGAAGTGGTCAGTAGAATTATTAACAATAATCCTAACTACATGTTCAATATCTGTTTCTCGGATGGGTGTTCATTTTACCTTAATGGCATTGTAAACAGGCATAACTGTCGGTATTGGTCACATGAAAATCCAAGATTATTTCGTGAAGTGCATACTCAGCATCCCCAAAAGTTAAATGTTTGGGCGGGTATTTATGGAAATCACATAATTGGCCTTTTTTTATACCCGGTAATCTCACTAGCCAAATTTATTTAGAACTATTAGAGAACGCTATTTATCCAGCCCTCGTTCAAGTATTGGAGAATGAAGAAGACCATGTAACGATCATTTTTCAACAAGATGGCGCACCACCTAATTTCGCTCAACCTGTGCGTCAGTTCTTAGATGAAAATTTTCTTCAGGCCTGGATTGGAAGAAGGGGACATATTGAATAGCCACCCAGATCACCTGATCCGGCTCCACTGGACTTTTTTCCATGGGGTCACCTGAAATCTAAGATTTACGCTACACAGCCTGAGTCACTGGATGATTTGCGAATTCGGATCATTAATGAATGCCGTCAAATTACACCAGAAATGTTGAGTAATGTACGTGAACGTTTTGAGCAAAATTTATTTTACTGCATGGAAGTGAATGGTGGCCATTTTCAGCATTTAATAAACTAATCACAAAAGTAAGTAGTCTTCCACTATTTTAGCTGTCATTTCGTTAAAGATGAAAATTTTGAAGCGAATCTTTAGGGTCAGATAGTACTCGATAAGATCTTCAAAATGAAGTATCGCAACACCCCTCATCCCTATTTAAAATCAGGGGGTTGTGCTCACCCCCGTTAGGGGGTTGAAGTTACGGAGACGAAAAAGCAGAAAAGTTTTTTCCTCTCGAATCAGAAATCGACGGGTCCGAGCGATTTTCCACATTTTCATTTTAAAGCAGGAAAATCGAGGTGTTAAGTTTTCGTTGGACCACCCTGTATATTATACAATGTACTGTATGTTTGCTTTGAAATTCTTATTTTTTAAAATAATCAGAAATGAATGATGGCTTCATATTCTTTATTTTATTTTTATAAAATTCAGATTCACATTTTAATAGCAATTAAGAAATGTTTGTAGACTTGTCAAGATTGTTAACATTATTAAAAAAGTTTTCTAGGTATCTCGAACTTGCGCAGGCTTCAGATAGGCTTGATATTTTCGACACTGGAGCAAGTTCAGGTTCCTCTTCCTCTCTCTTAGAGTTGGAAGTAGTTTCATCCGGTTTTCGGATCTCTCCAATACACTCGATGATAGTCAATTCTGGACTTTCTGTTGGCAAATGTTAGGACACAGTTGTGCGAGCGGATTATCTTCTTCTTCGAAGTCGTCAATATTATCTGTATTACACGTAAGTCCGGCTTGCATAAAGCATTTTTTTATTGTCACTGGCGACAAATTGCGCCAAGCCACTGAAACCTATATCAAGGCATTGGTTATGATTATATTATTTTCGATTTCTTGAAGAGGATAATCACTGTCTATACATGTTAAAGCCTCTTAATAAGGTAGCTTCTGTAGAGCATTTTAAAATTCTCAATAATGCATTGGTCCAAAGGTTGGCGGTGTGAGGTAGTATAGAGTAGAATAAAAATAAGTTTAACATTATCCAGTGTAATTTTGAGATGAGACGTTGCATTATCCAGAAACAATCCACTCAATATCATTCTATTCTGCTTGGTATCAAATCTGTGAAACAATGTTGTCATAACGTCTGCTGTCATCCACGCTTTTCTGCATTAAGTACATCCCTTGGGGCATAATTCTTTATAATGGTCCATGCTTCTTTCCAAGCAAATACGTCTTCAATATTAATATCGGCTGATTCGCCACATATTTTCTTGAAGGTAATATCGTGCCGACGACGGAATTTCTTCAACTATCCATTTGATGCCTTGAAGTTATCTAGTCTTAGACATTGAGCATCTGCTTTATTTTAAAGCAACATAGTCACTTGGGTTTTACTCACTTTAAATTTTTCAGCCAATTTCTTAGTACTTAAACCAGTTTTTTCACTTTTCTCGATTATTTCAATTTTTTCGCTTAATGAGAGACATTTTCTTTTTCCTGCCATCTTCAAATATTCACGTTATTCCTAAAACACACAGAAACTGTTTAAACTAATGTTAAGAACAGATTTATGAGCCTTTAAAGCAAATTGAATGGATCCGCCTGCAATAAAGTAATTAGTGTATGTACCTATATTTCTTAAGAACTGGCGAGTCGGGTTTTACTGCCCCTAATGTAGGGTGTTTTTAGTATTAATGTTTACTAAAAATTCCGATGATGAATGCCCGCGGTCATTTAACAGATCGGTCGGTAAAAAGGAGTATAAAATAATGGGATTCCCATTTTTAAAAATGAGGAATTCATAACCGGTTGTTTAACGCAGGTAGTCATTTTATAGAGGCGGTCGCAAACAGAGGTTTTACTGTATTCTTTATTTATAGCATAAGTTAGTCTACAAAATGCCAGTGTCTCGATCTTACAGCGGAAGTATTAGGTGAAGTTTTCCCTTGGAGATTTGCCGTTGAATCTGAAGACAATAGGTGATGGAATAGTCGCCTTGGTAAAGTTCTGTTCAACGATCTTAGCTATCGAACAAAATAATTTGGATTCGTTAGAACTTAGAAATGGCCAGCAATTTGTTTCACTTTTACCACAAAAATTAATGTTAAAACGTAATAAAATTATTTACTATTTTCTACTGTGCAACCAGCTGTATTATGACCTTTAGGCTGAATACCATTTAGAAAAAAAAAATCGTCTGAGAAATTAAATATAAGTTGTATTCGAATCACCACCATACAGATAGAAAAGTTACCTACCTAACAGTAGACGACAAGAAGTAGGTAGATATAATAAAATTAACGCCCGTAGCCGTACAGCAACATGATTCTTTACGGTCATTTTTACGTATTATAGCCAATCGGATTGATCAAAAGATTATTATTAACCGCAGTTAGCCGTGGGATATTTCGTAACGGTTTATCGCGATAAAAATAAACGGCAACATTGTGAGACGGATAGAATAATACAGGAAGTCGAAGTTTGGTACCAATTTAAAATATTACAAGTTGTTGTGTAAAAATTTGTGTGCGAGAATGCCGCTGGTATTATGAGTATACAGGGTCGGTGCTAAGTAAGCAAACGCAGAAGAATTTGAAACAAATCGCCAAAATTGGAAAACAACGGAAAAAATAATTGTTTCCTATAATATAAATTAAAACAACACTTCTGTCTGCCTCCACAAATGATATATTTTAAATTATATATTTAGCGATTGTCCCTACATGTTTCGACTACACATATAATCATCCTCAGGGGAACTAAATCGTAAAGTGTTTCCTATAAACTAGACAAATTATTGCTTCATATTATTAAATATAAGTATTACAAATAATATCTATAAATTATTTTGATTAAAAAATGCGTGTTATAAACAGTCATTTAGAAATGCTTAGGCAGAAAATTACCCAAAAAATAAAATAATTTCCCTAAAAGTACACAGAAAAACAAGATGGGGTGCTCTATTGATGACTGTGGATTCAATTTTAAGAAACAAGGAAACTTTGCAGTGTACAGGGTCTTTGATTATATTTACGTGAACTCTAGAGCCTTTATTATTAGAGATGGAAAAAAATCTTATATACAAAAGTTCTAGGGTTTTTCTTCTATTATCTTTTGAAATTATCAGAAAAAACAAAGTCGCATCGGAAAATGAAAAAATATAGGCAACTTCAAGTTTTTTAAATGGAACACCCTGTATATTATGCGCTAAAATGAAAGATCTTTTTTCCGTGATTCTAAATATATATATGTTGATGACATTTGGGATGAGCCATTTTTGACATATCTTAGCTTATAATATAAATAAATTGAAAAGAAGGGTGATAAACTTGTCAAGCAAACCATGGAAACAATTGTTAAGTTATTTATTACGCTTTATGAATTTGACGTCTCGATATTTTAAGAGATAGAACTTTATCTTTTGGACTATTGAAAACAAATTATATTGCTTACTTGACTATGGGCTATTCAGAAGAACAAAAACTCGCTATTGTGCGTCTTTTTTATGGCAATAATAATGATGTGGCGAGAGTGCAAAGGGAATATCGACAATTGTATCCTCAATAATCGGTCCCATCCATAGACACTATTAAATACACAGTAAGGAAGTTTAGCGAAACAAAAAGCTTAAAAAGAAAGAATAGGAACGTAACACGAAATGAAAACGAAGATTTGGAAATTCTGTTTTTTTTTTTCAAGGTATGAGTTATCACTATACTTTTCTATTGAACTAGCACTACTTTTAATCTATTTTTAGAATATCCTGAAAAATCAATCTCGGATGCGGCATCTGAACTAAATAAAACGGATTATAAAATTCATTCAACCTTGAAATTTTATAAATTACATCCTTACAAATTTATGCCCGTTCAAAATCTTTCTGAACAAAATATGCGAGACCGACTTGAATATGCTTTGGAAATGGATAGGCGTAGGCACTAGGATCTAGAGTTTTTAAATAAAATTATATTCACCGACGAGTATTCCTTCACTACAGCAGGAATGTTTAATCGTAAGAATAAACATTATTGGTCTAGAGAAAACCCTCACAAAATTCAGCCGTGAGGATTCAGGGGCGTTGATCGCTGAATGTTTGGTGTGGAATACTGGGAAACAAGATAATTGGTCCCATATTTTTAGACGGAAATTTAAATGGAGAAAAATGTATGAATCTTCTTCAAAATAACATCGAAAATCTCTTAGAGGATTTACCCATTGGCCATTATAACCGCCTCATCTGGCAACAAGACGGCGCTCCACCCCATAATACCATAGCTGTCACAAATTATCTTAACAACCGTTATGATATTTGGATCGGTAGGCATGGTACTATTAGATGGCCAGCCAACAGCCCGGACCTAAATCCCCTAGATATTTTTTTGTGGGGATTCTTAAAAAACAGGGTATATTATAATAGACCTTTAGACTTAAACGTTCTAAGGCAAAAAATAGAAGACGAAATATTCAATTTAAACAATGAAAATTAGCATCGTATTTCCGCTTCTATTGATAACAATATGCGGGAAAACTTGTTTAAATGTATTGAAAACCACGGAGCATATGTAGAAAATATATAATTTCTTTGATTCTTTGTATGTGTGAGCTTAAAAATTGTTAAATTCATGATAGGCTAGTAAAACTAAGGGGATTATATGGGGTAACCTAAAACAAATTTGGGACAAGCTTAAATTTCTAGGGTATCTTTATTTAATGTTAAACATTGTCCCCGTGAAAATCCCGCAAAATCCCATGAGCCGTATTAGCCCAAATTGGACTTAAGGGCGAAAATTTTCCATATTTTTTGTTTAATTGCCCATATCTTGACAACGCGCAATTTTAGGTAAGAAACACTTGATACATGAATTATTGCCAAATAACTCACCAAGAAACTGTTAGTTCATTTATTTAAATCGGTTTAAAAACGACAAAGTTAGTAGCTTTTAAACTTGGGGCTCTTAAGGGTCAGAGCTTCTTTGCAATGTGAATTAAACATTTGGATAATATTTAAATTAGGTCTATCGTTGATAGCAATATAATACCCAGGTATAAATTGCCGTAAAATATAAGTTATAAATTAGAAATGTTGTTGTGTCACGGTGTGATTCGGCAACATGGCAATCCCCTTCCCAACATGGCGCGTAAATCTCTCCATCTTTATTTACAGAACATTTTAAATGTACAGGAAAAGATGTCTGACCGTGAACGAAGTACTTTTTTTACGGATGGTGCGTTTACGGTGAAAAGAACAAACAAGGTATGGTGCGGAACATGGTCAGACATGATTATTGAGCAAGAATTGATGCGTTCGATAAAAATTGTTGGAGGTCTTACTCATGGGAGGGGGCTTACTAAAAATTCATTTGCCAGATGGGTATCTTCTATGCCCCAGTGTTCTGTAATAAGCGATAGTATTGAAATATTTGCAAATGTCTTACCAACTTTTTCGGAGCAACATAAAGAATCGAGAGATTCCAGGATAGATCGGGACAATGCAGATTTAAAAAAGCTGGTTGAATGGTTTTCAGAGCACTCCCCATTTGATGATAATAAAGTGAAACTGACTGCATTGTCCTCTGGTTTAGTAGCACCAAAAGAAATTAATTGTCATGTGGCCTGCAGAGTCGGACACGAAGTAATGTCTAGACATGTAGGGAAGACGTTCTCGGAATTAAAGTTAAAAAGAAACGACCGTGTTTTACCAATCGCATATTCCAATAAAGCAATCAAGGTCGCAAATACGCTTTTTGTGGTCAATCCAATACAGCTCTTTAGCCGAATAATCTGTGTAGCTAAAACACCTGATGATAGCAGGAAATGTTTCAAGTACGAACTATCACATTACCCAACTAGCATTTTTGATGAGATATCCTTTAGGAAAAATACAAAGTCGTCACTTCTAACTTATTTTGATCGTAAATTAAACCCAGGTCATTGTTTGCCCGATGGTAAAAAGGTGTTTGTTATTGACGAGGGATTTCTCTTAAGGAAAGTGGTTTGGAATACGTACAGTATGTCATGTTATGTTCTGTATCATTACTGTTCTGACTTTAACAATTCTTGCATAATTGTTTTTGATGGATATTCAAGCGATAATTTAAATATTAAGTTTACGGAGCATCAACGTAGAGCTAAAAATATAAACACGCAAGAAATAAATGTTGATCCTGAAAATATGGTTAAGGTCAGTCAGGCTAGTTTTTTAGCGGTATCATCAAACAAGGCAAAGCTTATTAGTTTATTGCAAAAACACTTTGTTAATTCTGGCATTGTCGTCAAACTTGCAGATTCCGATGCAGATTACATGATAGCAGTAACTGCAGATAAGCAGGCAGAGGATACTCAACAAGCCAGTGTTATTGTTGTGGGACAAGACACCGATTTAGCAGTACTACTTATCGAGCACTGCAAGACACAAAACCTGTTTATGATGAGACCTGGTATTGCTGGAAAAATGGGCAAAATAACAAATATTCATGTATTACAGTCTAAGCTAAATCCTTTAATAGTCAATAATATATTATTTGTTCATGCCATGTCAGGTTGCGACACAACATCAGCTTTCTATAAAAAAGGTAAAAAAAAGCGCACTGACCCCCTTGGCAAACAACAATAATCTTTGAAAAGAACTTTTGCAGTTAAAAAATTATGCAGTAAATTTATCCAACCTTTTGAACTCGGGAGAAAAATTCATACTCAAATGGTACGGCAGTCAAAGAAGCCAAAGTTTAAATGAATATAGATATATAAAATACAATCAGGTAATATCGCGCCAAAACCTTTTTAGAAACTTTGAACTTTCCATTTTACCTCCTACTACTGAAGCTGCGGAACTTCATATTAAAAGAGTATATTTACAGGTGCAATCATGGTTAGGTAAGGATATGAATGCTCAAGAATGGGGTTGGGTGGAAAGAGATGGCGTTCTAGAACCACATAGAAATAGTAAAAACATTGCGCCTGAAAACATTTTAAAATTTTTATTTTGTGGATGTAAGTCAGGTTGCTCTAAATCCTGCAACTGTAAGAAATTTAACCTGAAATGTTCTGCAAGCTGTACTTTTTGCCTAGGACAGTATTGCGATAATGCTGTAGATGTGTCTTTGGTTGAAAGTGATGAAACTTTTGCATAGATATAAGATTTTGTTTGTTAAAAAACCCATACTTCTATATTCATTTAAAAAATATATTACCTTTTTGAGTAGAGCAAAATAGTATTTACATATGCAAGATGTTACACGTGGCGACATATTTCTTTAAAATAGTATTTATCCCATGTCCCCTTTAAAAATAATTTTTTGAAAGAAACAGGGCAAAGGGGTTCGTTTCCTCTTTTTTATTAATGATACTGTAATGGTACATGATCTTTTTTATCATTGATTTTTTCCCAAATTGGCACTTTATGAGTCTAAATCGGCAATAAACCAGAAAAAAATAATTATTAAGCGTAAAAAGTTAAATATTTAAAAGCCCATATCTTTCTTGTTTATGTAGCGATTTTAAAAATTAAAAAAACAGATTTGTGGGGTAATCTATGGACAATTTTTCTTATATCTTATTAAATTTTAAAAAATGTGCTTGTTTTCATGATATTTTTATATAAGGGAAAAATTTGTCAAATTTTCGAGTAAACGGATCATTTGGGCGAGTACGGCCCATGGGATTTTGCGGGATTTTTACAGGGATTACGTCCACTATTAAATAAAGATATACTGAAATTTTCAGCTTGTCTCAAATTTGTTTTGGGTCAGACCCCTAGATTTACTAGCCTATGAAGCGTAATAAATAACTTAATAATTGTTTCCATGGTTTGCTTGACAAGTTTATCAACCTTCTTTTCAATATATTTATATTTTAAGCTAAGATATGTCAAAAATAGCTCATCCAAATGTCATCAACATATATATATTTAGAATCACGGAACAAAAATCTTTCATTTTAGCGCATAATATACAGTGTGTTCCATTTAAAAAACTTGAAGTTGCCTATATTTTTTCATTTTCCGATGCGACTTTGTTTTTTCTGATAACTTCAAAAGATAATAGAAGAAAAACCCCAGAACTTTTGTATATACGATTTTTTTCCGTCTCTAATAATAAAGGCTCAAGAGTTTACGTAAATATAATCAAAGACCCTGTACAGGGTGTCCAGTTTTAGTGCTTTCATATACCAGCTCCCTTATTATAAAAGATAGAAAGATGGGGTTTGCTGCTTGCTGCTTTATTATTTTATGAAACTTCTATTGCCCTAAATGGAATTTTCATAGCCCTCTCAGTTTCTGACATACAGGGCGATTTTGAAAATTTGTCATTTTTGACGCTCTCCTATATCTCAATTATTTGATAACTTATCAATGAGGTAAAAATAGGTTGTAATAGAGTTTTTTATGTAGAACTTAGCGGCGTAGTTAGTTTTTTTTCTAAATGTTTTGTTTTTGAGTTATGATTCAAACTTGTTTTTTAAATGGGACACCCTATATATTATTGCTTTGTCTTATCCCTCTTTTTAAGAGCTTTTGAAAATTATATAATAGTCCATATGTATTTCTTTTAAAAAGCGGTAATTTTAACATTTCTTGTAAAATTAATTATTTTTCGTATAGAAAACAAAACTAACAACATTATTTTTATTACGCAACTTTATATATTACATAACTTACAACCAACAATAAAACAAATATATTATTGTGTTAAATCACAAAAATCGCTCGAATTGGGCTCCGTTGTGTTCTAAACCATTTGGACCCACCGTTTCGATTCTTTGCAATGCATTTAATAAAATAGTTGACCTTCCCTGCAAAAGCCTAAAGGTTTGATGAGTAGCTTCTCGAAGTTGATCAATATTGTGATATTGTCTCTTATATAACTAATTTTCTATATACTCCATAAAAAAAATTCAACAAAGAAAGATCAAATGATCTTGGAGGCTACCTGACAGGTCCATTGGAACCTATCCATTTAAGAGGAATGTGGTTTCTAAATATTCTCTCACTATATGAGAATTTTGACTCGGAGCGCCATATTGCTGGTAATAAATATTATTTAAATCTGCCGAAGGAACATCCTCTAATATTTCCATCAGCGCATCTCGCATTATATCTAGGTCTCTATTTCCTGTTAAAGTTCCTTTATAGATAAAATACTTAATTTCAGTACCAAAAATAAATCCAAACCGACCTTTCAGTTTTAACTTTTGTAATTTAATAATAGTATATTATATATGAAGGATATCATATCGTGGGTTATGCGGATGACCTGGCTATAATGGCCCAAGGCAAATACAACACGACAGTACGAGAGAGAATGCAAAGGGCTCTCAATATCGTGGAAAGATGGGTAGGGCAGGAAGGACTTAACATCAGTCCCGAAAAGACTGTCATAATCCCCTTTACAAAACGCAAAAAAGGAGGGTTTAGGACCCCTAACCTTACAGGGAGTAAATATTCCGCTATCGGAAGAGGTAAAATACCTGGGAATAACTTTAGACCACAAACTGACCTGGAATAAACACGTGGAAAAAACAATCCGGAAGTCGGAAGTAACCTTGGCCGTTACTAGACGGATGTATGAAAAAACATGGGGACTCGCACCTAAGCTGGTGCACTGACTGTACACCAGGGTAGTGAGACCCGCAATTACGTATGCAGCACTGGTCTAGTGGCTAAAGACACAGCAGAGAACCACAATATCATAGCTAGGAAGCCTACAAAGACTGGACTGTTTGAGCATCGCAGGGGCTATGAAATCGACCCCTACATCCGCAATGGAGAACATTCTGGACCTTCCTCCACTTCATTTGGTGATTAAAGAAGAGGCAGAATAGGACTATACAGACTACAGAGTTCTACGTCACTTTCTGGGTGGCACAGAACTGGACACGTACTTCTTTGCGATATTATAAGGGGACCTGAATTAGAAATGAGATCAGACCACACAAACCCTGCATATCGCTATGCCATACCACTCAAGACCGTAATCGACGACCGGGATGCGTGGCACAATAAAACACCACAAACTCCTAGGGAAATAATCTGGTACACAGATGACTTAAAATCCAAAGACGGTACCGGAGCAGGGATACACGGAGTAAGACCGAAGGGAAATGCTTATTTCTCCCTGGGTAAGTCTCTCACGGTGTTCCAAGCGGAAATCTACGCCATCCTGTAGTGTGCGTATGGAAACAATAGGAGGACTTATAAGTGGATCCACATATACTCCGACAGCCAAGCAGCCCTTAGAGCGCTAACATGCAATAAGGTGACATCAAGACTGGTATGAGAATGCCAAGAGGAACTAGTGGCCCTGGCAAGAGCCAACAATGTAATACTACAATGGGTACCAGGACATGAAGGTATTACAGGAAACGAAAAGGCCGACGAACTTGCAAGAAAGGGGTCAGAAAAAACATTCATTGGTCCAGAATCGGCACTCGGAGTCCCAAGGTGCACAGTACGAGATTCATAAAACGATGGACAAGAAATCAACACAAAATCTACTGGAACAACAGACAGGTATTAAACCATAGCAAATCTTTCATTGGGGGCTCAGACCCAAAACCAAACAGCTACTTCTGATGAACAGAGGTCAGCTGAGAATTACCACAGAAATTCTGACAGGACACATGGCCGTCAAGAAGCACCTGCACCGTATGCAACTGTACAACGGAGACCTAAGCTGCAGGTTATGCGGACGAGAAAGTGAAACGATACAGCACATTATTTGCCACTGCGAGTCATTGGATCGGAAAAGGCAACAAATACTCGGGCAACCAAGACTAGAACCAGAGGAAATTCCGACACTATCCCCAGTTGACCTACACAAACTAGGGCAAGGAACTGGAGTCAATGAGGTATAAGAACAAACTATAGGGTGAGCACAATAGGCCAAACCTGGCCGAAGTGCATCCAGCACTTGGACGGACCCTTGAAAGAAAAAAAAATTATAGTATATTACGTATTAAGTGTTGTAAAAAGCATATTACACACGAATGGAAAACTTGCTCACGAGCCGCGTAGCGGCGAGTGCGGTAATTACATGAGTGCGCAATTGCTGTACGACACGCAATACGTACTATAATTTTTCTACGACTCTTACATACCTTACAATGACATATTACATACGTAAATCTCAAATAATGACAATGTCATAGTCAAATATTCAAAACGCAAGATAGATAAATGTCACGATTTAAGTGGTTCAAGGCTAACTTGATTGTTATACTAGAAATCATAACGCACAGTTGTGTGTTTTTATTTTTTACGCACAGTTGTGGCTAAATTCGACATAAAAAAAGTCTATAATAACTTATTTTTACCTAATTGATAAGTTATCAAATAATCGAGATACAGGGAAGCGTCAAAAATGACAAATTTTCAAAATCGCCTTGTATGTCAGAAACTGAGAGGGCTATGAAAATTTCGCTTGCGGCAATAAAAATTTGATAAATCAATAGAGCAGTAAGCCGCAAACCCCATCTTTCTATCTTTTATAATAAGGGACTTGGTATATGAAAACACACAAAAACTGGACACCCTGTACTGTATTAGTAGGTCATCTATGTGTCAACCAAACCATTCAAATGTTTATATTCAACAATCGTTTTGGAAAAACCTACAACATTTTAAACATATCCTGCTCCTGCTTCCTATAGCAAAATCAATAAATCTGATAGAGCCAGATAAATCTCTATTGTCAGGAGTGTCCTTTGTCATTAAGTATATTAAAGATGCAATAATTAATATCCCGGCAGAAGTAGGCCCGATTAAAGGAAATCTTAGAGAAAACTTGTTAAAATATGTAGAAGAGCGCCTCGAGTTTTGTTGTAAACCCATTTTTTCCGGAAACGGCTGACTTCAAGTATATGACATATTTCATTAAATTTGACGGGTCCGAGCGTTTTTTCGAAAAAAAATACATGGATTTTAAATGAATTTGTTCCACCTTTACGTTTCCACTGTATAAATATAATTAATGTTGATTTTCTCGTATTAGGTGTGCCAAAAAGATAAAAATATATATATATAATTTGCAAAATTAAAAATTCTTGAATCAAACTTTGTTAAAGCTTCACAATGAAAGAGACATCAAGAAGTAAAACAAAGTTTTCTAATAAAAGTTGTGTTTACTAAGACACCTATGCAGAAAAAAAGAAAATAATTATTGACCGGATTTGCTATCGATGAGTTAATGGAGTATTTCGCCGATTCAAATTTTGCGACCCTTCTATTTTTTCTCGTTGTACAAGTAAATGCTGAAAACCCTCAAACACAAAATGTTCCTTATATTAGAACACACAATTTTACGTAATTGAATTTCATATTGTATAACAAAATTGAAAAAATCAATTCAATAATATTGAGAATATACGTGTGTGTCCATTTTAAGTGGGAGATTATGTATATGCAATAGATACTTTCATGCCGAAAATTTTCAAACAAGGTCAATTTTTTCCAGAGCTGTGTTATAAATTAACCCAGCTTTTAAAAATATTTGATTTACTCTTTTGGTATAATAAATAGCATCGTTGCTTCTACAAAAATTAAAAAGCATTTACACCATAGTTTATCACAAGAAATTATCTCAGAAAGAAGTGTTTATAATAACAACCTGATGCACATTCTAACGCTGGTAAAATACTTTCTGATTTTAGACTTACAAAGTGCAGTTGCTTGCAAGATGTGCAACATTATTGTAAAGACAAAGAAAATTCAGTTTATCTCTGCGAGCTTAAAGTAAAGCAGTTTAAAAGGATTTGGAACGCTTAAGGTGCCTTAAAATCACCTTATTTTTTGAAAAGTTTTTTATATTATCACAATATAAGAGTTACCAGATTTTTATTTCCAAAGTCCCAGTTTGTTTGAATTAAATTGCAGATTATCATTTTATTTCAGTGCTGGTTCGTTTAAAAATGACTTTTGGTTGAATTCACAATATTTATAAAATCTCTCACCGGCATATGCAGAAGTGGAGGAACCTGGTTAAAAGCACATACCACTTTTTAATATGCTTGTAACTTTTTTATATTTTTCTATAAAAATCCGAAAAAAATATGGTTCACGTAAATAAACCAAACAAAACAAAAATTCTTAAGAAAGGTTAACAAATAACACAAAAAAATTTACAGTCCTTTACAAAGATGCAACCGGGGAGGACATTGAAAATGCCGAAGCAGAGTGCAACGCTTGTGACTATTGTGAGATTTGTGATCTGCGAAAACTCATAGATTTGAATGTTATATTTAGGTAGCTGATATAAGGTTTAATGATTCATAATATAAAAAAATAGTAAAATAAAGGTTATAAACTCTAACGCGCCTCTAAGGTATGGTTTGGCTGGAGCAGTCAGCGGCCGCGGCTGGCGTTTGCGATTGGTAGCTCGGTACTGGTTTAATGCGATTTGTATGTACACGGTTTCACTGCCGCAGCTCAGCGACACAGCGTTCGCCGTCAATTGCAGTGGCTGCGTTCGGACTGCTAAAGAGACCAGTCCAGCCGTGATCGCTCAGCAGAATGCCACCGTTTTTGGCAATTGCTGACGGGTGTTTGATAGGGGAGGTGCAAAAGTACCCCCCTTTATACAACTATGAGAACGAAAATTACAAAAATGTTGTAATGAAAGAAAATGCATGAAAAAAAGTGGCAGCAAGTATAGGGAAGAACGGTAAAGTGTACAAAACCATTCTGTTTATTTTTCCGCATTACATTACAAAGCTTATAATTAGGGTAGACTGGGGCAACTGCGAAGCCCTTTTTAATAGTTCAAGTTTATTTCCTTCCTACTTCAAATATACAATATTTATAAAAGTGTCTTTGTAAGAAAGTAATAGTTTAATATGTTTACTTTTCATACTGCATAAGGGCACTCATGAATTATTTTTGAGATCTTGAGATTTAAATGATTTTTTTTTGTACCGAAATTTTACACTTAGGTACCCCAAAAAGGGAAAGTGTAAAATCGGAATACAATTTCCATGCATGTTCGCAGAAGTGGTAATGGGAAAGTGTAAATGAAGTTTATATCTCCCATGCCAATTTTTCTTTTTACAGACTTAAAAAAAATAAAAATCTGGGAAGTTATGAACTTTTATTGTTGGGAAATTCTTAGCCAAGCAAATCATAAAAACGAAAAATTAAAAGGTACCTCTGAAAAATAATAAGTAATCCAAAATAACCCCCAAAAAATTCCTAATAACAAGAATAATATTTTTATAAACGTATTTATCCCTTCAAAACCCAATGTTTGGCTTTAATCTTTAAAACAGTAGGAGTTATTCCCAAGGAGAAACTAAAACAGAAAAGAAAATTAAAGTTTAAAAATTCGAATAATTTTATGGAACTTGTTAAATATTGTATCCCGCAAATTTCACATTAAAATGACAACCTCCTCGTCGTGTTACTACCGGTTCAGGTAAACGAGTCACTATATCGTCTAGCTATACTACATCGACATCATCGGTGAGTGGCCATAAAAAAATTGTATTTTAGTTTTCTAGTAAACTTGATTTCAAAGCCGTTGTCAACAGTATTTGCCTGGCCAATAAAATGTTTCTTTGCTTTTGGTAATTTTTGTTTATTTCAGGAATCTGATCTTCGCAATCCGATTCTAAAGTGAAACTTTGATCCGATTCCATAAAAGGTACACTTTCATAATCTGATTCACTGGAGCTGGATTCAAATTGATACGGACTTGGCCGACTTTGTTTACTCTTTCGGTCAATTTTCATAGCTGGTTTAGATATAGTAGATGAACTTGTAGAAATTTTTGACTGACTACTTGCGATAGTACCTGCAATGGTTTGGCCACCTTGAATTAAGCGCTTTCGTTTCCTTGGATTAGAAGGAGGACTCTGTGGGAGCAAATCAAGTAGTAGATCATCAAAACTTGCCTTCTTTTCTTGCCTATTTTCGGTTGTAGCTGGTACTACAGGTTCAGTTATAGGCTCCTGATGATTATTTAGTATATTTCTTCATTTTGATCAGAGCTGACAATTACTTTGAGATTGGTGGCACTAGATGCTGAAGGAGCTGTAAGTAATTCTGCATTAGATGCTAGTTTCCTTTTAAATGAAGCGCCAGATGTAGAAGGCTTTACTGTTTTTAACATTGACTGTTCGGAAGTAGCGGTTTTTTCTGTTATATTCGGTCCTACAGCATCATGTTCATTCCTTTCAATATCAATGCGTTCTGGCCTCGGTTGTAAATCTGTTACAGATCTTTGATTCTTTAAGTGTTCCTGTCATCTTTTTAGGGCATCGATGTCATACTTTTCTTTAGGAATAACATGTCTATTAAATGGAACAATACCACCCTTTCTGAATCCTGTTTTTATGCTTCCGGAATCTACTTCAGCCCAGGTTTTCACTAGCAATGTGGCGAAGTCCCTTTTTGGTAGTCATTGTCCCTGATGACGTCTTTGCCATGTTATTACTTCCCCCTCCCATATTGCCTTAAAGGATCTAAACATACTCAAGTCGAGAGGTTGAAGTAAATGACTTTTATGGGCTGCAGTTTAGGTATATGAATATTTTCTTCTCTTGCGGCTTGAATTAATAAGCAATCCATATGCGAGACATGCCCATTATATATAACAATAATTGGTGCCTGATCACGAACCAAGGGAATAAAAGTCTTAAGAAAGTAATTTCTAAATATTTCGGAGGTCATCCATCCATTGGCGCTGGCTGCATTTACGGTGTCTTTGAAGAAGTCTTTATTTCTTTCTGAAATCCAGCAATATTATTGCCTTTAAATATTATCAATGTTATTGCATTTAAATATTATCAATGGTGGCAATTTTCTACCACTAGCACTTGCTCCTGCCAGGACGGTTATATTTTCTCTATTCGCCTTTCGCGCCAACAATTTTAAGACGAGAAGGATCTGTACACAGTGAAGTCTCATCTAAATTGTAAATACATTCAGGACGATCCTGAAGACCCAACTCCAATATAGCCTTTTCCAATAAAACAAAATATTGGTCTATTATGAATGGGTCCGTAGATTTCTGTCTGCAGTACTCTAAGCTTTGTGGTTTCTTCATACTCAAAGAGTGACTTTGTTTAAACTTTATTAGCCAGTCTGTGCCTGGCATATTGTTCTTAAAAGGATTGGGAAAATTATTTAAAGTTACAAAGTCCCGAACTTTTTCTTGAAGCTCTCTCGAAGTTAATCGATATTCTCACTTCTCCACTGTTTTTATATTTTCGGCCAGTTGACACTTATCTTGCCAAGAAAGTATTGGAGGTCGGCCCTGTGTCTTGCTTTTTTCGCCACGGCGGCCAGTTATTCTACAGTAGATTGTAATGTATGGGATTCTGAATTCGGTACTAGCCATCGACATGGTTAATTGACCTTGATTGACGGCATTTACTGCATCATTTAATTGCTCCTCCCCATAGGCAGCCCTATCGGACTTTCTTTTATAATTTCGTACCATGACGTCAACTCTCTGTAAAGAATAAAAGCTTTAAGTGTCAGTGCCAATGAACTTTAGCATTCCCAGGAAAATGGGGCAAGTGTAAACTAACCTTTACACTTTCCCCATTACAACTTTCGCACATGCCCCACATTATGTTTTTTATGGGGGAAGTGCAAACCTGTTCGTGAGTAAAAACCGCTTTTAGATTTGGTCGGTATATATAGGATTTTAAAGCTACAACAATTGACTAAACATAAGAAAATGCAATAAAACTAAAAGTATATTATAAGTATTTACCTTTGACCAATTTTTTATGGAAATATCACACACTATTCAACGGACCGATTCGGAGGTTATGTTACAAATGACTACTCAGAAAGAAAAAAACACCTGGTAACTCGCCGGGAGTAGATAATTCCACAGCGCTAACGTATAGTTAGTTGCCTCGAACCACACAGACAAGTAAACTTTCAATATTGCCTGATTGGCGCTCTGATTTTCCACTTACCCCATTTTTACACTTGCCCCAGTCTACCCTATACCATATTCAAATCCAAGATTATGCATACGAAGGAAATTTTGATCAGTACTTAATGACAACCGTAACTCTATTTCGATTGGTCAAGCGGCAATAAAACTAAAAGGCCCTGGGCGACAGGGTTGAATTTAGTTTACCCGTGATTTTCGCATTATTGCATTGTATCGTTTGGTGTTATTGTTTGTTATCAATATTTTGATATAAATATTTGTGTTTTTGACCGTTGTATTTGATTCTATACAGGGTGTTTCAGAAGTGCTAACCTGAACTAACCTGAATATGTGTCCGGAGTTGCCCCGTTTTGATGTACAGAGTGTTAAAGTTTTTTTAAAAAAATCGTTTTTTTTTATTTCTGTAAATATCCTTTTCCCGATTTTATTGCAATTTGGTACCGTCATTCATAATGATAAGAGGCTGAATTAGCCCTAACTAGATTAAAATTTATAAAGTCCAGTGGCGTTCCGAGAAACACTTCAACGGATATTATTGACAAAAAAATGCACGCCACTGACTTTTTTCTAATTTTGATATTTTGATATACCAACTAATGATACAATTTTAAAATGTTTTGATTCTTTGACGTCTTAATCAAATTGATTTGTTTACTTGGTATGCTGCAGCGTTGATTTAAATATGGTATAGCATAAATTAAAGTGTTAATATGACGCTTGTCGAAATGGAGGAATTTGTGCTAACATCTCCTCTTCGTCTTCTTCCTCCAACAACAGCATGCAACTAATGTTATCGGCGTTCATTATAAATCATAGATAAGCGCTTCCACTACGAAATACGAATATGATCTGAAACGCGCTGCTCCAGCCGCGCCAGCCAAACCACCTTGTGGCGACAGCCGATTGCTACGCTCGATCGCGAACGCCAGCCGCACCCGCTGACTGCTCCAGCGAAACCATACGTTTACTCTCGACTTGTTCTGATCCCGATCATTTTAATTTGGTGTGACGTCAGGGACAAATGCAGCACAAGAATTTTGTTGAATTCCGTTCCCATACTAACGTGCCCGTGCGATAATATAAACATTTTCAATGTTAAAATGCACGCCACTGACTTTTTTCTAATTTTGATATTTTTTTCGGATATACCAACTAATGATACAATTTTAAAATGCTTTGATACTTTGACGTCTTAATCAAATTGATTTGTTTACTTGGTATGCTGCAGCTTTGATTTCAATATGGTACCTTTAGTATAAATTGAAGTGTTAATATGACGTTTGTCGAATTGGAGGAATTTGGGCTAACATCTCCTTTTCGTCTTCTTCCTCCAACAACAGCATGCAACTAATGTTATCGGCGTTCATTATAAGTCATACATAAGCGCTTTCACTACGAAATACAAATATGATCTGAAGCGCGCTCCAGCCGCGCCAGCCCGCACCCGCTGACTGCTCCAGCGAAACCATACGATTACTATCGACTTGGTCTGATCCCGATCATTTAACTCGGTGTGACGTCAGGGACAAATGCAACACAAGAATTTCGAATTCCGTACCCATACTACGTGCCCGTGCGATAATATAAACATTTTCAATGTTAAAATATGTTTGGGTAAAATGGCATACACTTTTGTGATTCATCAGCACAATTCACAAGTATATTGTTTGCATGATCTTGAAGTAAAGACACAAATATAACATTATCGTTTACATCGTTATCGTTACAAAAACTCCAGCAAAAAATGTATCAAAGGAAGCGACAATACCCCCGATTAAACTTTAAGAGTCAACGCGGACGCTAAGAAAGTTCTATCTAATTTCGTCTTATGAATATTCTATTGGCCTTAAAAGCCCATTTTACGCTTGTCATTGGCTGAATCAGTTAGAAATTGATATTACCATGTAAAACTTGACCTATTGCCAGTATTTTTGATCGCTAGTAGCAAAGCGCCGATACGGTTTCGCTCTGTTCTTATCTATACTACGTTAAAAAGAGATAGATGCGGGAGGGCTCATGTCTGTCGGTGGCATCTCGCTTTTAAGTTCCAAGTAATGCACTTGCCCAAACCTCACATTATAAGTCGCAATGCATGCCGCGTAGAGGCGGAATTTTTTGCTGGAGTTTTTATAGGAGACAGAAATGTAAACAATAATGTTATATTTGTGGCGCTTACTTTACCAGCACAATCACAATGGGCCCATTTAAAGCACTTGTGGCATTTTATCCAGAATTCATTTGACTTAGACTGGGAGTAAAAACTGCTGCAATATAAGAGAGTATCATTTTCATCAGAATTAACAGTCTCGTTTTCCGTTTCATTATTTCATGTCATGACCGTCAGATTCTTCATTGCGCACGAGTTTCTGTTGCAATCTCTTTGGCTCGGTCTTCCAAAATAAGGGAGCTAGTAAGAACTTTTGTTCCTTCGGCCTCTCTTTCACTAGTTTTCTATTGAACACCTGAAGATGAAGGAATAGGAGAAATATCATGGGGGCGGATGACAGAAGAATCATTAACGATTAATAAGTTACTGTCTAATATTTTCAAGCCAGCTGAAGAGGTTCCTTCTTCATTATCCAAGGTTTTGCAAGACTGTAATTAATACTTTCTCCGATTTAGTTGCTGCATCTTCATATAATACATCTGTCACTCTTGCAGGGCTAAATAAATAATCGAGGAATATATACGGGTTAAGATGCCAAATTCCTGTATTTAAAAATCCATTAACAGCATTTTGATTTGTTGCTGCTTTTCCATATACTGCAGCACATAATCCGCCAACTCGGTATAGAGTTACAGCTCTGCCTAGGTGACACTACTTCAAACAAAAAGAGACAAAGGAACGCAACAATTATAGTAAATGAAAAATTCTAAATGGAAGTGTGCTTTACTTTTAAGAGCATTCACTCATCTTTCTAGATTTCTAGATTTTCCAGAAATTCAGGGAGTAGTCACAATGCAATTAAAAACGAGAAATATGAATATTTAAAGTAAGGAATGTTAAAGAATATTGGCCTAATGACAAGTTTCTTATAATGTGGTGAACGAACAAGGTTTTCTGGCTTATCGTGATTATTTACTATTTGTCATAGTATAAAGCTAGTAGCTAATTAGCTAATTTATGCATAGATTCAATTGAACTTTTTTTAACAAAAAATAAACATCTATTAACGACACTTTAAAAACAAAATTACACTGGTACAAAGTTTACAAAACTATGAAAGACTTGAAATTTTACTGCACTGGATGTTTTAGGGATATCCTTGGCATTTGTTTCATATTAGTGAAAAACACACCTTTGTGTTGGAATACGAAAATCGCCATATACTGGCACAAAGAAGCTGACCGTAATCACTTGAGAATTAATGAGATAATCATTTGGTAGACAAGTCAAATTACCTTCCTACCTCGAATCTATCCGTGGGAGACCAATTAACTTTCAGTCTTATGGTCCGTTGTCATACCAATAGCCATTATTTACTGGAGTTTTTGTTACCGCGGCCCGGATCTGTTCTAAAGAGCCTTACTTGCATATCTTAACTTATTCTTCTGCTATAACAAAGGCACAAAGGCTGTTAATTTATAAATGTTGTTGAATCCTTACGTATTTTTTGCGGCATTTTAGGAGAATAATATTTTTAAAATAGGAATTATATTTTACGTCATAGAAATATAGGATTTTATTTACGGATTTAATTTATATTAACTTTAGCACACAATATTACAGGCATTAACAGATTTAAGTCTAATCAATATACACCATATCAGGCAGTAGGCCCACGATCGAGAGCCTTTCATTACACCGCGATTATTAAAATTGACTCATTATGTCACATCCAACAATTTATGTTTTATTCCTATGTTATAGATTCGGTTTTGTGGGTAAAATTTTATTTATTGATGCTTTTACCGAATTTATCATTTATTTTCTTTCCTTTGCAGGTGACATCAGTGGCGGACTTACCACCTCCCATAATACAAATAGGGCCAGCAAATCAAACTTTGCCCTTACACAGTGACGTCACTCTGCACTGCAAGGCTTCTAATCCAGAAGGCAAAGTACCCGCAACAAGATGGCTGAAAGACGAGAAACAACTCTTACCAGAAAAACTCCCTAGTCGATATAGTTTAAGCGTCACCGGAACTCTTGTTATTGATGGTAAGTTATTTATAATAATAATAAGACGTTCAACTGTGTACATTGCAGAGGGCGGCATCAGCGGTATTTCGCATACATCTAAAGCTTCATATCTTATTTGTGTATCCGTGCTCATAGCTCATTCTATATATTAAGGCAACTTTTGTTCAATGAAGGTTTGCCTGGTAGCTTCCGCTCAAGGGCGTATTAAGAAGACTTTGTTAGGGGGGATAACTTGGTTAAAAAGTATAGAAGAAAAGCCTGACACAGGCGAAATGCTCCGCAGGCAAAAATTTTTTTGGACCACTACCAAATTTTCACAAATTTGGTCAATAATGTATGGTAAATATTAATCAGTCGTATCAATAGACGTGCTTAAAAAATTATTTCTAGAAAAACTGATCCTCCTTGTATTAACTAACCTAAACAACAATAACAATTTAAATAGCAACGCGTTAACAATGATGGGTATCGTCATTAGTTACAAAATAGTACTGTAAAACGATTTAATTTGATAAAAACCTTTACCGTTTAATTTTAAAATTGAACAGTCAGTGGCTTTCTCTATTTTGAAAGGAAGTAATCGAGAGTAGTTAGATCTGGTAACCGAGCTGGCTACTCAATTGAACCCCATCTGGCGTAATGAGGTGGTGCACCGTCATGTTGTAGCCATACATCGTTTTTTTGGTATCGCAAAGTTGTCTAAAAGTTCTTCTTTTAATTTACTTAATTGAGGTTTTAGAAATAGGATCACAAGGGCAGGAACACTTTAATTTCTCAAGAGCTTTGAAAAATTTCTATTGCCTTCTAATTTATAATCCATAAAAAATTGACCAATTAACCTTTGTGCTATGAACGAACCTATCCTAAATATTAATTTTTTTGCTGTTCCCTAATCAATTAAGAATTTTCTTTAGCTGAATAACAAAAACTATGCTTATTAGCATTTCCATTAAGACGTCGATTAATCGGAAAACATTATTTTATTAATAAAAATTATACCACTCCATCATTCGTTCTTTAATAGGCGATCTACCGACATGTGCCATGTGTTGTTATCTACGCCAATAACTCGGGTTGAGAGATGTGAATTTTCCTCTATGTAGAGCAAAATAGAAATCGATTACCATCCATAACCCAATATCATTATCGTCTCTATTCGTAGTGTTTCTCTTAATAAATCCATTTCAGTTAATGATCAACAACAAAAAATTATTTCTACCGACAATGGCGTCAAAACCCTACCGCCGAAAATCGTACCATCTTTGTTAACGGTCAAAATCAATGCAAGGAAAAGATAAACCAAAGCAAAGAAGTACACAACCAGAGAATCAATGACAAGCTTTTTGAATGTCCTAACGGCTCAAAATCATCTTGGTCGGTAGCTAAGGCCGTCAATCAGAACTATACCAAGTCGACCATTCTACCTCTAACACATTCTGATGGCACCATTGCGACCAAAGCACAGGAAAAAGCAAACTTACTGGCGGAACTATTCTCTTCACATTCAACGGTTAATTTTCAGGGAGAAACTCCACCGAACATTCCACCTATAGAATCGAAACTGCCCTAGATTGTTTTCCGGCACCGCCGTGTTAAGCGAATCTTGAGGAGTTTGACACCAAAACAGCTTTTGACAGACCTTTGACCGAGTATTGCATGAGGGGCTCCTAACTAAAGTGAGAGCATACGGAATGCCGGTTCAACTTTGTTCAGAGCTGTCAAGCTTCCTGGAAGACGGTTCTCTTTGAGTGGTTACTTACGGGTTTCTTTCAGACACATTTAGCATCAGCGGCGGGGTCCCTCAAGGTTCTATATTGTCCCCACCCTCTTTTTACCATACATTAACGATCTTTACGAAAAAATTAAAAATCCTATATATAGCTTCGCTGATGACAGCACAATTGTTTCATCGTTTACTTTGGATGCTCGAACATCGACTGTCAATGCACATTTCTATAGGCAACAAGAGGTCTCACATCTCAACAAGGACTTGGAGGCAATTCTGTTTAAGGGTGACAGTAACCAAGTAGAATTTAACGAAAAGTGAATGTTGAAGAATCGAATATAGTCATTGCGGGACACTCGATCCCTCGGCTTCATTGATTCATTTATTGAGCGTCATATGTCTAGTTGGATAGTTATGTGTCTTGGCATAGTCACGTTGCGGCCATTACTAGGGTAGACTCGCAGAAGCTTGGAATACTTTTCCAAACTAGGAACCCCTATACACCCCAACAACTTTTGATGCTCTATAAAGCCCAACTTCAAGCATCGCTGGAGTACTGTTCGCATATTTGGAGCTCTGCTCCTAAACATACTTTGAGGTTGCTAGATTCTATTCAAAAAAGAGCCATTCTCTTGATCGGATCGAACGACACTGTTCAAAAATTCTTTCACCTGGAGAATGTCATCACTTGGAAAGATCTCCCTGAGACCGTTTTCCCCAACGAGTATAATCTCCGAAAATTCAACGCCAAGGTGGATAGTTTCCTGCTCACACGCTGTCTAGCTCGCTCGCAGAGCGCAATAAAGGAGAAATCCTGCAGTGCTACGCCCTATCATAAAAAAAATATATTACACCAGATGAAATAAAAAAAATCCTTAAAACAAATAAATTTTAAACGGGCGTCAGTCTCCCTCCCTCATGGCCAAATCCTGATTGCGTCACTGGCTGAAAACTATCTCAAACTATGCCGACTGGTAGGCGGAAAACAGACCCAATTCATTTGTCTGCATAAACGAATTCTAAACTACGAATTCACCTCATTACGTCAAAAACCCACACCTATTAATGTAAAATATGAACGGCAAATTTTGCACTCTATTTTAGTGTAGTTTCACAGAACCCTCGTGGGTAATCTGTTTGCGGAATTAACTTGATTAAGTTCGGAATTATCCCCATAAATAGTGGAGAATTGGAAACGATGTCCTGGAAATAAATTGGCTTTTCAGGTGATGATTTATGCGGTATTTTGTAAAAAATATTGTTTACGGTTATTTGATAAGCTAGAGGTTGTAATTAAATTACCAAATTTGACTAAAATACAGCTCTATTCCAAATTTAAGCTAAGTTTGTTGTATTATAGTTTTTTTTCTTTATCGGATTTTTATGATCTTTTAACCTGCAGTTTGTAAACAACGTAACGTAAAAAAAACATTCTCGCATAAAGCTTAGAAAATTTTGCGGAAATTTGAATAGTTGGGATAATCTGGTTTATGAACTAAAGAAGTCTTTAGTATATTTCGGAAATTACTTGTAGTACCACCGGATTACAATCGCCTGTAAATTGTCTGCCTACAATAAGGAAAGTCTGTGACAACGTTTCGGTTTTCCCCTACTGTTATTCAGGAATAAAATTCTTGACAAAAAAAAATTAATAGCGTGTATTGTCTACCTCTCGCAACACTTATAGCTCAAAGTCTTCCTGACATCAAATAAATTATTTCTTGAGGGATTGCTTTATATTCCTCTGGCAATATCGACATTAGCTCTTGCAAAGTTTGTGGTAACACAGGGCGACGACACACAGCTCTCTAGCTTCATCGCAGAAGTGTTCTATAAAATTAAAATCGGGGTTACATGACAATCTTCCCACACTAACCTCATCCAGATCCTCCCTCATACCCCATTATCAGGCATCAATATATATTGCTTACCCATTTAAGGAGCAAATAGAATGATCACTTGTATCTTTAACTAACGGTGGGCATTTACAATTCTCGATTATTTTATATTCACTTGTAGGTTAGTTAGGCATATCCATTTTTTAAAAATAGTTACAGTAAAATTATCAGTGTTTATTTAAAATTCTGTCACCAATAAGAAAATACACTATTTTTGCCAGTATTTCTTATTTTTATTCTTTTTATATATAGATTTGAGGATGGAAGACTCCGGATTGTACACCTGTTCAGCAACGTCGAAAAGCGGAGAAAGCTCCTGGTCAGCATCTCTTAATGTAGTAGAGGGAACAAGTATTCCATTACATCGCAGTCCCGATCCGTCAACATTTCCAATGGTAAGATTCTATAATACAAATAATTATTACGCTATTAATAGGGCCGGGAACATACAGTACAGGGTGTTCCACTATAACTCCGCTTTATCTTATTTATCCGATGGCATAAGCAAAAATGGTAAATACAAAAAATTGTCGGATACAATGTATGTTTTTTATTAAATAGTTTTAATAAACAGGGTGAGTCGGCACAGACGGATCAAACGGCAGAAGTTTATTATACACGCGAAAACAATGTGAAAAAAACCATATATGCGCTTATCACATTTTCATTTATTCTCAAGTTATAGCATAATAACAAGTTAACAAAATTTCGTACATTAACATTGTCTTTATCATAGCGTTATTTTAATAAATATTCAAAAATGCCGCCATTGACCTAAGAATATTTTCTGCCTCGTCTACGAAGAGCGCCTGTTGTTCTTCTAATTGTTTTAAGTATTTCTTCTTTAATATTGGCTGCAGTATTTCTAATACGTCGAATTAGTACATTCTGAGTGGCCACTTTTTACACAACAATTTAGTGCTGTGAGGTCTGGAAGTCTTGGAGGTCAATTAGTAGGACTACCGCTACTAATCCAACGCCCTGGAAATCTTTCATCCAAATCTTGTTTGACCTGACGAGCAAAATCTGCAGGAGCTCCATCGTGCTGATAGTATATTTGCATTCTGATGTTTACAGGAGCATCCCTTAGTGACCCCTGTAATTTATTTTGTAAAAAATTAAAGTAGTCTCCAGTGAGATGATTCTCCAAAATGAAAGGGCTAATTAAATAACTATCGAGCATACCACACCACACGTTTACCGAAAACTTATGCTAAAAATTACTTTTGACTGTTGCGTGGAGATTATCGATAGACTATACATAAGGGTATTATTAACATCGCCACAGGTGAATGTTGCTTCATCCGAAAATGGTATATGCGATACAACACGATGATTATTATTTATCCACCGACAAAATTCCATCCGTTTAGCATAATCTTCCGGTTTTAGGTGCTATTCTTTCTGTACATGGTAGTGGAGTGTGTTTATTATTTTTTTTTGTGAAATGCTCAATTGAGTACCAATTCTTTGTAAACTGGTCGTCACATTTTCTTCTGCTAAATCCAGAATATTTTCTACTTCTTCCAAACCTTGTCGAGTAGCTCGTTTAGATGTTATGTTAGCACTGGAAAGGTTACCGGTCTCGCACAATTTATTGAAAACTCTGATAACTGAACAGGTATTTGGCATTTTATATTTTAATCACTCAAACTTGAAAATCAACGTTCAATTACTGTCACAGTACACGGATACAATGTCAAAACAACAAAGTTATCAAATGTTGTCGAGTCTCGAACATGGCATACTCTAATTATGCGAAAATTTGGATAGAAGTGGAACGCTAGATAAAAATTTTTTTACACGTTAGAAATCGTTTTTCTCTACCTTATAAGTTATAATTGTTATGTCTTATAAAAGTTTGTAGTAGTGGAAAAACATTATATTAACCACGGTTTAGACAGCTTATAGCCCTCGCGTCTTAAATCCCTCGTCTCTCCGCTCCTCGTGATTTGAACTTGCCGCTCGGGCAACAATGATGGCTGTCTAAACCTTGGTTAATAATATACTATTAATTACGCTACTTGAAAACAAATGGAAATCGGATAAGGACATATGGGTTTTTTCACATTGTTTTTACTTGTAAAATACACTTCTGGAGTTTGTTTGGTCCGTTCCTCTCGACTTACCCGATATATAGGGTTTTGCAGAAAGGCGAGCAAACTAATTTTTTTTTCTTATGGAACACCCTATAGGGTGATTCACGACGATGGCGTATTAGACGTTTCTGGCGAACCAGTCAATGAAATGGTCCAAAAATTTGGTTTGTTACATAAAAGGACATGCTCTACACAGCTAATATATTTTGCGAGATATTTTGGATAATGCGTTGTTGTCGCTTCTACTAAAAAGTAGTAGCAACTTTGATATTTTAAATAGAATACCCTATATGTTAACTTATTCTTGCAATCGCTAGTAGTTGCTTAACACATTTCCTTATTACTTCCCTATACCTATCTCTTGCCGATTTTCAGATATTAATTATTTTCCATTTTTTTCTCGAAAAACATGACCTACAATACATGTTGATATTTTTAAACTTTAAGATGCTAAGTCATTGAAATTCGGTTGTTAGTTAGGCAATACCCGGAGGCTTTTTGGGCTATGGCCAAAACTTAGTTGCAATATACAGGGTGGTTTAAAAATCCAATTAATTTGGTTACTTGAAAAAATGCGTAAAAGTCGATTTTTTCAAATGAAACACCCTGTATATTATTACTGGTTTGAAAAGCCGATAAAATTTGCTATTTATTACCATACCAGCATTTTTATTTGAAAAGGTTCCTTGAAATAGTTATTCATATCAATTTTTTAGTTAGTGTGCCATGCATTCTCATATGTTTTATATCCTGTCATTGTTGTTATGGTTTCGATATTTTAGTTCCTCTAGCCCTTGTCAGCCGAACAATAATTAGTTAAAAGCTATATGGAAGAAAACTATTCAAACGCAGTTTTAATGATTTTATATATATGTGATAAAATTATAAGCAGAACATGTAGAAATTTTAATGAGATGTATCCGAATCTACCGCCAATGAACAACAAAAAATTTGTACGATTTCAAAATAATTACGTTGCGTTTAGTTCAACTTTAAAAAGGGCAAAGACCACTAGCCGTAACTTCTGATGAAGACTACAAGATTTATGTTTTGGCATATTTCCATGCATTTCCCCAGTCATCAATACGAAGTGCTGCAGATGACTTGGGTATAACGTATTCATCAGTTCAAGGAATTCTGGAAGATTATAACATGCACGTTTATAAATTCAATAAAGTTCAAGCTATGAAGCCTCAAGATCCTCAGCAGAGAGTCGAACTTTGCGAAATGCTTTTGGTGCGCACCCAAGAAGATCCGCATTTTTTAAGTAAAATAATTTGGACGGATGAATCAAAATTTTGATTGGAAGGGATTTTTAATAAAAGTAATCGTCATTTTTGGTCAAGTGAAAGTCCGCATATCACGAGAGAAGAAGGATATCAAGAAAAATTCAGTTTTTATGCTTTTTGCATATTACTAGACAACCGGTTAAGGTACGTGATATACAAGTAGACATTAACACCAATAAACTACCTCCATATTTGAGAACAGTTGTCGAAAACTTTGTCGATAATCTGCCACTTGAAAAATATTGAAGCTGTTGGTATCAACTCGACGGAGCTCCTGCACATTGTATATGAGCAGTTACCTCGGAACTGAATAGACTTTTTGATGATCGTTGGATAAGGCGTTTGGGACCATGAAATTGGCCTCCGAGATCCCCCGATCTTAATCCATTAGACTTTTACTTGTGAGGTATGTTCAAAGACAAGATTTACGAATCACTAGTAAATTCGCGAGAAGAGTTACTCTATCGGGTCAACCAAGCATTTCAAGATCTAGATTCAAATGAAATTAGATCTGCCACGACAACGGCAGTCAAGAAGCGCATTTAAAAGTTTTTAGAAGTAAACGGACAGAATTTTGAGCATATCATTTGAAATTTTATTTAATAAGTTTATTGTTTTAGCATTTTGATATAATTATTATTCTTTCTTGGCCCTTTTACAGTTGCACCAAACGCAACGTAATTATTTTGAAATCGTACAAATTTTTTGTTGTTCATGGCGGTAGATTCGGATGCATCTCATTAAAATTTCTACATGTCCTGCTTATAATTTTATCACATATAAATAAAATCATTAAAACTGCGTTTGAATAGTTTTCTTCCATAGTTTTTAACTAATTATTGTTCGGCTGACAAGGGCTAGAGGAACTAAAATATCGAAACCATAACAACAATGACAGGACACAAAACATATGAGAATGCATGGCACACTACTAAAAAATCCATATGAATATCTTTTCAAATAAAAATGCTTATAAATCAGAAACTTGACTTCTTGGGTATAGGTATGGTATACATAAGTAAATAGCAGATTTTATTCGCTTTTTAAATTAGTGATAATATACAGGGTGTTTGTTTAGCAGAAATCGACTTTTACACATTTTTTCAAGAAACAAAAATAATTCGATTTTTAGACCACCCTGTATATTGCAAATAAGCTTTGGCCACAGCGTAAAAGGCCTCTGGGTATTGCCTAACTACCAACCGAGTTTCAGTAACTTAGCATCTCAAAGTTTAAATATATCACCATGTATTGCAGGTCATGTTTTTCGAGAAATAAATGGAAAATAATGAATATCTCAAAATCGGCAAGAGATAGGTATAGGGAAGTGATAAGGAAATATGTTAAGCAACTACCAGCGATTGTAAGAATAAGTTAATATACAGGGTGTTTCGTTTAAAATATCAAAGTTGCTACTACTTTCTAGTAGAAGCGGCAACACCGCATTATCCAAAATATTTTAGCTGTGTAAAGCATCTCTTTTTATGCAACAAACAAAATTGATGGATCATTTCATTGAGTGGTTCGCCAGAAACGTCTAATACGCCATCGTCGTGAATCACCCTATATATAATAATAAAAAACAACAAACTTAAAATATGTTTGTCTATAAAGTTGTCCCTTATCCTTCTGTCTGACGAAAGGATAAAGGACAATTCTGCTAAACCGACACATTGGCTTCCAGCGCCACCCAACGTAGTTTGCCCGCGATGTGCCGCCTTGTCAGCGTTTGAGCCTATATGGATTCTCGCTGTCCTACTTGGGTTGATGCGTGTGCTTGCCACATGTTGCAACTCTCTACTGTTTAATTTATATGTAATAAGCTTAAATGATAGAGCTGGTCTTCCTGGTAAAGAATATACGTAAATTGTTATACCTATTTTAAATGTTAAAGCCAAAAAACGCATATTTAAATGTTACTTATAGCAGCCGTGGATGTTATGGAACGCTTATTTGTCCTGTCTCGCAAGTTCAGGCAAAAATTTAAAATGACTATTGAACGTGTTTACAATAACCCCCCGATTACCATTACCCCCGTTTACATTTACCCCAATAGGCCCTATTTTTTCTTAAAATAAAACAATATTTTTTTTATTAAGGCTCCTTCCGCTCCCGCCATCCTAAACGCAACCGAATCAAGCGTGAGTCTTTCCTGGGAGGGTGACGAGAGTGACGCAACTCTGGTGGGCTACACGGTCGAATATTGGAGCCCGGATCTTCAAACTGGCTGGGTGATTGCGGCTCATCGCGTCCAGACGCCCTACATGGTAGTGAGAGAGTTGAAGCCTGACAGTTCCTATGTTTTTATCGGTAAGTGTTTAAGTTGAATAGGAAGTTTAATTAGTCTTTTAATAACACCCTCTGACGGTCAGAATGAAATTAAAAGCGCTCTGGTCAGTTAAATATTTAATACCACAAAAGAGTTTCTCTAGACCGAGATGGTTAAATTCCGTTTGGTCAAACCAAAGTGACGAACGTTTTTTTACAGGGATGTTGGTCCTATGGTTTATGTCATAAATGTATTTTAACTAGGGACAACATAAGTATTTTAAACAAACCATAGAATTTTTTTTTTTATATATAATTGAAAACGTTTAAGAAGGTAGGTATATGGCATAACCAAGAACACAACGAAATTTCAATATAAAATTACAACAAAATAGTACTAAATACTACAAATAAACCTAAATGAAAAAATACTTATTTTTATCAGTCTTGGAGTTACAACGCTTTTTACGCTTTTTTCGCTTACATATTTAGGATACAAAAAAATCACACAACTTTTTACTTATTTATTTAGGGTATAGGTACATTATTTATAGTAATTAATAGTAATATTATTATAGTACTATTTTGATTTACCTCCGGCTAATCTGTTACGTGGTTGAGAATGCATATAAGACCAGTTAAAAATACCCTTCGAGTTGTACTGACGAAGCAAGGAAATTAAGAAGCTTGATAGCAAAATTGGCAAGATCTTTGCAATGATTTTGCAAACTTTCCGAAAAGAACATTAGACATAAATTAAGTATCTTTTTTGATTTCCTACAATAGCAGTGTTAAATTTAAACTGATTTATGCTTTCTATTCCATATAGTACTCAACAATTTCTTTTTGTTGATCTTCACTTAAACGTTGGCGTCTATATAATGTGTGTAAATAATTTACTGTTAAAGGCTTCCACACACCGACGCGGCCACGGCCACGGTAGCGGTGGCGGCCAATCTAAGTGTCAACTTTGACTGTGAGAAGTGGCAGTAATAATGGCAAATAATATAATAGAATTATTAATAGAAAATGTTAAATTATATCCCATCCAAATTATGAAAATATGAGGGCTAAAAACAAAGTGTGGGACAAAGAACTAATAGTAACAAAGTTTCTTCTTCAACATCGTCTATCATAATAACAAATAATAGAAACAAAAATGAAACCTGGACGTTTAAAAATATGTTTTTGTATACATTAAATCTGTAAACGGCAACTACCTTACAGCTCCACTCACCGCTTTGGTGTGAATACGCCCGACCGCTAATATGATCGCCACCGCGGCCGCCACCGCTACCGTGCCCGTGGTCGCGTCGGTGTGTGTAAGCCTTAAAGCATGCTTTTCTTGCCTCTTTCTTTAAAGTTTGTTGGCACTCCTAAGGTCAGCCACATATCTAATAATCATAATCAAAAAGTAATTGTTTTATTTTACTATTAGATACAACTCATTCGTCAATTATAATTTTGCGCATTGTAGTTAAATTCACTAAAATGTCCGATGACACTACCATCTTCTTTCTGCAGGCAAAACAACTTTTTTCTTTCTTTTTTTTTCAAAATGGGGCTTTTAAACTCTTTCTGAAGTGATGTCACTTTATTTATCATATCTTCATGAATTATTCCCTTAGCCAGGAGATTACCTACACAGCTTTTACAGCCTAAGTGTAATATGTCAAACTCATTAACCAATCTCCCATTTTTAACATATTGCTTGCATTATCACTGACAACAGCACAAATATCAGTTAAATATTTTTCTTGAGAAATTTTTTTGACCTCATTACAATTCTTGAAAGTTCTTCCTCTGTCTCACTTTGCTCTGGGAAATCAAATGATTCTAGAAAGGTCACATGTCCACTACAACATTTTTAGTGTTAGAGCCAAAAATATATTTTGCCAAAGCCCGATCTATTTGCTCTGCTTCTGAGCTTAGATTACTGGACGAATTCATTTTCATTGATTTAGTTTATAAGCTTGTGGTGCCAGTTCGATAGTATCAAAACTTGTGCTGGAACTAGAATTTAAGGAGACAGCAATCTGACAGTCTTTTAGATCCTTTTTTAGTTTGACTTTCTATAGTTATTTCCTGCAATATCTCTTCGGCACACAGCATGTCTGGGTGTGAATAAAATCTTGATTAGTTGTGGTCAAAATTGTCCTGAACTTCAATATGTATTTCTTTACCTTTCTTATTAGAAACTAGAGTGCTATAATTTGGAACAACCTAATATTCTCGTACATTATTATTATTCTTTCTGTCTCCGAGTCTGTATATTAAGAGAGCAGATATTTTATGATATTTTTGAGTTTCTCCTTAAAAAACTATAGACAATACAATTTTTCAATTGTCTAAAACCAAACTAATATAGTAGGACATTATCAAAAAAAAACACAGTACGTTACACATCCGAAAACTACGTTAGCAGGACCCGCAGGCTTCCAGGGCGAGCCTGCATCATTCTGTATTATAGTAGTTTCCGGTCTAATACCGTCATATAGTGTTTTTGCTAAATATTTTATTTCAACGCCCTGTGTGGCAGAAACAAAGCCGTTTAGCACCTATGTTTAAATAACTGTTTCAAAATTTAGTAATAAATAATAAATACCCTGCAGTTTGGCCACATACATAATTAACACCCTATATAAAATGCTTCTTTTTTTTAGTTCGTGCAGAAAACGCGCACGGTCTCTCACCGGCCAGCAAAGTATCGGGAACCGCTCGTACTCTGGCCAATTCCCGGTCCCTGCCTGGTTCCGAACTGGATACAGCCAGATCCGCCCTGAGTACCAAACTAATCGAACTGAAAGATGCGCGAGCTCAGAGCTCGAGCTCTGTCAGATTAGTTTGGTTGTTGACCGCCGTGGATTATGTGGAAGGATTTTATATAAGGTAGGTATAGACCGGGTTCTGAGCGGAAGTTTAGTAGTGTTAAACTCTTGATGTTTTAATTGAATCATAGATATCTCCGGGGTGAAGATTACTCATATTAAAGAGGAAAGAAAAATCCAAAATTCTTCACAAATATTTAATATCTCTTTCTACGCGTTTCGGTTTCTTCTTGATGTTTTTCTTGGCCTTTTATGACAAGGTACAGACAGCGCCACAGAAAAAAAATCCTATATGGCGCTCTGCGAGCACGCCCGAAGCGATCACATTAGCCTTCAATCTCTGGAGATTATATTCGTCAGGAAACGCAGCCTCGGGTTCGAGGTCGTTCTAGGTGACGTTCTCCAGATGAAGGAATTTTTTCGATGAACACCAACCTGAACCACAACACGTAAGGGTGGGCTACAGTGGTTCGTAGTGTATTTCTACTAAATGCCGCTCTGGATGGAATCAAGCGGGGCAATATCAAATGAACACTCGCCATGAAAATATCTGTAAAATAGGTTGAAGTCTTTCAAAGTTCTAACCTTTCAAGGTTGTTGGTCAGAGCCTTCTCACCGATCAAGCGAATGGCTCTTCTTTGGATGGGATCGAGCAGTCTCAGCATATGTTCCGGAGCAGAGACTCAAAATGTGTGAGCAGTATTATGGTCGAATTTAAGCTTCCAATAATAGTTATTTATGTATCTAGGGAATTATAATGGTCTTAATTACCGAGGGCAAAGTTTACGTCCCGAGGGCCTTCGGCCCGAGGGACAGCAATTGCCCGAGGTAATTGAGACCCTTATAATTCCAGTGATACATAGATAATTTTATTTCTGACCGATTTTAGTAACATTTTGTTCATTTTTAAAGTGGAATAAATGTTTCAATAGATGACAATCAAATTGACATTAGATGTCAATCGTTTGATTTTATGTCAAATTTTTCTTAATATCCCAAGGGAGTTATGACCCTTATAATTCCCGCGTAACTAAGACGTTATAATCTAATAATATACCGGTCAGAAATAAATACAATTTTCATCAAGGTTGGTCTGGTTCTTCATTGCCTTTTTTAGAAATAGCTGCCGCTGGGGTTTTCTTGATTACTGTCACCCCAAAGCAGAATTGTTTCCAGCTGTTTACGGAGATTTGAGCCTTCTTGCTTGCCTATGGAGGTGTGCATTGGCAGTCGATGTCTGAGCGTCCAAAGTAACTGTTGCTGAATGTACTATAGTTTTACATACTAGAATGTAAAAAGTTCATTTCTTCACTATCGTTTACAATTTTTGACTTCTGAAATGGTACTTAGTTTGTGTATTTCGTCCACTGTTTTTATTTGTTACGTGAAGAGATTTTTAGCTTTTTTGGAAAGTTTATATTAATTTTTAAATCAATAGCCGACATTTTGACACACAGTTCGTGTCATCTTCAAAGCTGTAAAAGGGCATCCCAGTTGAAATAAATCTCTCAAGATTGCAAATCCTAATAAAGTATTAATAATTAAAATCACAATTATGCACGAACAGTATAAAAGACAAAGGGGGGGGGGGCAACAAATTAACGAACACTAAAAAATTCAAAGAGACCAGTTGCCCAGTTGCCGAAAACACAATTTAAATATTAGTACCATCATATACAGTGAGTCCCAGAAGTAATATTTAAATTAATTCAGAATTCAGCGGTGTGTTCTTTGGAAACCGCTCGGACTCGTCGATTTTTATTTCGTAATGTATTTTTTTTATGGTAAATTCATGTATACGGAATAGCCCAAAAATAAGTTACGACCATCAACATTTTTTCAAATGAAAACATCTATTTTTTATTTCATTTTTCAATTTTGGATTGAATTCTAAGTATGTTTTATGTACCATGTCCTATACCTAAACTCAGCAGTTATCGAAAAAATTACGATTAAACATATCAATAAGTAAGACCTGTATATTTAAAAAGAACAGAACAACAAGTCAAATTAAATGTTGGAAGTGTGCGCCATTTACGGTTGACAATATCCAAGGTGATCAATAAACTCTCCTTGCACGTTTTCAATCATTTCCGGAATTATGACACGCACTTCTGTTCGGACCCCCTCTTTCAACTCCTGCAGATTGTTTGGCCTGCCAACAAATACTTTCGATTTGAAGTAACTCTACAAAATGAAGTTCAGCGAGGTTGAGTCTGGCGACCTAGCAGGTCATTCGATTGGTCCTCTCCTTCCTCTCCATTAATTGGGAAAGGTTTCATCCAAAAATGTACGCATAGTGGCTGCATAGTGCGGAGGAGCACCATCTTACTGGAACATTAGTTCTTCGTCAGGGGAGTCTGGGTTGAATGAATTCGGAAATAAAGCCACTAATGCTGGAATTAATTCAAGTCAAAGAAATTCGAGATATACTTGTCCAGTTAAAGACTGTTCACAGAAAAAAAAGACCAATTACTCTTCTGCGCACTATTCCACACCACACATTTGTTTTTTGAGGGTACTGGCTGGAAACCTCCATCATCCAATGCGGATTTTCTGTTGCCCGATAACGACAAGTATGTCTGTTCACATTACCATTCAAACAGAACGTAGCTTTATAGGAAAAAATAATATTTTTTACTAAACTATTATCTAGATTGCAAATATTTTGCATGCGTTCACAAAACTCATTTCGCCTACCGAAATAATCTTCAAATAACTCATGCACTGGAAAAACTTTGTATAGGTGATATCTGTGCTTTTGAACTATTGGCTGAACAACAAATTTCCGTATGTGTAAATTGACCCCAATGTGCGACAGAGAAGTATAGAAGATTTGAGTTTTTTCCAAGGAAAGCAAAACGTCAATTTGTTCATTTTCATCTCGAGCAGGACGACCAGATTTACGCAAATCTCCAACATGACAGAATTCTCTAAATTTAGCCTCTATTCTACTCACCTTTTGACATATGGGAGGACGATCAGGATAGATTTCATTGAATAATTGAGCTGTTTCTATTTGAGTACGTGTTCTATCACCAAACCCAACCATGCATAGAATATCAATTTCTTCTCGTTCCGTTAACTTCACCATTGTGAAAAACGCAACTTTACATCAGCGCTTGACAATCACTTATTTGAAGTAAAATTGTCATACAGTTTCTATGGGACCAAACGGCGAACATACTTAAAATTCGATGCAAAATTCAAAAATGAAATAATAAATAGATGTTTTCATTTAAAAAAATGAAGTTGATGGTCGTCACTAATTATTGGGCTACCCTGTATACATGAATTTACCATAAAAAAAAATCAAGTTCATCATCAAAAAACCCACATTAAGAAATAAAAATCGACCAGTCCGAGAGTTTGTCCCAAAGACACACCGCTGAATTTTAAATGAATTCAGACTTACCGGGACCAACTGTATACAAAATTACCGTTGGATTAAGTGTAAACAGTAGATAATTGTTATATTAACGGATCAGAGCTAGAAAGAAACTCACCCAGATAATACTTAGGTGACAATAGCATTTACTTAAGTCTTGAGCATCCGTATTTAAATTGACATTGGGACGGGTTCTGTGTATGTGGAAAATCCGCTTATTAAAAGTACGTTCTTCATCCAAAATTCGTGCTTATTTAAATTTTAAACTGTGTCCTTCCTGGAAATGCTGCTAACCTAAACCTGACTTTGGATTGTTAAGGTTAGTAACATTACAGTTTCGTCTGTTCTGTCTATTCTATTTTTCAGATTTATGATTAGCCTTTGTTATATCTTCAACTTGTGAGAATAGTCTCGCTACCTTTTTAGTACTGTAACAAGCAAGGTCCATATTGGGAGTTCGTAGTTTTTTACACCGACTTTCGGACAAGTTTCTAATGTAAGAAATCTTGAAGTGCTCTTTATTTTTCACTATACCGTTAGATAAGGCATCTAGTGCTTTATATTGTATTGAGGATGGTGGGTGAGGTAACTTGTTCAGTATCCTATTGATGATCTTCTTTGGATAGTTATTGCTTAGAAGTGTTGATCGCAACTCTCGCAATATTACTTTCCCACATAGCAGATAATTTTTAATGTAATATGTCTTGAAGCATTTTTTTAACATCTGAATTAACTGGGTATCAAAATGGAAACAATAAATTAGTCATCAAGTTTAAACATAACTAACCCGACCTATTTCATTTGTTATTTGAAAATAACTTAAAACCCAATAAAGATTTAAGGCGCGGTTTTCGCCTAAATAGAGCTATTTTAATGCTCTTCTAAATTATTATACAAAAAGTATACCATTTAGTGTATTTAAAGAAAATTGAGGAAAAACTGAAACATTTATAAGGGTCCCCTGTGAAACAAAATACGAATTAGTAATAATCACCAAAATCAGTTTTTATTCAGAGTTAATAGTTATTCGATCGGTTTCACACCACCCTGGATGACTTTTGTATGTAATTGTCGTAAAAGTTACAGAACAAAAATCTTAATTTTTTCGCCATCTCTTTCAGGTTTAGAGAATTATCGGGAGGATCTCACAATTACAACATTCTGACTGTTCTCAACATCGAAACGACATTTTATACGGTGACCAATTTGAAGAAATTCACCAAATACGAATTCTTCATATCGCCCTTTTACAAGTCCGTGGAGGGCCAACCTTCAAATTCGAGAATTACTCAAACACTGGAAGATGTCCCGTCGGCTCCGCCAGATACCATAACGGCTGGTAAGCATTTTCTTTTTACTTTTAGTGTTTGCGCGAGAATAAGTTGTCATCGGTCTTGACAAGTCGACTTTGTTAAGCTATTCAAACCTAATTAAACAAAATTAAGAGATGCTTTAAATTCCTTCCCAATGCAAGCAAGTTGGTACATGTGTGTGTACAGAGTAAGTAGACAATCCGATCCAGTACTTTTATGCATTTTTAAATACATTTTCGAATGATCTGTTTATACCATACTATACAGGGTTTTTCACTTAAAACTCCGAGGGCCTATATGTCGAAAACGAATGGATATATGCATTTTGATTTCGGAAAAAGCCGTCGTTAGGTAAGATCAATTTGCATTTTTTAAAGATAACATCCATGCGCGCGATGCTCTAAATATATAAATCGATTGCAAGGACTTCGAAAATAGGTACATAAAATATAAATAAAAATTATTTACCCTAATTCGATTATTAGTTTTTAAGTCATATAAAGTCGAACCTTTGGGACGAAAAAATCGAAAGTATATCTATGGAAGACAATTTGACCTGCAAAATGACAAGGACTTTGATTAGATGCGCTCCCATGTCATACCTCAAGAACCAGGACGAGGCAAACTTCTGATTGATGCTATGGATAAAGCTGAATTGCTCACTGACAAACTCTGCGAGCAATACAGCAAAATTCCAACCAATGACAGGACAATACAAACTTATAGAACGATAAATCATCCACTGCAAAATTTTCCTCGAGTCACTGTAGACGAAGTAAAGTCCCTAATTAGCGTCTTGAAACTAGAAAAGCCACGGAGTTTGACGGTTTAAGGAATGCGGCATTGCAAAATTTACTAGACTAAGCTTTGGGGAATATAGCAAACATATCCCAGGCTCCTATAATCGGAGAAAGGTTATTTCCCGCCCTCCTCCAAAGTCATCTCAATACATAAAAAAGGCGAGGATCGGACGGCGCCATCAAGATGCTGACTGATTCGCCTAGGGAAAATTGCCAAAACAATCATTTTAATTCGTCTAAATGACTTTGTGTTTGCACGCAAGGTTTGGCCTAACAAACCGTTCTGTTTTCGGACCGAACATTGCACCGTTAGGCAAACGAAGAGTTTAGCAGCTAACATTGTAAAACGCTTTATAAGGAGAGCGCACACGGGAGCGGTTTTCTTCGACGTAAGTAGAGCTTTCGATAAGGTATCGCATAGCGGTCTGTTACTAAAGTTGATAAGGCTAGAAGCTCCCAATTACCTCGTCAAGGTAATTGGGTATTTTCTTGAGAATAGAAGTTTTGCGGTCCAGTCAGAGAACGCACTTTCTTTAAATAAACGCATCAGGGGGGAGTGCCGAAAGGCTCACCTCTCTTCGATGTTGTATAACATCTATACTCATGATATTCCGCGAGATAGATTTACGCAGCTTTATCCTTTCGCTGACGATACAACAATTACTTCGACATCTTAATCACCGCGCAATGTTGTAGCGTCACGTAATGGAGCTGGAAAAATTTTGGCTTGGAAGATTCGCCTGAATCCCGCTAAGACGAAGGCCATGATTTTCTCGAAAAGCAGCGGAGGTTGTCCTGAAACAAGGCTCAGAGTTAAAAGAGTCCAAGTTAACTGGTGACAGGAAATACCTGAGACTTATCTTTGATCAAAGACTGAACTGAAAGCTCAATTTAATAAATAGAGTGAAGCTTGCATTGCGACAGTTAGTCTTAATCTACCTCCTGCTTCACAAAGGCCAACCGCCTCAAAGTATTGGTCAGGCCGGTTGTCACCTATAGTTCACCTTCGTGGTGTAAGAGTAGAGCGGAACTGAATAAGTTTCAGATAATTTAGAATAGGGCGCTAAAAATTATCGCAAATGTGTCAATGTACACTATGAGTCGCGTGTTACACCATGACTTTCGACAAACCCACTTATTACTGACTCACATACGAGAGCGAGACAAAATGTGACCTACAAACTACCTAAAGACTGGCTCCCCGTCGGTGAGCAGTAAAGAGGCATTATTACCTTCCAAGATAACGGAAAAAGGCGCCAATAATAAGCAACCCAAAAATTTTAAATCAAAAAGCAAAGGCAAGAGTCGATACCAATAGTTTTTATGCGAAAATACCTATACAATACTCGAAGAACGAAAAGATGTCAAAGGGATGCCCTGACGTAACACCCCATTCATGAACCAATGGAGGTACCTATGTTTCGTAAGGTAAATAATTTACCTTCCTTAAGGTAAGTGAAATACCTCGACAGATTATAACATTGAGTTCATTGTACTTGTGACGTTGACGAGTTGATAAAGAAAAAGTAGATATGTTACTAATTCACGGTGAATGCAGGTGAAATGCTAATCCCAAAGAACATGTCCTCATAAAATAATTCCTAAGGACAAAACTTTTGCAGCTCTGTGCAGGAACTTAAGACTGTTTGTAAAATCGAAAAGAGATAAGAGGAAAATTGCTACAAATCATGAATATACGCCCAAGTTTTACAGCAAGTTGATGCAAATCCTAAAATTAACCGACATATCTATCGCTATTGGTCCGGCAATTCTCGTTGGATTAGGCTTCCTCATACGGAGCAACTCGAAAGAAACTACAGTAGCGTGGATACCAGGAGATTAAGCGACTAGGCTAGTTAAGTTGCCTGTTCTCTTCACGCGGTCGATACTATGTCACGTAGTCTCGAGCTAATTGCTCACATCGGTGTTGTTCTCTTATTTCTCTGTGTGAATTGAAGTATAAAATATCCGACTCTAGTAGCGAACAAGATATTTTGCTCTACAATTATGAGCACAACAGAAGGAGATATAGAAGGAGATTTTGTATTCATCCGTTTATTGAAAAGAATGTCAACTGTAGATTGTTTGTTGTTGCGAAATAATTGCAATAAACGAAAACAAAATTACTTACATCTTATAGAATGAAAAAGGAAACGTACGTAGAACTAACGCGAATAATTACTCCTTTCATAAATTATACGGATATGAGGGAATGTTTGGACCCAGAGGAGAGACTACTGATAACGCTAAGGTCAGGCAAATGCACATAATAGGGAAGGGTGCTGTCTATTACATTTATAATATAATTTATGTTTTATTCAAATATAAGTGGGATAAAAACAAATGCCTGCCTACATCATAGTAATATGTATAGTATATAAGCATGTATTGTATGTACAGTATATAAGTGTCAGTGTTCTAAAGCCTCACGGGCAACGTTGTAATAGTCTTGTGAAGCAACATCATGACTCTCTATTAATTGGTTTTCGGATAACAAACCCTCGGAAGGAAGGTTCATGCCTGACTGAGTAGAGATTGATAAACGCGAGCCAGCTGGGGGTAAATTGATAGGTTGGTACTCATTTAGGTGGATTGACAATATCATCAATAATCTGCAATGTTGGATAGCAGACTAAGAGAAACATTATTTTGTCATCTTTTTGTCTCACTTCGTCGTTTAAAGTATTGCTGTTGTGAAGTCTTTGGGTTTTCGCTTGTAAATAGTCTGTAAACGACTTATCCACATCAGTGACAGCTCGTTTCTGAGCTTTTCGCGTTGTTATGCGTGTGATAGGAGTATCACTCGACATAGGTGAACAGTTTTTTGAAGGATATATTATTTAAAAATGCATAAAATATTTTATCGGGTTGTTGACTCACCCTGTCCATCGTGCATTATACGTACCCTCACCCACGGTATTTCCACCTTTACCCACTTACCCCATCAATTGTTTTGTGGTATTAACTTATTGTTATTGTTTTTTTTTATAAATCTTATTGATACATTTTATTTATTTCATCAGGTTTCTTTAATAATACTGCGGGTTGGGTGAGATGGTCGCCTCCACCGCCGCAACACTGTAACGGCGTCATCATGGGGTACAAAATACAGATCAAAGGAGGCGTCACTCGTACGATCACCATGAACGCCACGACGACCTCGATTTTGATTAGTAATTTGACGTCGGGTGGTGCATACAATGCACGTGTAGCTGCGACGACGAATGCCGGGCAAGGTAATTTTTTAGATACACACTGCTCGCAGAGCACCATAAATGATTTTTTTTGGATTGCTTGTGCCTGCTCATAAAAAGATTACATTAGCAGGTGCCTTTATGTTTGATTAAAAATAATTCCGAAAGTAGATAACAAAATTGGTAAAACAATCTCAAATTTTGGCCAAGATTTTTTGTATAATTTGTGATCTGCAAAATTTAGAAAAGGGACATAAATTGCTACTTGCATGCGCTGCACTTTGTGACGTAATCTTCAAGGATGGTAAAAGATTTATTAATCTCGAATAGGGTAGAACCACCGAAAACTTTCCACCCAGGTGTACTCCTGTATTTTTCCCAATTAGGTAATTAGGCGCAACACACTGGGACCCATAAACTTCAGCTATCAGGGGAACTTATTGGGTAAATTTGTCAGAAAAATTTAATATTGAATAATCAATAGTCTTATAATAAATTACACCCAATTACAGTGGCAAAATTTCGTGAAACAAGATCAGTGCTAAACAAAAACGTAATATTGAAAATCCTGTATGAAATAAAGCTGAATAAGTTGCAGCTTTGGATTACATTTCAACTGATCCCACTGTTAGTACTACAAATTAAAACTGGTGTATGAACTTAATAAAGACGATAACGATCGTTTGTAATTTTGCAAGTTAATTAGTGAGAACGATCCACACCTTGTTTTTAACATTTGTGTCTCAAATGAAAGTTTTTTTTTCTTCATGGTACTATTAATCAACATAATAGCTGATATTTGTCGGTTCCAATTCTAGACTCTTTAGAGAAGTTTATACTCAACATTCGGAAAAATTAATTCCTGGAAATTTAACTGGTTAAATGTGTCTACCTAGAGTAGTTCGCCACCATTATTGACCTTGCATGCTTTAACGAATGCTATTCAAGAAGATCAGCGTCATCGACCAGTAAATATAATTTCTCAGGTTGGTCCCCTCCATTTCTGTAAAAAAAAAGCCCAGGCAAAAGAAATGGAAGCCCTATGCCATGGCCTACAAGATCTTCTCATTTTCGCCATTATACCTTTTCTTGAGGGACCTTTAAAATCTTAAATTTTTTTTAGGCAACCCAGTCCGATTCTTTAAAAGCCCTGCGGCAACGAATAGTCTACGTGTGTCGGCAAATATCTTGCGAGACGCTTTACAATGATCGCGAACAGTGCCTTTATAATTGCATAGAAGTTGGAGGTGAACATTTTCATCCATAATATCGCAAGAGCATTAGATAACTACGAGATTTCATTAGATATTTCGAAATCACGGTGCTTGACAACAGACCAATGACGTGGGCTAAAAGTAACCTGCTTAAGGAAGTTGTAATAAAATTTTGAGTTATTTATCAATGCAACATTTTAAATTGTATCAATTATAGATGTGTCAAAAGAGATTCGTTTCATAGTAAGGTATGTTAGCATGAGTGATAACTATGGATGGGCTGTTATTAGTGAAATGATATTGTTTGTTTTTTCAAACGTCGTTACAAATAGACGAAATTAAATTCGATTACTGTTAAGGGGAAATTTTCCAGTGAAACAACCATTTCGTTACTTTCTATTTTTTAGGGCTTCATTTCTCACCCGACTTGAACGAGCATTAGAAAAGCAATTACTTTACTTCCTTTTTCAATAATGTATCACTCGACCTCCCTTTCTATTTAAGATTGTGAGGATACCGGTCCCGAGCGTTTTTTGATTTATTGTGTTCGACTTTTTCAATATGTAGTTAATTAGTGGATTATTTTGCGGTTTAAACCAGAGATTAATCTTTGGTTTAACAACCTGTTCAAAAATATCCATTTTACAATATTCTACCATTTCAAACCATTGTTTTGTTTCCGGTACATAGTATTAAGTCCATAACTTTCGTCCATTATTAGAAAACGCTGCTGGATTTTTTTGCAACAGCTGCAAACATTCGGCAGATGTTTCTGCGCTGGCAACCATATTGTGCACTTTATTATGCAAAATGGAATCTACTTGTCAATTGATATACCTGTGCCCTTTGCTAACACACCCACTTTCACTCGTCTGTCGACCAACACGATATACAGAGTGTGTAAAAAGTCCCGGACCGGTCAATTATTTAGAAAATGGCGCACAATATGAAAAAAACTTCCGGTATAAAAGTTGTAGGTCTTAAAAAAATCTATAAAACTAGGACACCTGTAATTATACAGGGTTCCTCAAACAGTCATGGTAAATAAAACTTTGGTTTATTTAAATAGAATGACCCCATTTTAATCACGTTTTCTGATTCCTCTAAACATTCTAAACAACAATTATAAAACATGTCATATGGCTAAACCCATTAGTTTAAGAAATAATTTGAGTTAAAGGACATAAGTACAACAGGTAAGATGTTACCTACATTTTGCATTTATACAAGCTGGTAACAGAATGTTTTACGTCACTGTTATATTAATTTCTGAAAATGTCTCTCAACGAAAGGAAACGAATAACTTTTCTAATGATCAGAGATTTTGGAGACCGACAAAGATCATTTACCGAAACAAAGCAATTTTTCAATATAACTTTTCCAAACCGACAGCCTATATCAAAATCTACAGTTGTGTGAACAGTTCAAAGATTCGAGGAAACCGGGTGTTGCAGAGATAAAGTTCGTTCCGAAAGACCAAAATCGACAACTAGTGATGAAAAGAAATTAGAGACATTACTTCATTTTGTTCAGGATCCACATTTGTCGTTGAGAAAAGCTGCTACCCAAGTTGATGTATGTTTTAAATCAGTTGAAATTATTTTAAAAACAGTAATTTTTACCCCTATAAAATAACTTTAGTCCAGGAATTATCAGAAGACGATTTCGAACGTAGAATGGAATTTTGCGAAGTAATGATGCAAAAACAGGAAGAAAATAACAATTTTTTTAATCAAACAGTTTTTTCGGATGAGGCAACATTCGTGTTAAACGGGAATGTCAATCGACATAATTGTCCAGAAAGTAAATGTGTGGGCCGGTATTATTGGCAACAAATTAGTGGGACCTTTCTTTATAGAGGGGAATTTGAATGCAGAATATTATCTCCACATGCTGCAAAATCAAATTGTGCCAGCAATAACCAATACAGTAGGACCACTATTGCGACATACGTGTTTTCAGCAGGACGGAGCTCCTCCTCATTTTGGGCGAGCTGTAATAGTTTACTTAAATAATACTTTTCCTAACCGCTAGATAGGGCGAAGGGGCCCCACAGAATGGCCCGCTAGGTCGCCAGACTTAACGCCCCTTGATTATTTTCTCTGGGGCCAACTAAAAAATAAAGTGTATGTGACAAAACCTGCAGATCTGAACGAATTAAGAAGAAGAATTATCGAAGAATGTGAATCTATTAACTAAGAAATGTTACAAAACGTTATCGACAAATTTTATTAAAACCTAGCCCATTGTCACACTTTGGGAGGGGGCCATTTTCAATATTTAATTAAATAACGACTTACTTAAATTTATTTTTGTTATTGTAAATTTGTTATTAATTTTACTGCTTGTCTTTAATTTAATTGTTATTAAATTTTTGAGAAAACTTGCAAAACATTCTGGTATTTATGTCCTTTAACTCAAATTATTTCGTAAACTAATGGGTTTAGCCATATGACATGATTCATAATTGTTGTTTAGAATGTTTAGAGAAATCAGAAAACGTGATTAAAAAGGGGTCATTCCATTTAAATAAACCAAAGTATTGTTTACATGACTGTTTGAGTCACCCTGAATAATTACACTTGTCTCAAACAATGACAATATTGTCATTGTCATTGGTACAAATTTATTCGTATAAGTAGTATTGTTTATTTTGTTGAAGTTTCGTCTTCCTCGGTAACTATTCCCCCAAATATACCGCGAATATCGTTTAGAAAATGCATTTTCACTTTAATGTTTTAGCGGAATTTTCATAATTTCTTATTGAAACCATAGAATGTTGTTTCAGTAGTTCGGCTGTTAAAGAGCTTGTATCATTTTTTGACGCCTCGAGTTTAAACTTTGATTATTTGCCTTATACAGAGTTAGGAGAAATTACTAGAACGGTCGATTATTTCAGATACCGTCAAACGGGGTAATTTCGATCATGCGGGGCAAAGTCGATCAAGCACGCCCCTGTGAAGAAAATAGCGCGTAAAATGGAACGGTTGCGTTTTCATCTAGTAACAGTGTTGTCCACCGGTTCAGTAAGGGTGTAGTTGTGCTCTAGTTCTGAGTGTTTACTGATACATAAGGTAAGTACGTGTAGAAAAACCTGTTTATAAAAGGTTGAAAATTGGCTAAAATTGAAACATGCGAAAACGATTGATTCCACAGCTAACAGATTTCGCGAAGAAAAAGAATTCGTAAATATACGGGAAAACATAGTTATTTGTGAATGTAAATAAACAAAAATAACACTATAATTTAATTTTTTTAAAGCTCAACTGGAGATTTTTTAAAAAAATCCATTGTTAAGGGGTAATTTCGATCACTTTCAGTTTTAGGAATATGTTTTACCTTTTAATTTTAGAAGTAAAATTTCAGGTTATGTTCATTTTTTGTAGTAAACTAACGTACGGAGAACGACCTGTACAGTGTTGCCAAGCATATCGCGATTTCCTGTTTAGTGAGAGAGTCATTTAATATCTATATTAATTCTGTTCATATTTGTTTTCAGATGCCTCGACACTACCAAAAAAAGTTTGGACCACGGGGAAAGAAAAATTATAATGCAATATTTGTTGAAAGGGCAGTGGCGGCGGTAAAACAAAAAAAAATGTCAATGAGGGCTGCCGCTGAGCGATTTGCCGTCCCTTACTCGACACTTAATGACCATTATCACGGACGACATCAGCTTAAGTATGGGAGGCCGTCCGCTCTAGATGAAAACGAAGAAAAAATGTTGACTGAAGGCCTGGAACTTTGCGCTAATTGGGGATTTCCCTTAAAGCCCATCGACATGAAACATATCGTTAAGCAATATTTAACAAAGCGTGGAGTGACAGAACCAAGGTTTATAGAGAACTTACCTGGAACAGACTGGTTTAATGGTTTTATGAGGCGAAATCCCAATCTTACCATAAAACTAGCAGAAAATACAAAACGGGTTCGAGCAGCGTTAAGCTACGAGTTAGTGGAAGATTATTTCAATAATTTAAAAGATGCCGTCAAGGATATTCCAACTTGTAATATCGTTAATTATGACGAAACCAATTTCGAAGATGACCCCGGCGCTGTGAAAGTCGTCTTAAAAAAGGGCACCAAACATGCACATAGGGCCATAGATAGCACGAAAACTAGCACCACGGTGATGTTTGCGATAGCAGGAGACGGCACAATGCTTCCACCATACATTGTGTATAAAGCAAAACATTCGTATGTGGGGTGGACTGAAGGGGGTATAGAAGGAGCCAGATACAATCGCACTCTCAGCGGGTGGTTTGATTCCACCATCTTTGAAGACTGGTTCTATTCTATTGTTTTGCCGCATTTTAAAAAGCTAGATGGAGATAAAGTTCTACTTGGAGACAATTTAAGTAGCCACATCACAATGAGCGTAATACAGGAATGCCAAAATAACAATATTAGGTTTGTCCTGTTGCCACCCAACTCTACACACCTGCTACAACCTTTAGATGTAGCTTACTTCCGACCTCTTAAGGCGGCATGGAAAAAGGAATTAGAAAAATGGAAGTTAAAAAATAGAGGAGTGCTTCCTAAAACTTTATTTCCAAAACTTCTTAAGGATACTGTGGAGTCTGTTGGTCTCAAATCTGAAGCCAACTCTATTGCAGGGTTCAAGGCATGTGGCATCGTTCCATTCAATCCGGACGCTGCACTAAAGAAAATTCCACGTAAAACAGTTGACGATACACTTAAAACATCATGGACAGATGCTATAATAGATCATCTTGAACAACTTCGGACGGGTCCAACGAAGACTATAAAACGAGGGAAAAAACTGAATGTATCTGCAGGAAAGAGCATAGGGACATCGGATCTGTTAATAGCTGAATCCAGACGCACATCACAAAACGTTAAAACCAGAAGGCAGAGACGGGAGACAAGTGACAGCCAATCAGAAGAAGAACGTGGACAAGCTAAAAATAGGAATATAAGTGACATTGAGTCAGAAAAAGAGTCGAATTTAGAGGTTGCGGAATCAGATAAGTCATTCACAGAAGAATACGAAATAGGAGAACCCTCTACCCTAAGCGAAAGCTTGGCAGAAGAGCAAAATTCTTTGCCAGAAGGGCAAAATTCTAAGGTTTTTAAAGTAAAAGATTACGTATTAGTAAAATATAAAACCAACAAAAGAGACAGACATTTTATTGCCAAGATTGAAACTATCTCAGATGAAGAACTAACTGTTAATACAATGCGCAAGAAGGAGTCAAAAAAAGATGTGTTTTTTGTGTATCCGCAAATTCCGGACCTATCAATAATTACGTTTGAGCAGATTAAAAGAAAAGTTAACTTGAAAGGAGAAAAACGTGGAAGGCACTTCTTTCATCTACGCGAAGAAGAACAAGATCTTCTGGAATAAGTTTTAATATTTGTTTTGATTTTTTTTTATATCTTTGACCAAAGTTATTTTTAAACAGCTGTGTTTTTTTTACAGCTAAGGATTTAATATTTTTTGTTGTATTTTATTTAAGTTTTGACTGAACTTATCTACCTATGTAAAGAATATGTGATATTTTTTGTAGATAGGTAGATCTAAGAATTTGTGATTATGTTTTGTTCCTATGTTTTTCTATTATTTTTAGTTGTTCGTGAAGTTTTCTTTAGTTATAGCAACCAAGAGCTGTAAATAAGACTAAATAAAGAAGTATTTTTCTATTTTTTAATGGATTTATTACCCTAAAATTTAAAAAATTAGTTTTGATGTCTTTTTTTTTAATATTTGTTGATCGACTTTACCCTTTGAGAGGGTAAAGTCGATTTTTCTATGCTTTTAAATAGGTGATCGACTTTACCCCAATATGCGGGGTAAAGTCGATCACTCTTTAAGGAAAAATAAAAATTGAATGGTAAAATTTAAAAAAATAATAATAGGTTCATCAAATGGCTTAATGTTTAAGGTATCTTCATTTTTAATTTTATTTAAAAAAATTAAATCGTTTAGGCGCTATGCTAAAATAACCTTTATTTTTGATCGACTTTACCCCGTTTGACGGTATATATGAGTTAGCAAAAAATGTCTTTTATAAAAGTTGTAAGGCTTTTAGAAATCTACATATCGGTAATAAACTGGAATATACAGGTACGCCCAAAAAGTTGTGGAGAGTCAAAGTTATATTTTTTTAAATAGAATACCCCGAATATTATTACTAATTTTGATCGTCCAGTCAATTTTAAACATTTTCTATTAACCATATGCTATGCCTAAATTTATTAGTTTCCGAGATATCATGACATTTTGATCAGTTACGAAATACAAAATAAATTTCAATAAACAATTTAATAAGTTAACATGAAAAAAAATCTGTATAACAAGTCATGGAAATACAGCTCTATTTTTTAATAAATGTTAAAAATGGTCCCCATTTACTAACTGACAATGATACAAATTGTCGCAAAAATGTCTTTGGGTATTTAAAACCATTTCTCTTGTTATTCTCTCACTTTCATTTCAAATTTTAATTATTAATTCTTCTAAATGATTGGATTTGTTCCGATAAACGTTGTTTTTCAGGTGACCCCAATAAAAGAAATCTAAGGGCGAAAAATCGGGGGATCGTGAAGGCCACTTGATAGTCCCTCTTCTTCCTATCCATCTATTTGAGAACGTGACATCCAAAAATTCTCGAACTTAACGAGAAAAATGCGGAGGAGCTCCATCTTGCTGATACCAGGTTAAGTTAATATCGAGAGTTAAATTGTTTATAGTTGGAACTATTCCTTGCCGAAGAAGCTGGAGATATCGTTCACCGTTCAATTTCCCTCGATAAAAAAGGGTTCAATTACATATCCCGCTAACAATCCATCCCAGACATTAACTATTTCGCCCCCAGTAACGGTAATTTTGTTTATTGACCATTCCGTGTAGTGTGAAGGTCGCTTCATCCGAAAAAACAATATTGTTTGGAAAATGCGGATTATCTTCAATCTTTCTCGTAATTATTTCGCAAAATTTTAGTCTTCGATCATAGTCAACATCATAAAGTTCTTGTACAACATGAACTTTGTATGGATGCATTTTCTCAGTATGAGGAATGGTTCTTACAGATTTTTGATCAATTTCATGATCCAAAGCAAGCTGATTGGTGGATTGTCTAGGATTTTCTTGTATCGAAAGCAGAATGTCTAATTTTTTATTATCGGCCTAGGTCTTCCAGATCTTGGTCGGTTTTATACACTTCCAGTCATTCTGTAATGCTCCTCAGTTCGAAAAACTGCTTTTTTTTTATTTGCCTATCAGGGTGCAAATTGTTAAAAATATCACATACCTCCTGATATGATCTCTGCTTATCGCCATATCCCCTTAAAATTAAAATATCAATTCTCTCTGTTTCAGTAAAAGAAAACGCCACGCTATTTTCTTTTTTGCTCAATTCTGACAAATAATGTCAAAGACCATACCTAATTTGTTGCTAAGGTAAATACGACAACGTTCGAATAGAGCAAGGCTGGCCAATAGATTTTCCGGGTGGGCAAAATTTCATAGACTGCGGCGGCGCCGGGCCAAATACCATATTTATACAAAGGTTTTATATAGGTACACATAAAGTTTATTATACAAATACCACATTATACACAAAAAGACAAAATATGCTTTAATTTACTTTATTGGTAAATGAAATTAAGTAACATAATAATGAAAACATTATTTCAATTTTTTAATGCGAGCTGTGAAGAGGTTTTCCTGATATTAATTTGTCGATATTTGGTTTTAAGTCTTATGTTGATAGGACAATTAAATCAGAAATGTGTTTTGCAGTGAGAGATGTGCGATATTTATTTTTGATGTATGATAAAGTTGAAAATGTTTTTTCACACACATAGGTGGAACCAAACCTGTTTAAAATTTGCATAGCAAGGTCGCGCAATGTTGGAAAATCTTCACTAGAAACGCTTTTCCAAAAACTTACAAAATTTTCTGTTAGTTGCTCTGAAGTTACATTTTCGTGGAAAATTAGTTTCAGGGCAGTGTGGTTTTGAATATTTGTCACTTCAAGCTGAATGTTTGCTGGATATTCAAGCAGGTTAGTAGAACTGATGGCAAATGGGTTTATAAACAGCCGAATATTTCTCTTGTCTAATTCCAAATCCTGGAATCTGTTTTCAAAAGACTCTCTTAAACACTTTATTTTTGATAGGTACTTTGGGATATCAAGGGCAGTGATCTTTAATTCTTCTTTTACACTAGCAAATGTGGGAAAATGGTCGATTTTATTTCTCTCTAAGTTTGCTGCAAACAAGTCCAACTTCCCTTTGAAGCCATTGATCAAGTTGAACATTGTTGGAAAAGAACAATCTTTTCCTTGCAATTTAAGGTTAAGGACATTAAGGTACTCTAATGTATCAATTAAAAATGCAAGATCACACAGCCATAATGAATTTTCAAGTAGAGCTCTCTCTGCTGGCAATGATTGTTTTTTGACCAAAAATTTCAGAACGTTTTAACCAACCAAACAAGTGGAAGCAGTGCCATCGCGAGCCGGCTAGCTAGCCGACCGAAGTTCGGGCGGGCAAATTCAAATGTCTTGGCGGGCCACTTCGTGGCCCGCGGGCCTGGGTTTGGCCAGCCTTGGAATAGAGCATTGTTATCCGTTATTATTTAAAACGCCGATATCTCGGAAACTAATAAATTTAGGCATAGCATATGGTTAATAGAAAATGTTTAGAATTGACTGGACGATCAAAATTAGTAATAATGTACGGGGTGTTCTATTTAAAAAAATATAACTTTGACTCCACAACTTTTTGGGCGTACTTGTATATTCCAATTTATTACAGATATGTAGATTTTTAAAAGCCTTACAACTTTTATAAACGACATTTTTTGCTAACTCGTATATCTTTTAAAATAATCGACCGTTCTGGTAATTTCTCCTAACCCTGTATACAGTGATAGCGTAATGGTCGAAACAACCAACGTTAAATTTATATCGATCAAGAAGATATCTAGACCTCAAGCATTTGTATAAATTAAAAATTAGTATATTAATACAGATCATAAACTTAAAAATATAAAATTATTAATATAAATTAGCGTTCATCAACATTATACAGGGCAGGGTAGGTAGTGATTTCCAAACTAGCAAAATCAGATCAAGTTTTGGTAAACGATCCATTTTACATGAAGGAATCAATATTTATAATTAATTACCAGCGTTCCTTAAAGATATCCAAGTAATAAAAAAATTTAAAAATGAACTTACAAAAACAATTCTGAAAGAATGATTTCGTTAAAAGTTTGGGAAATAGATACTTTATTGTGAAATTATCATTTTATCTATTGTTTCGGTTAATAGTAATCTAAGTTTGTGCTATATTCCCTGTGATGAACTATAATAATAAGTTGGGAATAAACAATTGAATTAATTTTAGAATTGAACTGTTACTGTATTTTCGGCTTCCTATTTAATAATATCAGAATCAATTTTTTTGACACACGTCTGGATGCTCGTCTTCAGATAGTAGCAAAAAGCTCTTCACATCGTCTAAGAAATATATAATGTTGTTGGGGCGTTTTAATCCACTCTGGACATTAATAAAATGAGTAAAATAGCGGAAGGTAAAAATGTAAAATATTAACTCACCGCGGATAATGTGGGGATAAAATGAATAGGATCACCCCTCTTGAATCGTGACGGCACGATATACTCGGCTCTATCTAATCTTCGACTGCCTACCCTTCCATCTGTGGTCACATCGTACTGAGCACAATGGGTACTTTTTGGTATGTACGAGGGACGATGCAAAATATTTTTTAATGCGAGCTGTGAAGAGGTTTTCCTGATATTAATTTGTCGATATTTGGTTTTAAGTCTTATGTTGATAAGACAATTAAATCAGAAATGTGTTTTGCAGTGAGAGATGTGCGATATTTATTTTTGATGTATGATAAAGTTGAAAATGTTTTTTCACACACATAGGTGGAACCAAACCTGTTTAAAATTTGCATAGCAAGGTCGCGCAATGTTGGAAAATCTTCACTAGAAACGCTTTTCCAAAAACTTACAAAATTTTCTGTTAGTTGCTCTGAAGTTACATTTTCGTGGAAAATTAGTTTCAGGGCAGTGTGGTTTTGAATATTTGTCACTTCAAGCTGAATGTTTGCTGGATATTCAAGCAGGTTAGTAGAACTGATGGCAAATGGGTTTATAAACAGCCGAATATTTCTCTTGTCTAATTCCAAATCCTGGAATCTGTTTTCAAAAGACTCTCTTAAACACTTTATTTTTGATAGGTACTTTGGGATATCAAGGGCAGTGATCTTTAATTCTTCTTTTACACTAGCAAATGTGGGAAAATGGTCGATTTTATTTCTCTCTAAGTTTGCTGCAAACAAGTCCAACTTCCCTTTGAAGCCATTGATCAAGTTGAACATTGTTGGAAAAGAACAATCTTTTCCTTGCAATTTAAGGTTAAGGACATTAAGGTACTCTAATGTATCAATTAAAAATGCAAGATCACACAGCCATAATGAATTTTCAAGTAGAGCTCTCTCTGCTGGCAATGATTGTTTTTTGACCAAAAATTTCAGAACGTTTTAACCAACCAAACAAGTGGAAGCAGTGCCATCGCGAGCCGGCTAGCTAGCCGACCGAAGTTCGGGCGGGCAAATTCAAATGTCTTGGCGGGCCACTTCGTGGCCCGCGGGCCTGGGTTTGGCCAGCCTTGGAATAGAGCATTCTTATCCGTTATTATTTAAAACGCCGATATCTCGGAAACTAATAAATTTAGGCATAGCATATGGTTAATAGAAAATGTTTAGAATTGACTGGACGATCAAAATTAGTAATAATGTACGGGGTGTTCTATTTAAAAAAATATAACTTTGACTCCACAACTTTTTGGGCGTACTTGTATATTCCAATTTATTACAGATATGTAGATTTTTAAAAGCCTTACAACTTTTATAAACGACATTTTTTGCTAACTCGTATATCTTTTAAAATAATCGACCGTTCTGGTAATTTCTCCTAACCCTGTATACAGTGATAGCGTAATGGTCGAAACAACCAACGTTAAATTTATATCGATCAAGAAGATATCTAGACCTCAAGCATTTGTATAAATTAAAAATTAGTATATTAATACAGATCATAAACTTAAAAATATAAAATTATTAATATAAATTAGCGTTCATCAACATTATACAGGGCAGGGTAGGTAGTGATTTCCAAACTAGCAAAATCAGATCAAGTTTTGGTAAACGATCCATTTTACATGAAGGAATCAATATTTATAATTAATTACCAGCGTTCCTTAAAGATATCCAAGTAATAAAAAAATTTAAAAATGAACTTACAAAAACAATTCTGAAAGAATGATTTCGTTAAAAGTTTGGGAAATAGATACTTTATTGTGAAATTATCATTTTATCTATTGTTTCGGTTAATAGTAATCTAAGTTTGTGCTATATTCCCTGTGATGAACTATAATAATAAGTTGGGAATAAACAATTGAATTAATTTTAGAATTGAACTGTTACTGTATTTTCGGCTTCCTATTTAATAATATCAGAATCAATTTTTTTGACACACGTCTGGATGCTCGTCTTCAGATAGTAGCAAAAAGCTCTTCACATCGTCTAAGAAATATATAATGTTGTTGGGGCGTTTTAATCCACTCTGGACATTAATAAAATGAGTAAAATAGCGGAAGGTAAAAATGTAAAATATTAACTCACCGCGGATAATGTGGGGATAAAATGAATAGGATCACCCCTCTTGAATCGTGACGGCACGATATACTCGGCTCTATCTAATCTTCGACTGCCTACCCTTCCATCTGTGGTCACATCGTACTGAGCACAATGGGTACTTTTTGGTATGTACGAGGGACGATGCAAAATATTTTAAAGTAAAGGAACTTATGGAATGGAAAGGTGGGTCAAGAAAAATGTATTGTAAAATAACTGTATATACTGGGTGTCCCACTAAGAATGGCTGTCGGCCGTATCTCAGAAAGTGTGAGTCGTATGGCTTGCGGAAAAAAATAAATTAGGTAAAGTGGTCAGGAGAAATTGCTGGAAATTACTTTCAAGTTTCTCAGACTGGCGCTAGAGGGCGCAACAGTAACGGTAAATATGAATCACGAAGTTTCCTCAAAAGTCGCCTAGTTAAGGTATCCCGAAAATAACATTTTTGTTTATTTCGAAGATTTATTAATAAAATTCACCTATAGAACGTGTTCGTCACTTTTTAAATAAAGTGGTGGGGGAAGGTTGAACATTATTTGTAATAAATGCTGATAACTCCGGTCTGGCTTAACATACTTTAGTAAACTTAGTTTTGTTAAAAAGGGCTTTTCTCACTCTATATATCGTCTTATGAACTACGGCAATATGTGTTTTACACTAGGCGCTAGGGGGCGCTCTCTTACAACTTCACAAACATTGCGCGTTTTTTCCATAATTGTAATTATAATAGTATATTTAATTTTACCTGATTACAAGAATTATTAAAAGTCTAAGTCGGCGAAAACCGCAAGTTAATATCTATTTTCAATCCGGAGATATCAACAACAATAATCATAATTACGGAACATTATGATTTTATTTTCAAGTTGCCATTGTAAGGGCTTTTTGAGGAGTCAATTAGGCATTGGAAAAGAAAATATGAAGGTACGTATGTTTCAAGAAAATATATCGTTACGACAATAATTGTCAGTGGCGCCCTAAATGTTCAAATTGTCGCCCATTGTTCTGTATACATGACTCCAATCTCTCCCTGGTTCATAATACTGCAGTTTCCACCTCTGCCATAGGGATACGGCGGCTGCTGTCCGTTATCCTTTCTATTATGTTTTCCCTTGTGGTGGGTCTGGTAACGAAAACAAGATTCTTCAATCTCCCCCATAGATAAAAATCTAGGCATGTTAAGTCAGGTGATCTAAAATAGAAATTACCACTTTCAATAACAGTATCACAATATATCCTATAATATTACTGGCAGGCTACGGAAATATACTCCCTCTTCCTATCCACCTTGCAAGAAATGTGTCGTCAAGAAATTGACGAACGTTTGCCGCAAAATGTGCAGGACATCCATCGTGTTGGAAAACCATAGTTTTGCGAATATCCAATATCTTCGAGAAGAATCGAGAGTTCGTAATTTAAAAGATGTAAATATCTTTGTGACTCATTAAATACAAACGGGCCAATTATTCTGCCACCCAAAATGCCGCACCAGACATTGACACTCCATCTTTCTTGATGGTGCACCTCCCGCATTCAATGGGGATTATTCCGCGACCAATAATGCATATTATGGCGGTTTACTTCTCCATTACTATGGAAAATAGCTTTATTAGTCCACAAAATTCTAGAGAGGAGATTTCTATCTTCCAATATCATATTGAGCAACCAATAGCAATGATCCAATCTTCTATCATAATCTTGCGGGGTCAAAGCGTGGTGGAGCACAATATGGTAGGGATGTAGCCTAAAGAAAAACAAAATACTTATTACATTGACTTGAAAACTATTAAGAGAAATATTGGCATTATTCTAAACTAACTTGAAAATAAAATCGTAATGTTCCGTAATTATGATTATTATTGTTGATATCTCCGGATTGAAAATAGATATTGACTTGCGGTTTTCGCTGACTTCTTAGACTTCTAATTATCCTTGTAATCAGGTAAAATTGAATATACTATTATATTTACAATTATGGAGAAAATGCGCAATGTTTGTAAAGTTGTAAGACAGCGCCCCCTAGCGCCTAGTGTAAAACACATATTGCCGTAGTTCATAAGATGATATATAGAGTGAGAAAAGCCCTTTTTAACAAAGCTAAGTTTACTAAATTATGTTAAGCCAGACCGGAGTTATCAGCATTTATTACAAATAATGTTCAACCTTCCCCCACCACTTTATTTGAAAAGTGACGAACACGTTCTATAGGTGAATTTTATTAATAAATCTTCGAAATATACAAAACTGTTATTTTCGGGATACCTTAACTAGGCGACTTTTGAGGAAACTTCGTGATTCATATTTACCGTTACTGTTGCGCCCTCTAGCGTCAGTCTGAGAAACTTGAAAATAATTTCCAACAATTTCTCATGACCACTTTACCTAATATATTTTTTTCCGCAAGCCATACGACTAACACTTTCTGAGATACGGCCGACAGCCATTCTTAGTGGGACAACCGGTACAACTGCACTTTTTCCTTAAAAAGGTTTTGCTAACTTCCACCAGTGCGTGAAGATACCATCAATACTATTTTTGTGAAAATATTTGATACGCCACTTATTTTTTTTTTAATACAGTAGTTTTAACCAATAAAGGAAAAATTGTAAAATTAAAAAAAAAACTTTTTTTCAAAGTAGGCTTATGTCACAGATCGTGTTAATGTTGTGGAAATGTCACAAAATTAACTGACAGAAAAATAATTTAAAGCTTTAGTGCGTCGTTTTTGTGAATTGTTTATAGAGCTTTAAAGTTATGGCTGATTTACAAAACAGTGCTCATTTGGCAGGTATGCATTTTGTTTATGGTCTTGCTGATGGGAATGCATACGAAGCAAGACGCATTTAGCAGGCAAGATATCCGAATCGTGTAGCACAGTGTGCTGAGACCTTTGTAAGTCTCCATCGCCGTTTATCAGAAACAGGAAGTTTTGCATATAGTATAGAAGTTTCTGATATTCCCGGCAGGCCAAGGACGGTAAGAACACCACAATTAGAAGAAGCAGTATTAAATAGAGTTGAAGAAGATCCAGAAAACACTACCGAATTACGCATGAGCTAAACGCTAGTCAACAAACAGTTTTGAGGAGTCTTCACGATCATCAAATGTATCCTTACCACATACAACGAGTTCAGGCCCTTTTACCACGTGATTTTCCTCTTTCTAGTGCCACAGCCAGAGAATATCTAAATGTTGTATACGGAAATCGATGGATCGAAAAAGGTCCTCAGATTTAAATGTATTGGATCTTAGAAACTGGATAATAATGGCTTGCGAAAATATTAAAAATGCCCCAGGAATTTTTGAACATGTTAGAAATCCAATGAGAAGACGGTTAGATGCTTGTATTTTAGCAGAGGGTGGCCTCTTTCAACAGTTTCTCTAAATCCAGTTTGTGTGTGCTTAAATTTAGATTGACAAATAAATTAATTATGTTAGAAAAAGTGTAATTTTAAATAAATTATTGTAGTATAAATAATTCATAACATGTTTTGTACTTATTTAATTAGTAAATTAATTTTGTTTAGTTTATATCCGTACTGCATCAGAGTTATCTTTAAAACTACTGTTTTAGACAGACAACTTTTGTTCAGCTTTGATCAATAATGCATAAAAATGCATCAGAGTTAAGAAAAATCAGTGGCGTATCAAATATTTTCACAAAAAAAATACTGGTGGTATCTTCAGTCACGCCACTGGTGGATGTCAGCAAAACCTTTTTGAACGAAAAAGTGCAGTTTATTACAAAATCAGTTAATTTTCAATATCGTATCTTCAAGGACGTTCGAAATTTAAAAAAAAAATTTTTTTTTTAAATTATATTAATATCTTAGAGGGTATTTTAGGGCATATGTCCATATGAACTTTTCGTCTTAAAATGGTGCCTGGAATCATATAAGCTTCACCCTATGTATGTAGGTAACTTCAAACACGGATCATTGTGAATGAAATATGCCGGTATGAAACTTAATATTTAAGTACTTAAGCAAATATCTGCAAATAAAATAACTATAATGCAAGGGCCTAGCGACACTTAAAGCACCGGTTCCCGTCAGATCACCGAAGTTAAACAGTGTCGAGCGCGGTTAGTACTTGGATGGGTGACCGCTTGGGAAACACCGCGTGCTCTTGTCTTAGGGAAGAGTGTAAAATGAATCGACATCAAAACCATCCTATTCACGCCGGACAGGCCGGATGAGATCGGATATCTCGTAGGATGAAGGTGCCGTTTCACACTCCCCAGTCGGTAGACCGCACGATTAAAAACCGTACGGTCGATGACCGGTTCAAGATGGCCTCTGATACGCCGACGACCGTAAAAAATAGTAAATAAATAATAAAATAACTATAAAATTTACTAAGAATAGCAATTGCGAAGAAGTGAGGACGGAAGAGTTGTTTTAATTTATATGAAGAGTTGATGCATGATGCATGTCATGTGGTCTTTTGTTATCGTTATTATCATTAATGTCTTTTTTTTATTAAACTAATAATGCTTTCTTCTTCTCTTTGGATATTTATAATCATCCTCTTCTTTCGTATTTTCCATTTGTATTATTTTATAAAATGTGAAACAACTTGAATAATAATAATTTTAAGTAATGTAAAACAGTGGTGCTGCCACGGGGGGGGGGGGGGGGCAATAAATGTTGCCAAAAAACTTTTACAATATATCGCTTTGACTTGCTCTCTGTTCTTCCCCCTTCCCCGAATGTATTCCTGACTGCGCTACTGTAAAACAAGCCTGGACAAAAAATACCGGACAAAATTTTGTTTAAAGTCGATATTAAATAAGTTTTTATGTTTTAAATCTTGATCATTGTTTTGCTCAAGTTGTAGGATCTTCTATCTATGTAATACTGTGTTACCAAAACTAGGTACTTCTACTATTGACAGCGTCAGTTATTATTAGTGAAAACAGTTGGTTAATTTTTTGATGGTGAATACAGCTGTTATTTAGAAGAAAATACAACAAGGTGAAAAGTTTTCGGTGCGTGAACCACCGTAAGAAATAAATAAGACCGTAACGAAATCATTTCTAAAAAATAATTTTCAGGTCCGTATTCGGCCCCTGTACCGCTTCTCACGGCTCCGAGGGCGCAAAGCCCCAGGACGTTGGGCCCTTTGGTGCCGTTGGTACGGCAGACGTGGTTCGTAGTCCTTCTCGCTGTGATAGTCTTAGCTCTGCTCGGAGGAACAGGAGGTCTGCTGTATGCGCGTGGAAAAAGATCCATGAACAAGGAATTGGGGCATTTGAATGTGCCCGTGGTTAATGCATCCCATCTGAACGCGAAAGAAAGCTTGTGGATTGATAGAGGGTAAGGATGATTTTTCTATTGCAACATTAATTTTAATCAACACATAGTAATTATATTTAAGAACCATTTAATACCTGTTAATGCAAAACAACTTCCATTGCACGTCATACCCTTCGAGTGACGTCAGTTGTCAGCAGGGTAGCCAGATCGTAACCAATCGTAAAGATGCCAATATACATGTACATAAATTGTATTAAAATGGTTATGTAATTTTATTCTTACTTTTTTATATACAGTGTATCCCAAAAGTTCCGCAATGTCCAATTATCTCACGAACCTTTTGGACACGCTTTATGAAATTTGGAACCTAGAGGGAATACAACATTCTGCGTTCGCTGGCAGTACCGGCGACGTTGCCAGATGTTCCACTTTCGAGAAATCATAGTCAACTTTTTATTTTTAAATGGTATACCCACTTTTTTTTTTTTAGTGGATTCCATACTTAATTTGCTCTATGCTGGTACCAAAATATCAGGTTCCGAAATTGAAAGTAAGTTCAAATAAATGGTTTTTCTCAGAGCAGGTAATAGGTACCTATCCCGTCCTGACATCTACCTTTTCCAATGTGTTGCAGGTTGGACACTGTGACAATTAGATTTGACGTATAGGTAATTTTAATAAATAATTGTCACAACGGATTAGGTTAATAGACAAGACAAAATTATTTCTATTTCTAAGAAATCAGATTGAAAAAAAATGAAAGGCTTCAAACAATTTATTTTAAAACAATATCCAAAAAATCTGTAGGTAACAAAACAGTAACTTTAAAACGAAAACTATTTTATTAAATGCTCAAAATGTTTTCCTTGCACTTCTTGACAATACGCCAGGTTATAATAAAATCTCTGAAGAACATTTTGTATAATTTCTTCCGTAATTTGATCAGCTTCATTTAATATTCGCTGCTGCAAGTCTTCTATATTTTCAGGTTTAGTTTCAAATACTTTATTTTTTAAATGACCCCAAAAGAAGTAGTCTAAAGGTGATAGATCAGGGGACCTAGCGGGCCATTCTATGAAACCTCTCCTGCCAATCCATCTATTTGGAAAAGTTAAATTTAAATAATCACGAACCTGTCGACCATGGTGTGGAGGGGCCCCATCTTGTTGAAACCATACATTTTGGTAGTTTGGACCAGCCAAATTTCTAATTTCAGGAATAATTAATTTTCGAAGCATTTCTAAATATCTATCGGAAGTCAGGTTTCCTTCAATGAAAAACCGACCAACTATGTCGGTTCCAAATATTCCAGCCCACACATTAACTTTTTGTGGATACTGGGTACGCACTTCCAGTAGCCAATGGGGATTTTCATCACTCCAGTATCTGCAATTATGGCGATTTACAACGCCATGGAGCATAAATGTTGCTTCGTCCGAAAACACAATGTTTTTTGAGAAGTTGGGATCTTGATCAATTTTGTACATCATTGTCTCACAAAATTCAACCCTTCTGTCGAAATCGTCTTTAAAAAGTTCCTGTAATAGGTGAATTTTGTAAGGGCGAAATTTATTTTCAGCTAAAATTCTTTCAACCGATGACTTACTAATTTCTAGGCCGGTTTTTCTCAATGAACAAAGGGGATTTTCAACAAAAGACTGTAAAATATCTAAGCTTCTTTCTTCATTTGTGGCTGATTTTGGGCGGCCAGATCTAGGTCGCTCTTTTAAGCTGCCAGTATCCTCAAACCTTTTTACTATTCTCTGAACGGTTGATGCAGCGATTGGATGACGATTTGGAAATGAATTGTTAAATAAAATAGCAACCTCTGTGTATGGCTTCACACGATCTGCATAACCGCGCATCATAATCAATGTAGTTTTCTCCCTTTCAGTCAAATGAACCATTTTAGACCTTGATTTTAAACTCGATAATTTTAGACAATTATTAATGTTATGTATTATTAATGTATTTTGATTGTCATTGTCAGTGTCCAACCTGCAACACATTGGAAAAGGTAGATGTCAGAACGGGATAGGTACCTATTACCTGCTCTGAGAAAAACCATTTATTTGAACTTACTTTCAATTTCGGAACCTGATATTTTGGTACCAGCATAGAGCAAATTAAGCATGGAATCCACTAAAAAAAAAAAGTGGGTATACCATTTAAAAATAAAAAGTTGACTATGATTTCTCGAAAGTGGAACATCTGGCAACGTCGCCGGTACTTCCAGCGAACGCAGAATGTTGTATTCCCTCTAGGTTCCAAATTTCATAAAGCGTGTCCAAAAGGTTCGTGAGATAATTGGACATTGCGGAACTTTTGGGACACACTGTATAGGGAAAGGAAAGAAAGTCAAAAAGTCTGTCTCCACTAATTTAATAAAAGAGCAATCAAAGGCTCAATTTTTTTCATATTAATAAGTCTACATGTCTCGAAGGTAGTGACCTTCATCCTCAGGAGACAAAAGAAATGTTGCTGTTAGTATTAGCAGTAGAGAAAAATTTTGGTGGAAGGTGACGTTGATGGAGCTTTAAAATTTGTAAAATGTGTTAAGCAGTGAACGAAACTTGATAAAAATAATCAGCATACCGAAACGTTAGATAAAATTTAGTTCAAATTAATTTGTACAATGCTTGTCACCCTTAGTAGCTCATGAAGGAAAATGAGGTTCTTCCAATGAAGGATTTTATGAAGGGATATATAAAGAGAGTTGGAGACCTAAGGCCCAGTAACCCCGTAATTAAGTTAGCCCCATTTTATTTTATTAATTTTATTAATTTCTCTACACTTTTTAACTTTCTTTCCTTTCCCTATATTTTCAACTCCACTTTGAGAATGGACTATTTTTTAAATTTTTTATATATGTTTACCATATTATTCTATTGTAAACCTATATTTATGTACGTATATTGTGAAATATATTTATTACTCCGTATTTTTGTAAAAATAAGCTAGGCAAAAATATACCTTCAATTTCACGTAGGTCATCCTTATTTAAAAATACTCTGATTTTTTTAATTCTCTGCTTTCAACATTAAGAATAATAAAAATATTAATACAAAGATAAATCATCAATCATCCTCAAAATTACTTATTTTATTTACTTCAATAATAATGGGCTGAATGTTCAGTCTATCTAATAGGTGTTCTCTTTAATACTATTTTAATATCTCGCTTTCTGTGTGCCGAATTGAATAAATATCAGGAGGAGGGGTACGCAATGACTCTTTTCACATATTCATACAATCACTTTCTGTACTGCCATCTCGACCAATATGTCTATTGTAATAATTTTTGGTAATCCCCCAAATATGTTCGATCAGATTGGACATACAGTGATATTGCTAAGCCAGGTCGTCAACTAAATATTTTTTTGGTGGCTTATGTCTGAAAAGAATTTAAGTTTCATATTTAAGAACATGGTAAAAAAAAGGGCATGTAAAATCTCTTTTAACAACCTATTAACGATTTGTGAAAGATCGGTTTTGAACATTGTATGTGCAAATTCAATTTTATTAGTAGTTAGCCATGCCTGAATTATAGCTTTATTCCATGACGTGTTAGGTATATTTGTTAACAACATGCTATGGTATGGGGCGTTGTCTATTACAATCACCGATGGCTTTGTTTTATATTTTCATGTTGTCAAGATCGACCAGTAATGACATTCTGAAAAATCCATGTTTCATCCAAGGATTCTTCTTTTTCTTTCGATATTATCTGTCGTTTGAAAGCTACATGAGAAAGTTCCATAAGCCCTCGCCTCGGTTCATCTTTTTCCCATCAGAAGCTTATTTGCTTTAACAGAGAAAGAGTCATGGAATATTTCAATAGTGACTTGAGGAATGTTACTAATAAGGCCCCAGAAAGAGAAAGAGTTAATAGGGCTTACATGAGAGGTTTAGAGAGCTTTGAAATGCTGTAAATAAGTTGAATGTTTGTAGTAAAAAACCAAAACCTTAAATTCCAGAAGCTCTAAGTCATTTAAGTCAAATAATTAATTTTTTCTGTTCTGTTCCCAAATTAGTGCCTACAGCAAACTAAAAACACTCATGATCCACCCTTCTTGCAATTGTTTCCCTGTACTAGCCCATTAGCCGAGTGCCCCCGATCGAGTTGCTCAGATCTCCTTTAATCTGGGCAGCTTTCCCCGCATAGCCCTACCGCCACCCCAGATACTTGAAGGACTGATCGGGCTGGCACTCAGAAAGAGACTCATACTCATCATATACTGGTGCTTATTACCACGATTCACGTTTACTGACAGGACGATACTTTTTGCCGTATTAAAGGCAAAGAGGGTGATGGCATTGAGCAGCTTCTGTGCTCCTCTCTGTGTCTCGGACGTCATACGCGTATCCGAGCACAGAGAGTTAAGTTTCACCTCTAATTTGGGCCTATTCGCGAAAATCACGTGTCACTAGATGGCGCTGTAATTTTCAATATGGCTGCTATAGCGGTGAACAACATTAGAATCTTAAGAGTGTTTAATGCTGTTTAGTTATTCTTTTGTGTTTTTCGAAGATTTGTATTGATATTTGCTGACTTTCCTTTTTAAGTATAATTACTTAAACGTTTTTGTGCAATTCGAGCAAAGTTCTGTGTTGTTGCGTGAGAATAACGTGGTGAAAAATGCCGAAAATTGAAGGAACTCTGTATAGTATCTTGGAGTCAGAAGCAGACCACTAAAAGAGGGCGAAGCGGTTTTTAAAGCAGGCCATATAACGGTGGCGGCTCGTGGGTGTATAAGGGGGGGGGAGGCTATAAAATAGCGCCGCAGGCGAAATTTTTTCGCGATTTCAAGGTCATTGGCTTAAAATGAATAGTTAGGAATTCAACCAGCAATATAATTACTTTGAAATACTAGGTTTCACGAGAAAAATATTCAATTTGCAAGGTCAGGGTCAACTTCTCTCAGTGCATCCGCTATTGTGTCTCTATTTTGCTCTACTCTCGTAAGCGCCACAGAATTCTTAATAAGTATTATGTTCTTTGGAACTTTCGTGTGATTTTACCGCCCGTGAAAATTTTTTTAAATCAAAATACCCACCCCCTGAACTCCAATTGTTTTTTACCGCTGTCTAATAAAATACAAGGCTAACAATATAAGCTTTCCTTATAAATACTTCCGCACAGCCACTTATAGGTTTCGTACCAAGTTACCTGAAAAGCTCTTGAATATTGCTTACCCTGTCTCTTATCGTTAAATATTGCCGAAATTTTTGGTGTCGGACGACTACATAATATCTGTCTTTTTTCCGTTTCGTTTCTCCTTAAAAATAGGTATGAGAGAATAATACCATGAACAGGATTTATATTTTTTTAAAACAATAAAATTTAGCGTTTAATAATTAATAACATAATAAAGAAATCTTAAAACTTACCGGATCTTGAAAATATTACCTTAATTTTACTTTAAGTCTTTTATAAACAATTTATCGTCGTAAGACAGTCGACTAAATCTATATTTTATCAAGTATTCGACGATATCTTTGCAATTTCGAACATTTATTTCATCATTATTAGCATTAGGTACAGCTTCTACTATATTCGTCAATTTCAGTTACCTCCATTTTTATAATAATATAGAGATAAAATTAATAAATAAACAATAAAATAATAATAACTCCACACACAAATAAACAAAAAATAGTTCCGTATACTGTGCCGGCACACACTACTTGGCTTCCCGCGAAATATTATTTGTGGGCGTTTCTGCCTCCTGGCTATCAGTTTTTCACGTGACAAAAACAACTCGCGTCGTGGTGACGCTCGGTTCTTGCATTAAAACAAGTGGACAATTATGTGTTATCCGTGCTGAAAAATTAAACCGTCGGAAGCTTGCCTCCGTTGATAATAGTCTAGGCGCATATTCGCTGATGCGGGCAGACACCACCTGATAGTACTAAAGCTGAGCGTCAATAACAAAAATATTATATTATAAAGAAAGTGTTTCTCTAGAATTAGCTAATTCCGAATTTTTGATACACTGAGAATATAAGAATATGAAAGTATCATTTTCAAAAATGAATAAAGTTATCTTTAAAAAAATAAAATGTTATTTCGTAAGTTTTTGTTGGGGAGGCACTGCCTCCCCTGACGAGCCGCCACTGCCATATAATATTATGTGGGGTAGAAGGAGCAGATCCAAAAAACATTAAAAGTTTATGTTTACAAACATCAGGTCTAACTTCCCAGCCTCATGAAATATCTATTAATTTGCATAATGATGTTGAAGCTTGGAAATGCATTTGTTCATGTAAGGCTGGAATGTCCGGCTTCTGCAAGCATATTATTGCAACCTTAATTTATACAAACAGGTCAGTAAACTTTTACCTAATGGTAGATATAAAGATTTATAGGCCGTAGGTACCTATATTATTATGGTTTCGATAGCCTTTTAATAAAAGTTGTATTGTTTTAGAAATGAGAATTTGGAAGTGGTAAGTTGCACTGATTTAACTCAAAAGTGGGGAAAAGAAAATGACATATTATGCCTGCGTAAGGCAACATAACATACTATGTCGTTTGTTGTCTTTAATCAAGAACATTATAATTATTAAATAAAAACATTCTAATTTGATACTACTACCTACCTATATTTTATTTACCGCATAAAAAATAAAAGTCGATTCAGAATTCATAAGAATTTATTTAATTGAATTAATTAAACAGATATTTGAAAAATAAAGCTTTCTGGTGATAAAAAAAAATCAATCTTTATTAGTTCCTCTAAAATTTACTCATAGGGTGCAGAATATCTTAAAGTCAATAAAAAGTATCTATATAGGCAGTACAATAAATGTAAATAAGAGTACAGAATACAAAACTAACCAGAATAAAATATGATACTAATGAATATAATTATACAACTTATAATAATATTTGAAGAAGTAGTCCATTCTTACAGTGGAGTAGGTAATATAGATAAAAACAAAACTTCTGTCTTCCTCCACAAATAGTATTTATTTCAAAAATTAATTTCTTTAAAAGTGATTGTCCCTACATGTTTCGACTGTACAAACAGTCATCTTCAGGGGAACTAAATCGAGTTTGGTCTCGGTTTTAGTAGTTGCCTCAAATAAATGAGTACAACTCTTTTAAGATTATAAGGCAAATGAAATTTGTTAGTTGAAGACTAGTTTGGCTGAACGTGATGGATAAAAAGATGAGCACAGTTTAGAAAATATTCATTTTATTATTGTATCAAAGTAATAAAATATGATTATATGTAGCATGAATTTAATTTGGGTTTTATGTTGTTATAATGAAAGTTATACAAATAGGTACTTAGTAAAGTGTGGAGAAATCAAAAAAGAAAAAAAAAAAGTTTTTCATCTTAACAGATTAAAGATGTTTTCCTTAAAAAGGAATCTTTAAAAAAGTCTATCATAAATTTTGACGTACTTAAGAACAATTTCTATGATAGACTTTTTTAAAGATTCCATTTTAAGGAAAACATCTTTAATCTGTTAAGATGAAAAACTCGATTTAGTTCCCCTGAAGATGACTGTTTGTACAGTCGAAACATGTAGGGACAATCACTTTTAAAGAAATTAATTTTTGAAATAAATACTATTTGTGGAGGACGACAGAAGTTTTGTTTTTATTTATAATAATAGTTCAGCCTACTACAAAACAACTTGTTAGCAAAAAAAAAAGCAATAATATAACATAATATACATAGGTATAACTATTCCTAATCTATTTAGAAGAAAAGATAATTATAACAAAAAAAAAAGTGGAGTTCTTATTGATTCAGCAGTTTTTCCAAAATTGCTTGAGTTGGAAATCTGTATTTTGATTTTGAAATATCTTATTTTGTCATTTATTTCCTCCCAATTTGATAATTTTTTATGCAGCACTAAAAGTACCTAACCTAACCACTTTTACCACGTTATTGTTATGCACCTGATGGATGTATATTTGTTAATACCTCACAAAAGTACTTTAAATACATACACTGTTTTGCTATTTAAACTGAAACTTTAAATAAAACTCTCTATGTATGTAAAAACAACATAATAAATCGATATTCCTATAACGGTGCACGTAATCTGGCTTTGTTGTTCACCTCTATTGAAGTTTCAATATAGACTAACAGATGTCGCCCACTTTGCAGTTTTCGCGAATAGCAAACTTAAATCAGTATTACAATGGTCGTCTTCCCAACTTAAAATCCAATCTCAACTTTAAAGTGGTTAAATAGAAATGTCATGCCTGTCGGTATTTATGACTGAAGCAGTCGAATCTGATTAAATGTCACATTCTTTTATTTTGTTTTCCAGTTCTTATAAGTTTTATTTGCCATATAGTTAAGTATTCTATAGGGCAATCTGTTTATCCATCGGTATTGTAAATTTCGCACAGGCAGGGGCACGCCTAAGACTAGTGAGGTCCGGGAGTATATAGATTTGAAATAAGTATTCTAACAGTTATATCAAAAATTTTAGAAAGAGCGATTAAAAAGCAATTGGTGGAACACATTGAGTTCAATGGAGTATTTCCAGATGCATAGTCTGGTTTTAGGAGTAGTCACAATTGCGCAACGACATTGTTGAATGCCATCATGGTGCGATATAAGTGAGTCCGAGCTAAATAAGTTCCAGGTAATTCCAAATAGGGCTTTAAAGATGATAGCAAATGTCTCTAGGCATACGATGAACAGGGTTCTCCATAACGATTTTAAAATACAGACGATTAAAGAATTGCTTTTGAAAATTATAACTGATTGCTACAAACGAACGAACGTATCGAAAAGCGAACTGATACCAAATTCACATACAAGAACTATACCAAACGCTTCCAGTGCCTTGACACCGTTCAAGAGATGGGAAAAAGGCGCCAATGCAAGCAGCTCAAAATCTTAGAGGAAACACGCAAGCAAGAGACATGACAATTCAAAGCTCCGGCCGACTATACATTAAAAATTAAACGAAAATGCTAAATAAGTAAATAATGACCAGAAAAATGTTAAAGGTTCCTACCTAACATAAAGGTTCTAAAGAAGATCTTGTGTGAATACCGCTATAAAGGGGTTTCATTTTTATTCTACATGATGTTCGTCCCCAACGGCTTAAAACTTACCAATTTGATTAAACCATAAATCCTTACTATTAATTCTAAAATATATTGAACTTTCAAAGCAGGCAGTCTCATCTTCTGACAGCCACCTTTCTGACAGGCAGCCACGGGTGGTTCTTGATGAACTAATTTCTTATGCTAGGTATATATCAACCGGAGTACTACAAGGTTCCATATTGTGACCGATATTATATACAATATACCCCGCGTTTCTATGCAAGGCGGTTGCTAGCTTTTCTACGCTTTAAAAGCCTAAGACAGCCATCAAACAGTTGTCTGTCTTTTAATTTCTTACTTAAAATTATCAAAGTTGCATGATGTTCCAAAAAAGTTAGAGCCCAAGCGTGACCAATGTAAAATACTATAGTTTTCCAATAATAAAACTTACTTGTTTCGTACATTATATAAATAGTGTCACGATTAGAACTAATATCCAATCTTGCAACATTTACAACTCTCATTGCATTAGAACGTTTGTTTTAGGTGATTCTAATAATTTATTTTCCTTAACTGATGTTGAAACTGCTCTTACAGTGGAGATATTCAAATTTAGGGCAGCCGCTACACGCTAAAAATTAGTAAAGTACAAATAAAATATATAGACCTTAAGATATTTTTTAAAGTTACTACTCTAACTGCTGTCAAGGATAATAATGGACCATTGTTGTTAAGTTCTTTCTGAAAGTTGCTTACTAGAGAAGTTATTAGCTTTTTGCACCGGCTATTTAAATGCTTCGGTATTTTTCACAAATAGTAAACAACGTAATCGATAGAGTATGTGTGTATTGTTGTTCTTAAAATAGAAAACAGCTTTTTAATACTATTTATGAAAATATCTAAAATTTTTGTTAAAAAAATATATGCATAGCAACAGTAACAACATGAAAAACAAAAACAAATCGTCAAAACAGGCCAACGAACAAGCTGGCGCCACCGTACCATTGACAACTCTGTTGCCCGCTGACGGCTCATAAAACTCAAATTATATTAAATTAATTAGTTTAAATTTAAAAATTTTTTGCTTTAACTAGATTACTACCAAAGAAGAATACCTTAAGATTTTAGTATATTCAGTATCGCATGAAATTTTAATATGTTTGCCCAGTCCTAATTATCTGATGTTCTTAACGATTTACAATTATCAGCTGATTAATGACGTGCAAAGGAAACTGTTTTGCATTAACAATATGTATTAATACCTTCTTTATCTTACTAGTGACGTCTTTTGCGTTAGTTTAGGCTTAAGATGGGTTTAACAATTCTTGGATTATAATTATTTCATGTTAATTTTAACCTTACTTCTTTAGCAATTAAGTCATAGTCTTACTTCTGAGCGAGGACATGGCTTATTCTAATTGAATTACCCAGTTGTATAGAACGTTTTGTTTAAAATGACCCATACTTTTATAATATGTTAAAATATTTGTAGTCAATCTTCCTTGTGTGTTCTCTTCAGTACCTTTATATAAAAATCCAAATTGAATCACCGTGTAGTTTTCGAAAAAATTAAATACTTCCTCTTGTTCTAGGTGGAAAGCCACAGACTGCGATAAAGACTCGTCGATCCCTCTCGCCCAGCCAACCGATTACGCCGAAGTAGACACGAAAAACTTATCGACATTCTACAACTGTAAGAAAAACCTGGACAGTCCCACGCCGTACGCGACCACAATGCTTTTGCCTCCACCGAGTTGGTCGGAAATAATACCACCACCTCCAGATCATCCCCCACCGGATTGTCCGCGCGAGTCGTGCCCCTGTCCCCCTTCGAGAGGAGGCGGAGGTAGCAGTACTTGTAGTAGTACGGGGGGGTACGCGTGTTATGCTGTGCACGTGCCGAACCAGTGTAGTAAGGTACGGTTTTTGAAAATTTTTATTTCAATTAGTTTATGGATATTAATGAAAGAAAATTGCAGTAAATGTATTTTCGTTACCGAGATATTTCATTTTCATCGTTTTCACGAGTAAAATAAAAGTAATTTCTACAATGAATTATTGACGCATAACGTATGATAAAGTAAGACAAAATTCATTGGCGGCTGCTCGTCTTTATCTACTAAGGTTTCCCCAGGGGTATATTCATCCGGGGCGTGAAGCGTTTGCACGTGTAGTAGTAACTTGCGACCGCGGCCTGGGTCATATGAGGGAGTCGTTCGAACTAGGCCCAATTTAAATATGCAGGAAAAGATGTTAAGTATCGTAGCGGAGCAACCTAGCAGCGCCATCCCGTATGTCGCTATCCACAGTTTGTCGAACGGCACAAACCCGTTTCACGCGGGTATAAGCTTTACTACCAATGGATCATCCACTTTCAGTGAACTTTTATGAGTGGTTGTTACACCAGCATCAGTTAAACCCAAAGTTTATCACGACCATTTTAGTTACACGAGGCAATTTTGGTCGTATTCACAATTTCCACAAGTTGCATTAATATGTATTGGAAAATCCCTATGCCAAACAAACTGTCAACAACAATTTTCAGTAAATGTATACTCTGGAATGGTGAACGGACTACTTATGGAGTCTTTAATTCTGGAAAATCGAATGCACTTCATTTTTAATTGTTGCGTGATCCTTTACTGGTTCTTCTTGAAAAAGTTGTTCTCCTCGTTAGACAGCATACAATTACAATATGTGGTTTCTTAACGGTGGTGATCCTTCTCATTTCCAGGTTCAAGTGCATCAACATTTGGATAATATAATTCCCGGAAGGTGGATAGCCTGAGATGGTCCAATTGCCTGGCCTCCTAGTTCGCACGACCTAAAGCGGCTTGATTTTTATTTTTGGGGACACATAAAAACTATGGTGTACGTTCCTGTGCCTCTATTGCAGGGGGGGGGGGGGTTGATTAGGATAAGAAAAGATGTTGGTTCAACAGAGAGCGTCATAAAGGTTTCTTTTCCGGTTATAAGACAAGCCACTATAGTTACTCACCGTGAAAATAATTTGTTTTAGGTATTAGCATTTCCGCGGGCCCGGTCCTGCAATAACTGCTCAATGGCCAGCGGCAGCAGCGCCGGTCATCATTCCAAAGGTGGGCACTGTTCCTCTGGATCAACTCATCCGAATAACTGTGATATCAAGGTTTGGTTTAACCAGCACGCGGGAAATTGGGAGGACAGGGAGGCAGACGTAGACTGCGAGACTGATAGGTAAGAATCAGGATAAGAATGTATGTTTCTGCCAACCGGGATCGGCGGCACACCTGGTGTGTGAGGTGAGAACTCGCCACTGTTCTTGTTTAAGTGTATCCACATATTTCAAATCATCTTGTACAGTGAGATTGATTGTATATGCAAAGCTTGACAGTTGTTTTATTTAAAGCAGTTCACATATTGACCATATATTGGCAGCATTGTTGGTAACTACACATGCTACATTGTGATATATCTTCCACTCTTCCAAAATATCTCTTAAAGCATTACAAAGGTTTTCTAAGGTATGGTTTATACAATTTTCTAAAGGTGTAGTAGAAAGTATTGCATTGGGTTTTCAATATTTAAGTATTTTGCAATATCACTTGGAATTTTACTAAAAGTATTTTCACGGTATTACGTACTTAAATAACACCCTGTATATTCTTTTTTTTTAACCAAACTTAACTTATTTACATCAAGAAAACAATGTTGTAAAAACATATTTTTTTTTTTTCAAGGACGAAGGACTTAGGTCAAAAGCGTTTTCAGTTGCATGTAATTATACTTGTAATTTAATAAAGAGCTTTAAGTAGGCCAGTAAGTGCGTTGCATTCTCAGAAGTTTATGGTTTTTTAACTCCCCATATCTAAGGATTCACACATTTACGCTGTATTTAAGTAAAAATCTAAATAATATATTAATATTATATAATATATTAAAACTTATATTTTAAATTCTTTCAGGCATTCCTGTTCTAGCAGTCACGACACAACTTGTTCTTGCAGCGAATCGTCCTGTCTGTATGCCGAAGCCATAAATACGAGCCGCCCAGCCCCGCCCGTATCGCACTGCTACGCCAAATGCCAGGCCAAATAATATTAATAGTCCAATAAAACTGTTGGTATGATTTGTTTTGTAGTGATGGCATAAGCCATTTTATTATTTTAAATTGTTCAACGGTTTGCGTACCAATACGTGGTAGTTTCCATGGTATGCTAAGCCCATTACTGTCATGAAAAGTTTGGAACCTTTACAAGACGGAAGCACTTTCTGTGGAAGGGGGAGAAATGTCTCCCTGTCCACCCACCGTTCCGGTGCCACAGCTCAAAAGGCAGCTCAGGTTCCGGACAGTATAAAAAAAATTGACTTATGCTGTGAATGCATTAAGAGGCCTATAATCTAGAACAGTTTTACTGGATTGTAAAATGAACTGATATACCTGTATATAATTTTTTATGGTAGTCGTAGCATCAAACGTGATAGTAAAAACTAAAATGTGTACGAAAGACGTTAGGTAGACATTCGTATTTAAATAATTCGTTTTTACACTTAGGTAATTATTGTCGGGAAGCGAAATAATTTGCAGGTTGATGTTTAAAAGTAAAGTGATTGAAATTAAACTAAACTTGCAGCCATATAAAGATATTACTACTGGAAGAAGTCATTCCTATCCTTAAAAGACAAAATTTGTTTATAACCAACATTGGAAGAAAAACTACCAAAAACATGTACTGCGTAGAGTCCAAATCACTAAACGTAAAAAATGTCTGGTAATAATCGTCACATATGTTTTTATTTCTACATTGCATTGAGATATAGGTACAAATAGAATATTATACGAACTAACATAGACTCCCGGGGAAATGTAGTAAATGGCGAAGTCCAGTGATAAGCAACTCATATTGGGCTGCGTATCCTGCTTCACTCAACCAGTAGTAAACTTAAGGATCCATCCTTCCGTTGTCGTAACGCAGCAATTTTTTTAAAATATATGAAATTGCCTTTATTGGAACAGATAATCGGTACTGACACAACCTAATTATTGTTTTGTCTGTAATAATAATATCCAAAGATATAACGAGTTAATTTTAAAGGGTGCTTTCATTTGAGGTGGATGGGAAGAGGGTTGTATAGTTTTGTTACACTATACATATAACATCTTCAAAAAAGTGTTGTTCTATGATGTAAAGTTGGTGTTATTTCCTGATTCCAAAAATATATAGTTTGTCTATATTAGCTCAAACCGTTTTTAAGATATTAGCAACCAAGATTTTAAAAACTTGTGTTTATTTTCGTTTATAAGTACATTGGTGATGCTTCTCTAATAACATTTGGGAGGCGTTGAAAAATAAATGCAACAAGTTTAATTCTATTTGATATCAATTAATTTGTAGTTTGCTATCAAAATTTTTATTTAATCATTAAGTATTAATATTTTCGTAACAATAATTAATTAAAATAAAAAAATTTAATTTTATGATTGTTATTTAAATTTTTAAAGAAAATTAATACAATGTTAAAAAGAAAAATAATTAAACATAAACAAAAAATTACTGATTTTCAACGTAACTCCCTTGATTTATTATACATTTTTAAATATTTCCTAATAATTTATGATTTATTGAGTTCATAATGTACCCTCGATAGTCTCTATTTAGCACCAAAATTTCTTCTCGAATTCTTTGTTCCAAAATTTGAAAGAAGATTTTGTTTAAAAGATTTCCATCAATTTCACTCCTTCTTGAAATATTTAAACAAAACTCTAACCGCTGTCTCTTGTGATCGTCTGTTAATTTTTGGATAGGTAAAAATTTATAGGGATAATAACACTAGGTATTTTTTTTTAATTTCGTCAATTTTTGATAAAAATTTGTTAAAATGGCCCGCCGCATCTGGTACAGAATACTCAGGATTTTCTGTAAAACAAAAGTATAGTAGGATTTAATAATAAGTATAAATAATGGAAATAATCACCTTCATAGAACAGCAATACATTTAAGTCTACTTCCTCGTCCCTCATTGCTGTCCTCTTTTTCCTTTCTAAGCTTTTGGTCTCTTCTAATTTTTTTACAACATATTTAATAGTGCTTTTGGAAGGTAAAAATCTAGTGGGAAATAACCTGTGGTATTAATTAGGAGTTGTAAATGAATTTCTATTATTTGAATAATATAGACGGATAACATCGAATTTTTCTGCTGCAGAATATCCCATTTTATTATTATAAATACGAAGAAAAATGTTAGTTTATTACAAGCAAACAAGAGAGTAATGCCAAAAATGTCATAATAACATTTGTTTTCTATAGCTTTCTAGACGTACTAATTGCAATAAGAAAAGTCCGGCAGACTTTATCATTTCATTTTCAAGGCATTCTAGACTTATAAACGAAAATAAATACAACTTTTTAAAATTTTGGTTGCTAATATCTTAACAGTTTAAGCTAATATGGATAACCTATATATTTTTGGAAGCAGGAAATAAATATAATTATATATTTTTTAAAAAATCCTAAAATTTTCGTCTTTAAAGTTTTTTTCTATCTCGTATTGTTTTCACTCTAGATAGGGGTCTAAATATAAGCGAAAACCCTGTACATAGAAATTATACAGGGTCGTTGGTATGAATGGAAACTGTCGATTATTTCTTAAAGTAAAACAGCTAACAAAAAATATTCAAGACAAAAGTTATTGTAAAGTTGTAAAGTCTATTAGAATTAAAAAAAGATAAGTATACAGGATGAGCCAGAAAGCCGTAGAGAAATAAAGTTACTTTTTTTTAATGGAACACACCCTGTATCTTACAATATTTTTGGATTTTGCATAAAATTACAATTATTTTTTATTAAGTGCATTATCAGTCTAAACCTAATAGTTTCCAAGATATCGACTATTGAAAAATGACATTCCTGACCTACGCCATAGAGCAAAACGGCTTACATGTCCCTATCTTACTTTTTTATTATTTTCTCAAAAATGCCAACTTCCGTTAAACCGGAAGTACTATATTTCCGGCTTTTGAACTACATCCAGTGTAACCGGAAGTACAAATATTGTAAGATACAGGGTGTGTTCCATTAAAAAAAAAGTAACTTTATTTCTCTACGGCTTTCTGACTCATCCTGTATACTTAATTTTTTAAAGTTCTAATAGACTATAAAAAAACCCTAAAACTTTTATCTGAAATATATTTTGCTAGCTGTTGTGCTTTAAGAAATAATAGACCGTTTTCATACATACCAACGGCCCTGTATACACTTTTATTATGCAAGTAAGCAAGTAAGCAGATCAGAGTTGCAGCACCTGATTACATCTCGTGGCAACCACATGCATCAACCCAACCAGGATAGCAAGAATTCATATAGGCTCAAACGCCGGCAAGGCGGCCCATCGCGGGCTTTAGCAACCGAAAGCTAAATATTAAAAAACAACAAACTTAAAATAAGTTCGTGTACAGAGTTGCCCCTTATCCTTCCGTCAGACCCAATCCTTAGATGCGTTTCGCCATCTAGGGCTCATCGACAAGGCTGCGGGTCTGACTTTAAGGTCCCTTACCGTTGCGGCCAGCGTTTGTTTTATAAGTAACAGGTGTTTTGTAAAATACAATTCTATGAAAAAAAAAACATCTCAAATGTACTGTTCTCCTTCTCTCCATATTCAACCAACCTGTCTCGTGTAACTTGTGGGATATTCTCTCAAACTTACGAATTCCGTATATAACACGAAGATAAGAGATTTGTACATTTTGAATTCTGAATATTTTGTGTTTGTGTTAGACAACTATCGTAGACAACATCCCCATAACTAAATACTGCGAGCTCAAGAGAAATACAGATCATTCTGTTGATCAGATCATGATGACTAGAGTGATTAACTTTAGCCGTACATAGGCGTCGAATACAATTTGAAATATGCTGTTCAAATCTTAGTGAGCTATCGAAGAAGTCCAAGGTTGCGTACATTATTGTCAATCTCTAGTGGACTGTGGAGAATCGCCTATTTTTATACAAACATTTTTCTCTATACTATTAATGTCATTTCTGGAACCAAAGAGCATTAAGCAGCATCTTTGCAACAAAATGCCTCAAGCTCTCTAAACCATTATTAATCTTTTGACACGCATCAAAAACATCCTCCTTTTTATATGATAAATATACTTGAGTATCATCTGCATAATACTGAGCCTTACAATTCTTAAGACTATTTTGAATGTTAGAAGTATAGATATAATGATAACTGATCCCTGTGGCACGCCACTGGCGAAAGGCAATTCCGACGAAATCTGCATTCCAATCCTAATATCAGTCAACCCCACATAGTGCAAAATCGCATGAAGAATCCTGTAATTCAATGTACCGAAAGCCTTGAAGAAATCCAGCAGCGCCAGCACACAAACCCTGCCATCATCTGTAAGTACCCCTAAAATTATCGTCACTAACATTTGCCAGTACAACGATGTTTTCGAAAACCTGGCTGAGTCTTAGAAAGAACCCGATATTGCTCCACATGATCTGAGAGTGGTTTATTAATAACCTTCTCCAAGACTTAAGATTAACATTGAAGACCGCTTAAATCCTTGAGATCATTTTCCATTCACAAAGGTAAACAGAGTTTTGAGGACAAAAGTTGATCACATGTGTGATGTATGGAAGAATAAAAGGACAGCAGAAAGTAATTATATTGCATTAATATCAGTAATTATATTGCACTAATATCGTCGACTCCCGTAGCGTTAGATTTGATTTGAGAAATAATGTTCGAAACATCTATTTCCGAGACCCGGTCTAATTGTCTTTAATGGCATTTGTATAATTGTCAACCGACTATTTACAGTTAACGCTAGTCTGAGGTATTGATGCTCTAAAAAAGGGTTCTTTAAGGGTTCTGGAATTTCAGGTTTGTCTCGATGAACACATTCATATTATTTTCCTAAATCGCGCCAAACATTTGATGTGGTTAATTTAGCAGTTAAAAACGTTTTTATTTCATTGGTTAAATTCCGAAGAAACTTGTAATATTCTTTATTAGCTTCCGTTTTGCTTTTTTTTCTACCTGCTCAATGCTCTGTCCCTAAGCTTAATAAGCTCCCTAACAATTTCTGACTATGGTTGAAATATTTTTAACTTACTGTTTTAGGTCGGGCTTGTAAATTCAGCAATTTGTTAAAATTGTCATTGGCACACTTAACTTTATCATTTATATTATAGATATCAAAAATATTTCGCCATGGTATTGATTATAAATCATATGCGAATTGTTGCACGTTAACATTGTTTATATCTCTAAATTCTAAATAGTTAGTTTTTTTTGGTCGGAATTAGGATTTCGCAAAAACATACTCGTATCATAGGGTTGCACTGACGTAAATAGTACACTCATTTTCAAAATACTTGCACCAGTTTGAAATTACATCTAAAAGTAAACAAAATTTTTATTCTAAAAACATATCCTTACTATTATGTATTTAATTGTTTTTTGCAGCATTTTAGAGTATGTTGACACTTACCTAATTAAAGGTTATTAGGGCAAAAAGAAAAATACCCGAAGATTTCATTGTCAAGTAACTCTATTTGTGAAAAAAATTAGATTAATCACACGTCACTATTTTCAGTACCTTGTATTGCCACCCATACTTTGTAGCAAGACATAAACATGTCTGTGCATGCCTCGTATGAGGTGATGTAAAGGTATTCTTCAGGAATGTTATTCCATTCCCCAGAAGTGGCTACAATGAGCGCCTGAGCGTTCATAGGTGGGTTCAAACGATGACGAATCGATCTAGACAAGTAGTCCCAGACATGCTCGATGAGATTAATGTCCGGAGAAAGAGGTGGTCACTTTAATCTGTCAATTCCGCCCTCCCGAAGAAACGATTTGGACGAGCGTTATCGTCCATAAAGATAAAATTGAGACCTGCTTCGTCTCGAATTGGTTGCACAATGGGCCGAGGGATGAGATCCATATAAATTTGGCCGGTCATAGTGCCAGGAACATGAACCAAAGGGGTTCTTCTTCCATACATGAATCCCCCCGAGACATAACACTCCCGCCTTCAAATGGTACCACTTCTCTGGCAAAAGGAAGTCGGTATTATGCTCCCCGTTCTCTCCAGACTCGACATCGACGATCGTCACTAACCAATCCAATCCTTGTCTCATCTAAGAACATAACATTTGACCATTGAGGCAAAAGCCAGTTTTAGTGACCACGAGCCCATTCTAACCGCGACCGTCTATGTCTAGGTAACAACCTTGGAACTCGTAGAGGTCTTCTAGACAGCAAACCCGAGGCAATGATGCGTCTTCTAATTGTGGCATTAGAAACGACTTGGTGGTATATATGCTGGAATTGCCATCGAAGACTGCTGACTGTTACAAATCTATTTCTCCGAGTCACCTGGGCTACATATCGGTCTTGTCTTTCGTTTGTAACTCTTGGACGCCCACTTCGAGGTCTACTTTCCACAGAACCCGTCTCAATGCGGCTTTGAATGGTCCGAGTAACCGTAATGTGGTAACAGCCTAATCTATCGGCTATTTGATAGGCCTTCTTCATTCGCGAACGAATTTCATTACAACGCGGATTTCCAGGCATCGTTAAGGCGATTTTTCAACACTGTTTATCTTAAACGACACGTACAAAACTGCATATTTTGCTTTACGATTGTGATACGGATTAATGTGCTCCGTTTTTTGGGATGTTTTTTAATTTTTTGTAAAAAAACATTACGAAGTAAATATCTACACTGCTAAAATTCAAATAAAAATTAAATAAATAAAAATAAATATTTTTTGTTTTAAAGGGTGGTGCACGACTTTTGAAAATGAGTGTATATCTCGAACATTGAACTATTAGGTGAAATGTTTTCTATCTACCTAGTACATCTAATTTCTCAGATGTTTACTTGTTATCTTAATATAATATATTACGAAAAAATAATTAAGTTTTACTTAAAGAAGAGAGAGGACGTCAGCAGACAAATATTGCCCTGTGAGTTCCTCTAGTAGTAATATATTTATGTTTGCAACGATTTTTAGGTTCGGTACCCTGAACATGAATGCAACTTTCGATCCTTACAGCCCAGATTAATACATAAAACCTATACAAACACAAAAATAAACAATTTTTTTTTAAATACAAAATGTAACACGTTACCAACGAGAAATACTTGCTCTTGGGCAAGGGCGTATTTAGAAAAGTTTGTTGGGGGAAGGGAGGTAATAAGTATAGACGAAAGGCTCCCGCAGACCAAGCTTTTTTGGACTCCGCCCATTTTCACAAATTTAGTCAATAATGTATACAGGGTGTCTTTGAAATGAGTGTACAACGCTTAACTACAAATTACTTAACAAAAATAAGGCGATCTAGGCAAACGTACCTATATGCAATGTTGCTTCGTTCTCAAATTAAATCCGTTTTTTTGGAATAATTTCTAAACGCGTTTATCGATTTTCAATTATTTTGAGACTAAGAATTACTATTATTATTGTCGTGTTTGGACGCAAACGCGATCTTTTTTTAATGCCTGGAAATTTAAAAATGGCGCGTGATTCGTAAATATAAGTGTGTATTTTTGTTACCCCCTGTACAAATTACTTCGATTGTTTCTCTGGCACTAGCTGACTTCATTTTGAAACATTTTTTTTGTCTCTCATAAGATTTTCGCCAGACATACAGTTTCTCTTCAAAAAAATTATTTACGATACCTCATCATTGCTGCTATTCGGAAAAATGATACAATGTTTACTAGGCAATAGTAAAATAAATCTTGACATACCGATAGTGTTTACTTGTTGTTGGCGTTGAGCGGAGTCGAGTTTACTGTAAATTAAATATTTATTATTGGTCCTTTATAAGGGAACAATATTCTATCGCTGAGAAGGTTGACATGGTTCTGGTATATAGATTATGTAAGAGAAATAGACTATGAGTGTCAGAGTCTATCGTGGCAAATATCCAGACCGCAGAATTCCGAACCATCAAACTTTCGCGAATATTGAGAGGCAATTTAGGGAAGCTGGCAGTTTTAATGGAAATAATGTTTTCCATAAGATATTCCGCGGTCTGGATATTTGTCACGATAGATTCTGATACTCCATCGTTCATTTCTCTTACATAATCCATATACTAAAAGCATGTCAACCTTCTCAGCGATAGAATAATGTTCCATTTTGAAGGACCAATTCAATTTACAATAAACTCCACTCCGCTGAACACCAACAACAAGTAAACACTATCGGTATGTCAGATTTATTTTACTTTTGCCTAGTAAACAAATAAAAAACAATTTTTGTATCATCGCGTTTGCGCCAAAACACGCCAATAATAGTAGGAATCTTAGTCTCAAAATTAGTAAAAATCGATAAAGGCGTTTAGAAATTATTCCGACAAAACGATATTAATTTGAGAACTTTAGCGCTCTATAGCGCAAAAACGAAGCAACATTGCATGTAGGTAAGTTTGCCTAGATCGCCTTATTTTTGGTTAATGTATAGTAAATAGCAGTCAGTCATATCTATGTGTTTGAAAATTAATTTTTGAAAAGAGTAATTGTCCTTATATTATAATTTTTTAAATCATTATATTCTCCTTACCTCCCCCTCCCCCGATAAATACGCCCTTGTCTTGGGCGAAATTGCACACGAATATGTTTGACAGTTAAGAAGGATGTAATGTATACAAATTACGTAAAATTAGTTGTAATATTCATGGAAGCAAGTAAAATTGTGTACAATCCAAACATCTTTGTGTGTGTATTATGTATAGGTGTGATGGAATTATCTAAAATCTATAGACGGCAGATAAAATGTGTATTCTAGATTGGTTCGCCGCTACGTAAAGTCTTTATTTATTTCAGGTTCCACATATTAAGCTGTAATTATTACCCAGTGCACGAGAAGTCTTACATTTTGTAACTAGTTATGAAAAGTAACATATCTTGTAACTGGTTGCATAAAGTAACTGTAGATATTAGATTTCTACAGGATTTTCAAGAAATTCATTATTTGATTAAACTGTAAAAACTTTCGGATGAATCACTTTGTGAAACACAACTGTTTAACTTTATTCGCTACGCAAAATAAGTTATTTCGCAACTGGTTGCATAAATAAGGACAAATAAATGTTACGTTCTACCACAGAAAATATAGCCACGCAGCGCAGCTATAATTCCTGTGGCTTTACTTTATAAAAATTGTATACCTTCTAGGTCGATGACTGAATCAAAGTAGCAATATACTTATATAAATTCTTATCGTTTCACTTGATTTTTTTAGCATACTCTGCGTACCGATTTTAAAGCTGTTTCACATTGGGATTTCGGAATAGCATTCCAGAATCCAATATATGCGCACCTGTAAGGAACGTGTATTTAAATGAAACCGTTTTACACTGCGATTCTAAAGAATTTCGCAGCGATTCCATCGGCGGCGACTTGAATGCGAGCGGTATTCTCTAGCGCTACTGGATCCGATTCAAATTCGACCGCTGATGACAATTCTCGTTAAAACCCATGTGTTTATAGTTCGCCACACAAGCTGCAACGCCTTAAGGTAGACTTTCGATAGACGCGGCTGCGACTTAATGCGGCTGTGGCTGGCGACCAACGCGATCTGTCGCATCTGTACCCCCTTTCCGAGATATGCGTCTTTGTGCGGCCACGACCGCACGATTCTGGTTTATCAACAGTTGTTTCGCGAATTTTCAGGGCTGAAACTTTATTCAAAGTGTATTATAATGCATTCTAAAAAGTTAAGGTACTGCAAGTTATTACATAGGTGCTATAAGGAAAACAATAACTCCAGAGGAACATTTTTTTATTACTTTAAGGTACTTAAGGCTTTACAAAACTAGAGTAATACGATGTAAAGATATTATAAATATGATTTGATATCTGTGCATCCTGTAAGGGAACTCTCATTGCGAGAATACGGACTGCCTATAGATGAGTTTTAAATTACAAAAATATAATAGTAATAAAATACAAATAGTGCGAAAACACGTGCGACCAACACGACCTGCTTCTAGAGTAGTTGAGTCGTACGGCCGCATTGGTCGTATCTGTCGCACTCGTCGCGGTCGGATGCCTTTAAAGGAGATATATGTAAATGCATTAAATCGGTAGACACACGACCGGCCGCATAGCCGGATCAGTTGCAAGAGTCGCATTGGTCGCGAGCATCGAAAGTCTACCTTAAAGGCGTTGCAGTTTATGTGGCGAACTATAAACACATCGATTTTAACGGGAATTGTCATCAGCGGTCGAATTTGAACCGGATCCAGTAGCGCTAGAGAATACTGCTCGCATTCAAGTCGCCGCGCGAAAGGGTAGACTTTCGATGGTCGCGATTACGTGGTATATTTCCTTAATTGCTGTTTTCTTTGTTTCAATCGCCAAAGTAAAATTAAATCATCATCAATTCTCGTTCCTCCCCCAGTAATAACTTGCAGTACCTTAACTTTTTAGAATGCATTATAATATACTTTTAAAAATGAAACCCTGGAAAGTCGCGAAACAACAGATAATAAACCATAATCGTGCGGGTCGTGACTGCACAAAGTCGCATACCTCGGAAAGGGGTACAGATGTATGTACAATATAAAAACAAATGCCTATTGACTTATTGGCACTTAGTGCCCTAGCTTGACTTTGAATAACCTTTTATATATTTATTTGTTCCACAAACATCAACGCTTAAATACAACAATTATAAATTAATTACAACTTTAAACTCCGGCAATGCCTGTAAAGTTTTTGAAGGTCTCGAGATGTACGTAGTATCCCCACTAATTCAATATCATATACGATAAAAAGAGACAAAACCATTAGTAAGGGACAGATATCCCCGCTGATTGCTTGATTTCGGCATTTCCCCGCCGCTTTAAGAATATGGAATGTAAAAGGGAAAAATCAACGGGATATATGTTACAGGGTATACAATATACAGGGATATGCATACGTCTAATTATTTTAAGTAATATATTTGAATTATATACAAATTAATATTCCATGGAAATTTTTTTTTCTGACTCCTTTCGTAGCTTACCAGCCGTGTGGCGAACTTTATTGGAGAGCGCTCACACTGCGATGTATTATCTTAATTATCTGTGCTGCGATTATTTTCTATACATTCCGAATGCAGAGGCGTCCCCGCGTCGTCAGTGGTTGAATTGTTGTCAAGAGTACGGAAGGGTAAACATAAACGCACTAATTTTGGCATGATGTTCCAGGCAAATGCTTTGCTGCACAGTTTGCAGAGATTGGTCGTCATTCTTCTTTTTGGGGCTGGACAGGTGGCACAATTGGTTCGACATGATCACTACACAAGTATTTTGATTTTTCCCTTCAAAATTACAAAAAATAGTCACTAAAATGATATTCGCTTCTAAAATAACTAATTTTGATTTTTTCTTCGGCACAAAAAACTTCTCTTCCTCACTGTCGTCACTTCCATTTTCGGACGGACAATACTTACTTCCCAAGTCTACAAATGGTTCCTCGCCTAGGTGATCTTCTTCACTCCTCTCATTACAACTTTCGTTACTATAATTGACGTCATCATTAGATAAGAAGCTAAGATCGGCAGCTACTTCTTTTAGCTCGCCTAGCCGTAGAGGCTTAGTATCTTCCCATTTTCTTTCACATAATATTATAATTACTACGTCACAAAAATCAAAAAGTTGTTCTACATTTATTGTATTTTAACAATTACCCAAAGACTAAGCTTTCGTAAATTTTACGACGGTGCGCTAGTGATTTGCACCTAAGCAACCTCAAGACCCACCCATATACTAACTACTTAGACCACGTCACCCATCTTGAGATTAGATAGCTGCTGTAGCACCTCCTAATTCGCCTTTCCGACATAACGCAAAATTTCAAATCACCCGTCGTAAAATTTACCATGCCTGACGTTCTAGGGTTAAACAAAGTTTTTCTTCGGGTGGAGGACACTTCCCTGACACTGCATTTTCTGCTGCACTGCTCGCCACGACTGCGAAAAGAATACTCGATGGTCGACGTCTATGACAAAAGCTTCAGAGGTGAGAATGCGCTTTGAGAATCTTAATTCCCAAATCCGATTCAAAAATGCGACTCCCGAATCCTAATGTGGAACGGCTCTTACATAAATTACACAGCCCGACATGAATCGAGGATTCTTATGTCTCATTTATCGAGTTCCGTAAAAATTTAAAATATTACCGGTAAACATCTCAGTAAAATAATATATTATTCATAATTCTATCTCATTGATAAGAATTACTGGGGGCAAATAACATGGCGTTCACCACTACCTTTCTGTTTTGATTTTTATATCTATAGTGACTTCTTTGCGCATGAATAAGAATAATGCAAAACACCCTCCATATTGGAAAATTACCGTTTTTTTTTTAAATGGGTATGCCTTTTCGTTTATTAGGAACTATAAATTGTAAATAAAACTTGTATAGTTGTATATATTGTTTTGTATCATTTTTTTGTAAGACAATTTGTAATAGTTTTATAGACCTTACTAATAGTAAAAATTAGACTTAGTGTTTAGCGTACCTATTCGTGTAGATATTTATTGTTTAATTTTTGTTATTTATTTGAAATAAAAGATATAACTAACTATTTGGTTTCATTTCAATGGAACGGCGTAAATATATTTCTTTAACTGGCCAGAAAATTGCATTTTACAGGACCAGGCCGCACGGAAAGTAAGCAAAAAGAGTATGTATACTCTTTGCAAAACAATTTTCGTTGCATGGCATACCCTTCAAGTGACCTCAGTTATCGGCAGTATTGCCAGCTTGTAACCAAAATAACCGAGTAAGGAAATTACACTTTTTTTTTCATAATAATGCAAGATAAATTTACAAAAATAAACACAAATTTATTTATTTTATTTTTAACATCTTCCAGGATGGCAATATAAACCTAAATTGTATTGGAATAGTCATGTGACTTTATTGTTACTTTTTTATATATATGCTTTGGTTATTAATCTATTTTATTATTCCGTATTTTTATAAAAGTAGGTGAGGAAAAAATGTACCTAAAATTACAAGTAGGTAATGCTTATTTAAAGACCAATTTTTTTGGTTTCTGGGTTTCAATATTAAGAATAATTAAAATAATAATACAAAGATGGATCATCAATCATCCTTCAAATTACTTGAATCACTCGTTTTATTTACTTAATAACAATAAATCAATAATAATTGGTCAAATGTTCAGTCTATCTAATACATGTTCTCTAACATACCATTTTAATATCTCGCTTTCTGTATGCCGAATTGAATATTTCCAAACATTAGGAGTAGCAGTATGCAATGATTCTTTCCACATATTCATACAGTCAGTTTCTGTACTACCATCTCGGCCAATATGTTTGTTTAATTTTAGTAGTTGACCATTCCTGAATTGCAGCTTTATTTCACGACGTATTAGATATTTTTGTTAACAGCATGCTATGGTATGGAGCGTTGTCTATTACAATCACAGATGACTTTGTTAAATTTTTCAATCATTCATTTTAGAACCATTGTAAAAAATTTTGCTGATTCATTTCTCCATGGTAGTCAATCAGCTTAGTTCTAGAAGAAAGAATTGCTTTTGTATCCTCAACAAAATCATCTTCATTCCCAGCCTGAAGTATTATGTACCTAGAAAACTATGTTTTACCTAGGTAAATTTTCCATAGTTTACCTATATATTTGTTTGCTGGATAATAGGGGAAAGACGCCTATGATGGCATGCAGAGCATATTTCCGAACGTATCCATTTTACCTCGGCAAATGACACCGAAATACGTGAACATAGTTCGCTTTATGGTTGTGTTAAGACCTGATGCTTGTTTTGTTGCATTGCTAACTAAAATAATTTGTAGATAAGTAGCGAAGTAATATTAGCCACTTTTAAAATCAAAGTTTAACTTGTTATATATTAAATAAACATATGATATTTGCATGCTTATACTTATTGAATGTTGTGCGTATATTGTCGTATTTATTTAGAGGTTATGTATTTGTAAGCTATTTATTGTGATGCAACTTAAATATTGGATTATACCTATAATGGCATACTTACTGACTTCCCATGATGGCATAGGTATGTCATCATAGCATAAGTATGCCATCATAAGGACCTAAATATATTAACTGAAAATAGATATTCTTACAGATATGCCTCATGATAAGACAAATAAACGGATTAGACAAAAGTGGGATAAGAGAGCTATGCAGGAAGCAATAAATGCGATAAAGGAAAAGAAAATGGGTTCGCAGTTAGCCGCTAAAACATATAATGTTCCTGCGACAACATTACGTAGAAGAAGTAAAAGGACGACTCTTCGAAGGGAGATTTAGGAGGTCGTAGAACAATATTGCCACGGTAAGCAGAAGAAGAGCTAGTAAAACACATTCATGACGTATTTTTCTTCATTAGAAGCCACTTTGCGTGAAAACAATTTTTCACCTGAAGACATATTTAATGTTGATGAGTCAGGGTTGAGCACGGTGCAAAAGAGACCGCAAAATATTTTTGCAGCAAATGGGCGCAAACAGGTTGGTACTCTCAGCAGCTCTGAACGAGGTAGACATATGACGGTGGTATATGCAATGAATGCAATTGAAACTTTTATACCACCTGTTTTAATTTTTTTCCGAAAGAGGTTCAAGAATGAACTAATGGACGATGTACCAATCGGAAGCAAAGTATTTTGTCAGGAAAAGGGATGGATGAGTAGTGAGCTCTTCTTAAAATATCTTCAGCACTTTGCACAATATTTCAAACCATCCAATAATTACAAAGTTCTTTTGCTGTTGGAGAATGGTGACAGATTTTCAATTAACTGGTCTTTTTAAAAACGCATATTTAAAAAGTGCTACACCAGCCAATGCTATACATGCTTTTGACACCACACGAATAGCTCCATTTAATCCAGAAGTTTTTAAGGACTGGATGTTTGCGCCATCATTAACCACGAATAAACCTATTGATCAACAAAGAGATAATGATCAGCCATTGCAAGATAAAAATATAGAGCAGGTCCTTGAGCAATCAGACCTCCAGAGTGAGAACAATAAGCGGCCCAAAAACTTATTCATAAACGTGGACAAAGAAACGCATGTTAAGTTGTACGAATCTTCTTTGACCAAAGAGATATGTTGCAGCATTGCTGAATTATCACCTCTTCCTGTAGCTGCTTGAACATTTGGAAATTAGAAAGAAAGAAAACGTGAGAAGAGCGGAATACTAAATTTAACACCTGACATTATGGAGATGAAACAGAAAGAAGAAGAAAAGGCAGTAATTGAGAGAAGAAAATTAGCAAGAAGGGTGAAGAAGAAAATTGTCGTAAGAGAAAGTAGCAGTGGAGAGGACAAAGGTGGATATTATTGGAATGATATAGAGGATGATGAATCTGACGTGGGATGTTTATATTGCAACGACTTTTACTCACAATCGCGAACTACAGAGATGTGGATCCGGTGCCAACAGTGCCGTTCATGGTGTCACACTGAATGTGCTGCTGTAGCAAAAAACACTAAACACTTCGTCTGCGAGTTATTTTAAAACCCCGAAAATCTTTTAAGGGCTTAAAAATGTATAACTTTTTAAACAAAAATTGTTTGATTATGAAAATATAGGAATATTGGTAGGTTGTATATTTTACTAGGGTATGCCATCATAGGTAATGGTTGTTGCCTATGATGGCATACATTTCAAAAGTTGAAAGTAGATCTTAAAAAAATAAAAATATCCTAAATGTTTTGGCTATTTACCAATGACTAAGTTGCAATACATAACCACTAAAAATTGGTCAAACGTTTGGGATAAAAAAAATTATTGCACTTCAAAATTAAGTATGCTATCATAGGCGAGTTTCCCCTAGCTTTTACCATCAACTTTAGTAGATCTAACACTTTTTTTATTTTCATCTTGCAAAGATCAGCCAATGGAGCCATTCTGAAAAATTCACGTTTCATCCAACAAAACAAATTGGATGCTTCTTTTTCTTTCATATATTATTTCAGAAACGCTAGTCGTTTGAAAGCTAAATGGGAAAGTTACATAAGCCCTCGGCTCGGTTCATCTTTTTTTCCATCCGAAGCCTATTTCCTTTAAGAGACCTCTTAAAGAGTTAGGACAACCATCAAACAGTTGTCTATATTTTAATTTCTTACTTGAAGTTCTCAAAGTTACATGATGTTCTAAAAAAGTTGCGGCTTAAGCATAACCAATGTAAAATATAGTTTTTGAATAATTCAACTTGTTTCTTACATTCCGTTACAACTTATATCAAATCTTGACACATTTACAACCCTCTTTGCATGAGAACGTTTCTTTTTAGGTAATTTTAACAATTTATTTTCCTTAACTGTTGTTAAAACTGTTTAAAAACTCTTTAAAGTTTTAGCTGCTGTCAAGGTAACAATGGGCCATTGTTGCTAAGTTCTTCCTGAAAATAGCTATTAGGGAAGCTAAGTTATGTGAAGAGAATACCGAGGATGTTCCCACAGAAGCTGCCAATACAGCATTTTTATCCTAGCTTATAAATATATGTAAATCTTGTTTAATTGTCATTCTTCTCTTTATATCTTGTACCTTTAACACTGAATAAATTGTTTTTTAAAAACGGTTTTTCGACTTTGTAAAATTTAACTGGCGCAGTCGGTAGGATTAGTGCAGTTTTCGGTTCGAATTAATTCACGGCATCGGGTCCGGTTCGATCGCAGAGAACGTGGATTTTAATCCTTTGGCATTGATCCTTAAAGAACCTCAACGCAGAGTCAGCAGTGTCCATCAGGCCAAGACGAGAGGAGAGTCACCGTGCAGACAGGAGGACGTTGGTAAGCCAAGTGTTTATCCTGTTTTTCACATTTTCCCTGTTTAGGAAAACCTCGTAGGTTAGTTTTCAGGATCGTCCCCGAATAGGCCGTATCCTGTAGTTTTAAGTGAAAATAAAGAAAAATTTTGAATCAAAGAGAAATTGCAAAAATAATTTTTCAAATATTATTATTGATAAACTATCGTTTTACTATTATTTAAGTGAAATTATTTTAAGAAAAAGTATTTATATCTACTTTTTTATTATTTACAGCCGCAGGCTATATTATAGTTTTATGAGCGAAAATAACGAAATTGACGTAGATCAACACGTTTGTGATTTTTTTAAGAAACTTTCAATAAAACCTAAAAAACCAAAAATGGCAAATGCGCAAGAGCAACCACAGGTTGTTGCCCCTCAAACTTCTAATTTAAGTATGTTGAAAATGTACGTAGATATTATCCCCAACTATGACGGTGATGCAATCACCTTATCAAGTTTTATTTCTGCTTGTGACTTTATACAAACGACCTATGGTCAAACTAACGATCCGATTTTAAAAAATTATCTAATACGCGTAATCCAAACCAAATTAATTGGTAGAGCTCAATTGTTAGTAGGTTGTCGTAATGAATTAAATAATTGGAACTTAATTAAATATGCTCTTCAAAATTGTTTCGGAGATAATAGAAGCTTAGAATGTTTAGAGCAGGATCTCTTTTTGGCTAGACCAAACAAAGGTGAAAGCATTTTAGATTTCGCTCGACGTTTACAAATTTTAAGGAGTCAACTTGCCCAAAATTTAACATTAATACCCGAGGCTACTATTCCAAGTCAAACCAAAATAATTTATCTAACTCAATACGAAAAAATTACTTTACGGACTTTTATTCGTAGCATTAACGGGCCATTGCAAAGCATAATACGTTTACGAAATCCCACAAATTTAGAGACCGCAATAACACTAATCACCGAAGAAGAGAATTTTCAGTATACGCAAAATTTATTTAGGGCTCCGCCACAAAGTGAGCATAAGAATTCACAACAAACCTATGTATCTAACCAAAACTTTACGCGTAGACCACAAAATCAGCTGAACTACAGATCAGCTGTACCAAAATCCAATCAACCGATTAATAACAGATATCAAAATAATTATTTCCCAAATAATCAATATTATAATAATAACTATCAAAATCATAGATTTCCTAGTCAACCAATAAATATACAACCCAGAGATTTTCCGCCGAGACGCTTCCCTACTAATAGAGAAGTATTTGGACCACCAAAAAATGTTTTTAAGCCTACAGGGCAAGTGCCAAATACTAAACCCGAACCTATGTCAACAACTTCTAGAAATCCAACAGTAAGACAACCCTATCAAGGAAATAACCAAAATAATCAGTTTAGAGCAAACGGTCCTCGTAATTTTGTATCACAAGAATTATTTCAAATCGAAAATCATGGCGATAACTCAGAAAATATCGAAATCGAACAAAATAATGAGGCCGCAGGCCAAACTTCACAAATATTATTTGAAACTGAAGAACCCGAATTTTACGAATACCACGGAGAAGACTATTTTAACGCGAAACCTAATAATGAACCTTACGATGGTTTTGGCGACCCAATCGATCATTACGAAAATTTTCAGAACACGGGCCTAAACAACGATCGGATATAACCTTTACCGAAATGCATACAGAAATAAATAGCAATTTACCATATATTCAAATCCAGAATCCACCTATGAAACTTCTTATTGACACCGGTTGTTCTCAATCCATGTTGCGACCAATAATTGCCGAAAAATACTTCCCCGAAAAAATATTCACTTTCCCAAGTAAAATAAGAACAGGAATAGGCGAAAAAATTGTACGTTTCAAGGCAAATATTCCTGCACCAAAAGAATTAAAAACTAACGAAAATATTATTTTTACTTTGTTTGATTTTCATACATTTTTCGATGGCATATTAGGTCTAAGTGAAATTCAAAAACTTAACTTTATTATTGATTTTAAAAATAATTGTTTAATAAATCAACAAACTAAAATTCCCATACTGTACCCCAATTCGCAGAACGAAACATTTACAATTTGCATTAATTCTCACGAAGTAGCCTCAGTTCAAGTTCGCGTATCTGTTTACAACGGTGATATTATAATTCCCGAATGTAATAGGAATAATCTTTATTTCCCCGAAACCTTGACCGTGGCAAAGCAAGGTATTGCGAAAACGGAAATTTATAATTTTTCTGACGAAAGCGTAACTTTAAACCTCTCAGAACCTATACAAGTAATTCCGTTCCCAGACGTGAAAAAGGAGAACTTTGAATTTTTTCACATAGAAAACTTCTTACCTAATTATAAAAAACCAACAAAAAATGAAATAAATATAACCGATATTTCCAAATTAATTCGTATAGATCATTTAAACAAAGAAGAACAGAACGAAATATTAAAGCTATGTCGTGAATTCTCTGATATTTTTCATAAAAACAACGAAAAACTAACTTTTGCAAATAATGTTAAGCACGAAATCAAAACAACCGATGAAATCCCGATACATACAAGATCTTATCGATACCCATTTGTTCACAAAAAAGAAGTGCAAGAACAAATAAATAAACTATTAGACGACGGTATAATTCGCCCAAGTCACAGCCCATGGTCAAGCCCAATTTGGATCGTACCTAAGAAATTAGACGCCAGTGGCAAACAAAAATGGAGAATGGTCTGTGATTATCGAAAAATCAACGAAAAAACTCTCGACGATCGCTACCCTTTACCCAACATAACCGATATATTAGATAAGTTAGGTAGATGCACTTATTTTTCAACCCTTGACCTTGCGTCAGGTTTTCATCAAATTGAGATGGATCCCGTTTCTATAGAAAAAACCGCCTTTAATATCGAAAACGGGCATTACGAATACGTAAGAATGCCATTTGGGCTTAAAAACGCCCCCGCGACCTTCCAAAGGGTGATGGATAACGTTTTAAAAGACCTGCAGGGCACCATATGTCTTGTATATATGGATGATGTTATCATTTTTTCAGCTAGTTTGGAAGAACATATAAAAAATATTAAAGCAATTTTTACACGGTTGCGTGAAGCGCGACTTAAAATACAACTCGATAAATCGGAGTTTTTACGAAAAGACGTCGAATTTTTAGGACACGTGATAACAGCTGAAGGTATTAAGCCAAATCCGCGAAAAATTGAAGCAATTAAAAAATTTCCCATACCAAAAACGGTAAAAGAAATAAAATCATTTTTAGGTCTTTTAGGCTATTACCGCCGATTTATTAAAAATTTTGCAAAATTGACGAAACCCTTCACTAAATGTCTAAAGAAAGGCGAAACTATCGAACACGACTCGGAATTTATAGAAACATTTGAAATTTGTAAAAATATTCTTTGCAATGACCCTATTCTGCAATATCCTGATTTCGAAAAACCTTTTAATCTAACATGTGACGCATCGAATTTCGCTATTGGTTGTGTATTAAGTCAGGGAAAAATAGGAAGTGATCTTCCAATCGGATACGCATCTCGCACATTAAATCCAGCCGAGATCAATTATAGTACCATTGAAAAAGAATTACTTGCAATCGTATGGGGCGCAAAATATTTTAGGCCATATTTATTTGGAAGAAAATTCACCATAGTCAGTGACCATAAGCCACTACAATGGTTATTTAGTCTTAAAGAGTCCAATTCTCGCTTAGTAAGATGGCGACTTAAGCTTGAGGAGTACAACTATGAAATTGTTTATAAAAAAGGTACGCAGAATACAAACGCAGACGCTCTCTCTCGCGTTGAAATCCATATGACTGAAAATGAATCGTTAATAGGTAACCCAGGCGAAATTGATACAGAGATCGATCAATATCTGCAAACCAATACTGATCCACCAGTGACAGTTGAAGATTTAGATAAATTAGATCAAATCTTTAACGTTAACCAACCACCATTAAATGACTATAATGAAATATTACAACTACCCGACGCGCGAGAACCTGACGAAAACGAAACGGTTCATTCTGCTTTTGAAAATCCCATACTTGACATACCCTACACAGAAAATGCAGTAAATTACTATACCAATCAAATAGTTATTAGCTATAAAAAAGCCAATACCTATCATGTAATTAATTCAAATCCTTTCGAAATAAAACACCGAAAAGTTGTTAACCTAACCCAAAATTTTGAACGTGAAATAATCAAATTTTTCAAGGAACACGTTGATCCGAAAAAACTACATTGTATATATCTACAAAACTCGGATATTGATTTGTTGCCTAAATTAAGTACTATACTCTCCAAGACGTTCAAAAACCATTCATATAGTTTACTAATTTCCAAGAAAATAATGACTGATGTCACCGACGAACAACGAAGAAAAGAGTTACTTACACATTATCACGAAAAAACATGTCACCGCGGAATCAATGAAGTTTTAGCCGATCTTAAAACATTATACTTTTGGCCGGGTATGAAGACCGATATTACCGAATATATTAACAATTGCGAAATTTGCCAACAAGCAAAATATGATAGACACCCACCAAGAATTAAATTTGCTTTAACGCCAACTCCTTCAGAGCCACTAGAATCTATTCACGCAGACACATTCCAAATCTTAAATACAAAATTTCTCACAATAATTGATGTTTTTTCTCGATACGCACAAGCGTACCCCCTTGAACCCGCTTGTACCGCCAAAGTTGTCCTCGATAGACTTATAAATTTCATAACACATTTTGGTGTACCACATCAGATTACTTGCGATAATGGACCAGAGTTTAAAACATCATTTCTAACAGACTTTTGTAAGTTACACAAAATTAATTTACATTTTACCACCCCCGGAAATTCCAATAGCAACAGCCCTGTCGAACGTCTTCATTCTATTCTTTTAGATAACTTCAGAGTAATGAAGCTAAAAGATCCAAAATTAAGTATAAAAAAAACTATGCAGTACGCAGTTCTTGGATATAATAATTCTGTTCATAGTGTCACCAAACAAAAACCATTTGACGTAATTAACGGACGCTTAAAATCAATCGATCCATTCGATTTAACCGATGAATTGATTCTAAATCAATTTATAATAGATAGGCGCGAAAGACTTAAACATTTGTATAATCAAATACACCAAACCTCGCTTAGTATTAGTTAAAGAGGATTTAAGAAACAAAATAAAAACATCCAAAGACAGACTTATTCATAAATCTAAGGTCACAAGACCCCGGACTAATAAATCTTCTTTTTCACAGGAAAAAGGCAACGACTCGCATCATGACACTGACCAACCTCAACCTAGTTGTAGTTATGCTCGTGACGATGTCGACTCTAACAATTTGCAATGATATCAGTATTACCGAGATAAAATCTCCCTTACTCCCATTTCATTTAGGAAAAGCCCGAGTAATTGAGAGCAAGCATACTTTTATTCATTTTATTGAAATATATCATATTAAAAGTCAGTTAAAAAATATCGATAAGTTTTACCAAATAATGGAATTTAGTCTTAATGAATCTAGTTATAGAAATAACATTGCGCTTTTACGTAATCTGCTTATACACGCTAAACACTTAATATTAAATGTAAAAACTAAGATTAATAATATTACACCGCATAAACGCGAAAAACGAGGTTTACTAAATGTTGTAGGTAAAGCCCATAAATGGCTTTTTGGCACCTTAGATAGTGATGATGGCGAAAGATTTGATAATGCTATCTCTATTTTAGAAAAGAACCAAAATTCTGTAGACCACGAAATTTCTCTTCAAACATCTCTAACAAAAGGGCTTATTAATAACTATAATAAAACTATCACTCTCCTTAGCTTCAACCAAGATTTAATTAAACGTAGATTGCAATTTTTCCAATTTGATGTTAATAAAACAATTGATGACATTTCAGCATACTTAAGAGCCCAAAACACTATACATGAAATAATATTGAACTGCCAAAATTTAATTACATTTTTAGATAATCTAGAAAACTCACTTATGTTTGCAAAAATAAATACGTTACATAGTGCAGTAATTTCAGCTTCAGAGTTAAGTAATGTAGTAGATTACATGTCTGGACTATATATTGATGACAAAATTGTTAGGTTTAAAAATACTATTTCTTACTATCACTTATGCGGTCTTCAAGTTAGTTATTCAAATGATAGAATTATTTTTGCAATTCAATTTCCAATATTAATTAACGAGGTTTTCGACAACTTTCACCTTCTCCCAATTCCCGTTAACCACTCAATAATTATTCCAAATTATCCTTACCTAATACTTGGCACCAATCAACTACAAGAAGACTATGAGGACTGCCCTAGCATCGAAGACATCTACATATGCCAAAACCGATTAAAACCACTGTTCAATGATTGCATCGTATCGATGATCCGTGACGCTGAAAATCGAAACTGTCATGCAGCAAACGTCCACCTACCAAAACCAATCATAAAAACCGTTACAAGTAAACACATGGTTATTATTCCCACCGAAAAACCACTAAAAATATTTAAAAAATGCCGATCCAATGGAGAATATATATTTATTAAGAAGCCCAGCTTAATCGAACTTCCAATCAATTGTGAAATCAAAGCAATGGATCTCCAACTCTACAACAAAGAAGAGGAAATAAAAGGAAATCCACTTAACCTGCCCGAAATAAGAATCCAAGAGGACAAGACGCCATATTTGCAACACAACCCAATCAATATTCAATCAATCGACATTGACGAAATCCACAGGCTGCCAGAAAAATCATTACTGATTAAAGCCCCGGAGAAGTACAAAATTCACCCTATCGGTTGGAGTTTTATGAGCATCGTCGCTACGCTAGCACTAATAGCTTTTACGTGCTTTATATTAGTGAAGATTTATTACAAGAAATACTTGAAGTCAGAAACCAATCAAACCAATCAGCCCAATCAATGATAAACAGAAAACATACCATCCCTTATGTTTTCTTCCTAAGGAGGGAGGAGTTATGTGAAGAGAATACCGAGGATGTTCCCACAGAAGCTGCCAATACAGCATTTTTATCCTAGCTTATAAATATATGTAAATCTTGTTTAATTGTCATTCTTCTCTTTATATCTTGTACTTGTAACACTGAATAAATTGTTTTTTAAAAACGGTTTTTCGACTTTGTAAAATTTAACTGGAACATGATGACTAAAATTTAAAAATTAGGTTGTTGTATTGTACATAGTAGATTTTTTTTATAAATATTAATATTTATTCCAATTTATCTATTTTCATATTATTCTTACTTCCAAACTTTATTTACTTAATGTTAGAATAATTAATATCTCAATTATCTGCCTATCTCTATAATTATAATCAAGTGTAATTGTTATACTTTTATTCTAATAAACTACCTGAAGTAACGCCACTACATTACTACATTACTTTCATTCACCAAACTCGTCTTTCTATTGTTTCCAAATTAGGGTGATCCTAATTTAGGACCGATTCGGGGTATGTAGTGCGTAAGTATCTGAAATACGGAATTTTTAAAAACTATCATTGCAATTCAAGTGAAATTTACAATGCACCCTTTAAATTGTTCACCCTGCTTAATGAATGGTTCCTGTCATTGCAAATTTACATTTTATTACTCTCTGGCATTAAGCAACATAGTATAAATTGCTAATTTAAACAATTTTGTATCATTAATGATGACAAAGGTGCCCATGGTGGACCCTTAATTTAGATCAGCCTGTATATGTTCGATACAACATCAGTGATTATTTATTTACACATTGCAGCAATTTATTCTTCTTTAAGCGATTACGTCTGTCGATGTTAAAATATTTACAAAACGATCTTTTATTTCTTTAATTGCATGCCAGAACCTTTTCAAAAATTGCATTTTAAGCGAAACTATGTCGATCACTGGTACATTTACGCTAATTAAAAATTTTATTTTAGAACCTTGCTGTAGGTGATGCGTTATATGAGACGGAATGGTACGAAAAAGATATAAAAACGCAGAAGTTTATTTTGTTTATGCTTCAACAGTCTCAGCAGCCATTAACGATGTCCATTGGCCCATTCGGACCCATGACTCTAGAGACATCGACAAATGTAAGAAATTATTAACGTTAAAGATTTAATTTTAATTTATTTAGTGGTACAAGCACAGGTCTCATAAAAAAAGTGGAATGCGGAATGGGCTTTTCGTGTTGATTTTTCTTTAATTCCATATTTTGAGAGGTGCATAATTATAATGACTTAGGGAGAGGAAAGAAAGTCAAAAAGTCTTTCTCCACTGATTTAATATGGAGCAATCAAAGGTTCAATTTTATAATAAAAAATCTTCTACATGTTTCGAAGGTAGTGACCTTCATATTCAGGAGACAAAATTAGTGTTGATGTTGGTATTAGCAAAAAAGAGAAAATTATTGGTAAAAAGTGACGTTGATGGAGCTTTAATATTTGAAATTTGAAAATGTATTTAGTAAATGTAATCAGCATACTGAAATCTTAAGTCACAATTTTAATTAAAAGTACTTATGAAATGTTTGTCATATTTAGTAGGTTTTAAAGAAAGATCATGTTCTTTCCAAAAAGTTTCAAGAAAGGATATATAAATGGAATTGTGGGACATTTCAATTCATTTAAAGACAAGAAAGAGATATTTTAATATTTATATATAATATATATAATTTTTCTCTATTAAACGACTACCCCTGTTAACCAACCAACATTTGATTCCCCGAGGGTGGTCTCTATTGAGAGAATTTACTGGTTTCTGCGGGGCTATGTACTGCAACGTGACTATGTTAAGACATGTTACCATCTACATTGACACCCAATAAATTAATTAATGAAGTCAGGTTAGGTTAGTATCCCACAAGTATATTATCTATATTCTAAATAGTATTTAACTAAGTAAATTATAAACTAGCACAAGGTTCGCTTTGGTTGTAAAATAAAAATTGATACCAAGCAGTTCGAGAACTATTTATTTAACTGAATCGCAGGAACTCGTTCAAAGCCAGTACCTACCTATCATGTGTTGGATAGTACTCTGTTCAAATTCTGCCGCTAAGCTAACTACGATTGCTCTGAGGACTTTAAAATGATCTATAAACTGAGTGTCCGAGTACATACAGACAATATTCTTAGCATAAATCTTGGTTTTTTTAATGATACGATATATATTATGTAAAGTGGTCATGAGAAATTGCTAGAAAATTATTTTCAAGTTTCTCAGACTGGCGCTAGAGGGCGCAACCGTAACGGTAAATATGAATCACGAAGTTTCCTCAAAAGTCGCCTAGTTAAGGTATCCCGAAAATAAAATTTTGGTATATTTCGAAGATTTATTAATAAAATTCACCTATAGAGCGTGTTCGTCACTTTTCAAATAAAGTGGTGGGGGAAGGTTGAACATTATTTGTAATAAATGCTGATAACTCCGGTCTGGCTTAACATAATTTAGTAAACTTAGTTTTGTTAAAAAGGGCTTTTCTCACTTTATATATTATCTTATGAACTACGGCAATATGTTTTTACACTAGGCGCTAGGCGCTGTCTTACAACTTCACAAACATTGCGCGTTTTTTCCATAATTGTAAATATAATAGTATATTTAATTTTACCTGATTACAAGGATGATTAAAAGTCTAAGAAGTCAGCGAAAACGGCAAGTTAATATCTATTTTCAATCCGGAGATATCAACAACAATAATCATAATTATGGAACATTATGATTTTGTTTTCAAGTTGCCATGGTAAAGGTTTTTTTAAGAGTCAAATAGGCCTTGGAAAAACAAAATGTCAAACTAAATTAGTACAACCCCTTGGGGCACTAGGCGCTACCTGGCGGTCTGTTGTTAATAGACCTTTGGTTTAGAATGAACATTTTATAATAAATTAAATTAACTATTTTCCCGGCTCTTGCGACTTGATTTTGATTCTTATATAAGAGTATATGGTAAGAATTGGATGTATGAGATATATTTTAGAGGAAAAACCTTTTTGACTAATTCCAGGTATCTTTACACCACATATTCAGCGCGGTTTACCTCTCGTTATTTCTAATCGTCAAGAAAATTAAAGTAAATTTTGCTATCCAAGTTTTTCTTCGGCACGATGAATGGTACATAAATAAAATTTACAGAAAATCGCTTTAAAATAATTTTGCCTTACAAGTTGGTGACATATAAATTCTGGGTCTCCCAAAAGTTGTAGTAGGACTTGATATCCCGATTTTCAGCTGTTTCCAAGATATTGACATTTAATTTTTTTTTATTAAAGTTAATTCTTTTAGTACATATTGTATTTTATATTAGAACATGTTAAATAAATCAGGTATCTTACATCATATCATAAACTGTCCTTAATTATGTCAATACTGACTTTGACTTAAGTAATTTGTCAATTACCTAAAAATGTTAACAGAAAATAAAGCAGCGCATCGAAATTTTAATTATGTTGGAGTGTGGGGACGAAATAAGAAGTCAAGCCGAGGTTTGTACTTTGTTTAACGAAAAGTATCCAGAAAACCAAATTACTCAGTCGACTGTAAGTAGGGTATTTCATAAATTTGAGGAGCATGGTACAGTTAGAGATTTACCTAGAAGCGGTCGACCACTCGTTCTAACCGAGGATAAAAAAAAATCGATTTAATGTTATCGCTTACTGAAAACCCCCACTCTTCAGTTGTTACTTTAACGTTAGATAATGAAGCTACTAGTAGTACAGTACATCGATTTTTTAAGAGCGAAAAATTACATCCTTATAAACCTCTTCTTGTACAGGAACTACTAGAAGATGACTATGATAGACGGCTTGAATTTTGCGAAGAAATGATAATAAGGATTGGTACTAATAATGCCTTTTCAAGTAATATTTTATTTTCTGATGAAGCTACATTTTGCCTGAACGGGCAAGTTAATGGACAAAATTATCGATTCTGGTCTCATGATAATCCGCGATGGTTACTTGAGACGCACACTTAATATGCTGGTAAGGTTAATGTCTGGGCAGGCATAATGAATAATAGAAATTGTTCGTTTCGAATGGCGTATGAGTAGACGCACGTTTTAAGAGCTCCCTAATATTTTCTGAAAGTGGTGATTTTTGTTTTTAAAAAATAGTTTTCTCGTTGTGGTCTCGTCTTGTAGTGTTGTGCGCATACCCCAGTGTTTTTTTTGTTTTGAAAAAGTGCAAGTTATAGCGGCGCGTAACTTGCAATCTCGGTATTTGCGCATATTTGTACCAGTGGCTCTCAAAATGACCCGTGGTTCCACCAGGTCAACTTCTACGTCAGACTCCGACGAGACCGAAAAACTTATAACAAAAGTTTGTACTAATTTTGCGGATCAGATGGATGCAAAATTTGATGCAAAGATGGGCAAGCTTGACGATAAATTGTCTTCTTTGATCGGCTCTTTAAAAAACCTCGAGGCCTTGACAGTCAAAAACAATCACTCTATTTACTGCTGTTTACTTATTAACATGAACTTATTTTTCTATTAAATTTATTAGGTTTAAGTATGAGTGAAATGTTTTGTTTTTTTTTTGCATGACATAGAATATCAGCGCTAATGCTTTTACCCTATTTGTTTTGTTTTTAATTAGGAAAATATCATCATGCTTGGTAGTATTCGATTGATTATATCAATAGATTGTTAACTAATTATTCAAGTATTTATAATTTATAATTCTTTTTTTCTGTGCGATAAGATAAGATTATCACATGTCAAATACAGTTTTTTTTAAAAGTTATATTGGGGGTTCTTTAACTTGTGTGCGTTGAAATTATAGCCTTTTTCTAGGTATTATCAATTGTAGCAATACCGATTTGTAGCTTTTAGTGCCTAATTATCTTAAGTTTTTTTGTTTTTTTTCTTCAGGAATATTCACACTGCGTATTGCGTTTGGAGACAATTAGTATATTGCTGGAATGACTGATTTAAAGTTTAAAATTGCTCACTTAAACATACGTTCAATTTTTACAGCTTTTCATGATTTTAGGACGATTATTGATAATAGCCATTACGATATTGTGTTTCTTACTGAGACATGGCTTTCTGTGGATGATGACATTTCTGTTTTTTCCATACCAGGATATCGCGTGATTCGTAAGGATAGAGTTGGTAGGGGTGGAGGAGTTGCAGCCTTTATTAGGAATAATTTAATACCCGAAATAATAAACTTCCAGTTTGCCATTTCTGACTTTCTTGAATATTTGATTTTAAAAATGTACCAAACACTAATTTTAATATCCTCGTCAATGACTTTAATAATATTTTTTCTGCATTATATCCAACGGTGGATGAAATAATTTGTGTTGGGGATTTTAACATAAATCTTTTTAAAGTCGACAACCCTCTTGCTTCATTGTTTGATAATTACAATCTTGTTCAGATAATAAATCAACCTACTAGAATTTCTAAAACCTCCAGTACGTTATTGGATCCTATATTTATTACTGATAATTCGTTAGTTAGTGACTTCGGTACCTTACCGGTTGCAAATATCTCTGATCATTGTTTGGTTTATTGCACTTTGGAAGTAAAAAAAAATTATGTAGAACCAAAAATAATTAAATACAGAAATTTCAACAACTTTAACCTAAACTTATTTCTTAACGATCTTCACTCCCTTCAATGGAATGATATACTTTATGAGCAAAATATAGATAATAAAATAACCCATCTCAATAATCTTGTTTTTTCACTTTTTGATAAGCATGCTCCTTTTCGAGAATCCAAAATTACCAAGCCTAGGGCACCTTGGCTTACACCTAATATAAAACTCTTTATGAAACAAGGAGATCGCGCGTTACAAGTATTTAAGAGAACTAGAGCCGTTCATGATTGGGAAAATTATAAAAGAATAAGAAATTTTACTGTTTCTGAAGTGAGAAGAGAGAAGAGGAGGTACCTAAGTTCTATTTGCTTAGAAAATAATCCTAGGAAAACTTGGAATTCTTTAAAATCCTTTAATATAAGTTCAACTAAGGACGGCAGCATCCCTGATCACTTAGCTGATCCAAATAACCTTAGTAATTTTTTTGGTCAACTTTTACAAAATATTTCAGATTGTACACCTAAAGTTAACTTTTATAATAGTAATAGTTTTAATAACCAATTAAGTTTTTCTTTTAGAATGTCTAAGGTTGAGGAAATTCATAAGCTAATTCAATATATTCGGACTAACGCTGCCGGTGTTGATGGCCTAACTTCTAAAATGGTAAAATACTGTAGTCCGTTTATAGATCCGTATATTACACATATCATTAATTGTTGTATAGAGACAAATTATTTCCCCGATCAGTGGAAAACCTCCATAGGTAAACCATTACCCAAGACTGGAGATCCTGTAACTTTTAACGACATAAGAATTATAAGTATCCTGCCAATTCTTTCTAAGGTTTTTGAGAAGGTTTTATATGGCCAGCTATTTGATTATTGTGTTACTAATGGTATTATTCCAGATAGTCAATGTGGTTTCAGGAAGAACTTTAGTACATCTGTTGCGTTGGTCGGAGTCGTTGATGATATAATGATGTCCATTGATAAAAGACTAAATAGTATTCTTGTTCTTCTGGATTTTTCAAAAGCTTTTGACACTCTTCAACACGATTTGCTATTTTCAAAATTAAAATATTATGGTGTTTCGGAACCTGCGCTGAATATTATTAAATCATATTTCTCAAACCGCTTCCAAAAAATTCTTTGTAACAATAAATACTCAGACCAAGTTCAAATATTATCAGGCGTACCGCAGGGTTCTATTCTCGGGCCACTTTTTTTATTATCTATACATCGGATATACTACAATCATTAAACCATTGCAAAGTTAGGGCTTATGCCGATGATACGCAGATCTACTATCACTTTAATATCAAGGACTATTTAACTGCATCAAATCTGCTTAACGAAGACCTAAATATTCTTAAACAACTTTCTTCAGATCACAATTTAATGTTAAATCCATCAAAATCTACTCTCATGCTTTTTGGTAATAAGAATAATATAGATTTTTTGGCTAATAATATTAATGTAATTATTGATGGAGTTAAGCTACCTATTGTCAAGTTTGCAAAGAACCTTGGCATTATCTTGGACACCGAATCACGGTTCAAGGAGCATGTCAAGAAACTTATCCAAAAATCATATTTATCTTTAAAAGCTTTGTACAATAGTCGTCATATCTTAAGTTTTAAATTGCGTAAGATGCTTTGTGAATCTCTTGTTCCCTCAAATTTCAATTATTGTGATTTTATTTACGGACCGTGTTTGGATGCTTTAGACAAAGGAAGAATTCAAAAAGTTCAAAATACATGCTCTCGTCTTGTGTTTGGCCTTCGAAAATTTGATCATATTTCACATACATTTAAAGAATTAAATTGGCTAACAATGATCAATCGTAGGACTTTAAACTTAAGAAATTTTCTTCACAAAATTCTAAACAACCCAGCCCTACCTTCATCCATAAAAAATAATTTTGTCTTTCGAAACACGGTTCATCCATGTAATATTAGGTTTTCCAACAAGATTACTATGCCCCATCATCAGACAGCCATGTTTCAGAGAACATTTACTTTTAATGCTATTAAATTATATAACTCGTTACCTAACGAAATAGTTATGCTCGATTCAAAGAAATTTAAAGATACGTACAAAAACTTTTTATTAAATTCACAAAATTCTTAAGTTATTATATCATCTTGATTGTTCTGTGTAATTTAGTATAATGCCAATCATATATATATATTTTTTACTATTGCCTCCAAACCAAGCATTATCTATTTTATCATTCTATTCATTTTTTTATAAGATAATTATTTTTGCTATTTTTGATATAAACCTTATGGACTTGCTTTACTTTTACGAATATATTATAGATATTATTTTAATTAAAATGAGCGGAAGGGGGTTCAGTAGAGCCTTATTGGCTAGACTGCGCCCTACTTCGGCCTAATTTTTTTTTTCGTAATGTTTAAACTGTATATTTGTATTTAATTAAATAAAGACATTTATTATTATTATTATTATTATTATTATTATTATTATTAATTTTGGGACCTTATTTTTTTCAAGAAAACCTTACCGCTGAACGTTATTTGGATTTTTTAACATTTGATTTAATTCCGGCATTAGCAGTTCTTTTTCCTAACCAGATGAATCCAGATATTCCAAATGAGATAGTATGGTTTCAACAAGATGGTGACCCTCCACACTTTGGCGTGGAGGCCCGAAGGTACCTAGATGAAACCTTTACAAACCGTTGGATTGGTTATAGGGGTACTATTGAGTGGCCAACTAGGTCGCCGGATTTAACACCGCTGGACTATTTTCTTTGGGGTTATTTAAAGGAAAGAGTGTACGGAAACAGACCAAACAACATTGAAGATCTCAAAGAAAGAATAAGGACAGAAACAAATAGAATACCTCCTGATTTTATAAGGAATGCAGTAAACGGATTTTACCATCGCCTAGGGGCGTGTCAGGTACAAGGCGGTGGACATTTCCAGCATTTGTTGCGCTATTAGAATTTTAATTTTAGTAATACATAACAAATTGTGATGGATAACCTTTTTGTTTCAATTTTCAAATTAAATGTCAATATCTTGGAAACAGCTGAAAATCGGGATAGCAAGCCTACATAAAAAATATTTAGAATTTTTCGTAGAATTTGAAAACTTAATAAAAAATTAGGAATTTCATTTAAAAACGTTGTCAAAGACATGACAACTGTTCTATGAGACACCCTGTATAATATTTTTTTATGTCAAAAAATGCACAATTAAAAATAATAATTTACGGGTTTGAGCATTTTTCCTAGATTGTTTTCCTTTAATTAGATATTAATTTTATGCGGGACTATTGGGAGACCCAGTATATCCTCGTTAGAAATGTAATTTATCTGGTAATTAAAATAAATTGGTGACCAAAAAAATCACACCCATATTTAAATGCCAATTAATCGAAACCAAATAGAGATAGGTCTCTTTCTGTGAATTTTTAACTTGCTCTAAAATTTATTGACAGAGGTAGTTTAAACTTTTCTTGAAATACAACTTTGCAACACTTTAAATAGGAAGTATTTTGTTTTCATTTTCAGATAATGCGGGCAACCTACTCTTACATTACGCTTATGAGAAATTTTTAAACTCATGAGCGAAGAAATGGACACCAAAATACGATTTGCCCACCATATGTTTAAAAAGTTGCCTTTCTTGGAAGGTGAGGTCATTCTATAGGATAGTTTTCAATTTTTCATGTTCTAGATGTTGTGATATTATGTACACTTTTTGTCAACTTTTGATGCTAAACTACTTGGTGATATTGTGAGTTAACACCTATTTGAATTTGGTTTTGAATTATTTGCTAAATTTAGTGATTAAGAGTGCATCAAGATGGTTCTCTTGAATTTTAAATAAATAAGCGTCTCGCTAAAGGTCAAAGTGAGTGATGATAGTGGTGGATCAACAAGCAAGCAGAAGCAAAAGCTTTTAACAAGACATTTTTCCATATAATCGATTTTATCTGGAGAAATAAAATATATTATTGGTATTGATGTCTTGAAAAAAAGTACTCAAATAAAAACGACTGATAAGAATCAGATAATGAAGTTTAAAATCGAACAATAACTTATCGTTCGAGGCATGATAAATAATTTAGAAACTGTGGATGGCGCTGACTTTACGGATGTTTTCAAACTAAGAAAAAGTGTTTCTAGAACACCAACAAAGAACCTACCGAAGGGACATGACAATACAAACGAATCTAATCCGCAAAAGCGACCTAGATCTGGATGAAGCCTAGGAGCGCGTAGAAGTATCCCGAGATTTAGGAACAGGAATAAAGCTAACACTATTAACAATAGAGGAGAAGCAGTAGCATAATATAATAGTGAGGAAATGGTCAAAAACGCACTTTTAAAGCTTCGTTACATGTGAGTAATGAAAACTCTACAAATATTAAATGTATTTATTGTAAAGAGTCACATAAAATATATCATTGCAATAAATTTAAAAATCTTCAAATTCACGAGAATCAGAGTTTTGTGAAAAGACATCAACTTTGTTTTAACTGTTTAGGTACAAGACACAGACTAAACGAATGCACATCTCAAGGTTGCTTGGTGTGTCACAAAAGACATCATACACTTCTACATGGATCACTTAAATCTCGAACTCCCTTTAATCAGTCTATTTCACAGCAAGTTCAAAATAACAATAGAAACCTCCCCGAGTCCTTACAAAATGGATCTATCCCAATTATAGAGTTTTTACTCGTAACAATTATCAGTCTCAAAACCATGCGCCCCCTAATAATGATAATTCAAATAATACTCCACCAAACGCAGACTGTAGTCACCAACAAGTTAATCAACAAGATGCTCCTCAACAATCCCTAACTATGTCAGCCTTCTCAACCAAAAACACAATGGTGTTATTAAGCACTGCAGTCGTTACATTATATAACTCCCAAGGACATCGCATTCAGCTAAGGGCTATTCTAGATAATGGGTCACAAAACTCATTTCTTACCCAAAGCATAGCTGAACTTGGTTAACCACTTTTTGATTATCCGCTACAAATACGTGGTGTCGCCTCCAGTAAGGCACTATCTCAGAAGCAAATAAATTTGATTATTCACTCCAATTTGGACATGTGTCAGAAATTTAGATTATCTTGCGCAGTGTTGCCAAGTATCACATGCAATTTACCTTAAGTAATGATTAATACACATATACTTCACATCCCCAGTCAGATCGATCTGACTGATCCAGACTTTGATACACCTTCCACAGTTGACCTTTTAATTGGCGCTGACTTATATTATGATATTTTATCTGATGGACTTATTCACTTAGGTAAAGGCCTGCCTGTTCTACAGAACACTAAATTAGGATGGGTAGTAGCTGGCAAAGTTCCAGAGACCCTTATACATCTGACTTCATCTGCTAATTACAATCTTGTCGCATAGCATTTTAATAATCGCTCCTTTTTCGCTCAAACTGAATCCGAATCTCTTGAAAATGTAATGTCTAAATTCTGGCAGATCGAAAAGTTACCTCAAAAAGTATCTCCAACGCCTGATAATGAGTTAGCCGAAACATTGTTTCTAAACACAACTAAAATTTTAGCTAATGGGTCCTATCAAGTAGATCTACCCCTGAAGAGTAAGAATGAACATCACAAGCTTGGTGATTCATTTTATATTGCCCAAAAGAGATTTTTCAGTCTTGAAAATAAACTCGAAAAGAACCCTAAGCTCAAAGAAGAGTACACAAAATTTATTGATGACTACATCGATCTTGGTTATGCCTCTTATGCACCTTTGACTACAACACTTAATGATAACAATAAGGTTATTAATAAATATTTTTTACCACACCATGCGGTGATTAGGGGCGAAAGCGTAAGTACAAAGCTTCGAGTAGTGTTTGATGGCAGTTGTAAAAGTAATAGTGGTTACTCACTTAACGATGTCACTTTAAAAGGTTTTCAAGTGCAGCCCAATTTATTTGATATTTTAAATAGATTTCGGACTTTTCAGTTCGTATTAACGGTAGACATTGTTAAAATGTTTCGCCAAGTCAGCATTAATCCTGAGCATAGTTTTCTTCTCAATATCCTTTGGCGTAATAACCCTCATGATTCGCTTAAATGCATACAACTATCTACAGTGACGTACGGTACAAATTGCGCTCCGTATCTTGTTACTCGTGTCTTGAAAGATCTAGCTCAGTGGAAGAGTTTTGAATATCCTCTTGCATCAGAAGCCATTCTCTCACAAACCTATATGGATGATATCCTAGGTGGTTCTTCTTAATTTACTTTACTGTGAACTTAACAGTTTGCTCAGTTCAGCAGGACTTTCTTTGCATAAATGGTGTACCAACTCCGAAACCTTTTTACAGAAAATCTGCCCAGAACATACGCATGAGTATGACTTTAATTATGACACTTGCTCAAATAAAATTTTGTGTTTAAAATAGAAACCCGGTCTTGACTGTTTTATGATTTCGGTTCCTCAAAAACCTATTTCTGATAATATTACAAAAAGAAAGATTCTCTCAACCGTTGCCCAAATTTTCGATCCTTTAGGATTTATTGCTTCTGTGGTAATTATCGAAAAGTTGATTATTCAGAAACTCTGGCTCTTAAAGGTTAGTTGGGACTCGGAGATAACTGAAGTAAATATCTTATCCCAATGGAAAGGTTTCGCTAAAAACCTTGAATGCTTATCTCAACTTCAAATACCACGTTACCTCTTCTTGAACAAAGCCGTTGTTGAAAGCCAAATCCATGGATTTAGTGACGCTAGTTTGGCTGCCTATGCTGCCTGTGTTAATATACGAACCGTATATATTGATAGTACAGTAACTTGTCGGCTTATCTCCTCTAAATCGAGAGTCGCTCCATTGAAATCGATCTCTCTCCCTCGCCTAGAACTTTGTGCTATGTTGCTTTTATCCAAATTGACGAAAGAACTGCTTCTAATATTTGATAAAATGTTTACAATAGATACAGTTAACCTGTGGAGTGACTCCAAAATTGCGCTATGTCGGATACACGCGCACCCAAGCAGATGGAATATTTTCATCTCCAATCGAGTTGCCCAAATACAAGACTTAACTGCCAACTTTAAATGGAGATATGTCAAATCGAGTGAAAACTCCGTAGACCTTTCGACCAGAGGAATTTTTCCTCAAGATTTGTTAAGCTCCTCCTTATGGTTTCATGGGCCAACATTTCTGTCTGACCCAAATCTCGACTTACAAAAATACGATTTTGATTCCCAAACAGCAAACACTTTCCTTGAAGATAGAAAAGTCACCCTCTTGTCTGCGCACATTTCTCAACAACACAATTTTTGGAATAATCTATTTGCACGATTTTCCTCATTCTCTCACTTACTACGTACGATGGCTTATCTATTTAGATTTATTAACAACTGTAAAAATAGAGAGAAAACTACTGGTCCTCTCTTAATTATTGAATTATAAGCATCATTATATTTTATCATTAAGATGCTACAAGAAATTCATTTTTTAAAAGAGATTCATGAACTCAAGAATAATAAACAACTAACCAATAAAAATGTGTTACCTTTAAAACCCTTTATTGACCCTAATAGTTTGCTTAGAGTGGGTGGCAGATTGACAAGAGCTAATGTCTCATTTGACCAAAAGCACCCTTTATTATTACCATCTCGAAATAGCTTAGTCGCGCTACTGTTCAAATTAGAACATATTCGGTTAGGACACGCTGGTCCTCAAACTGTACTCTCAAGTATAAGACTTAGATTCTGGCCTTTAAATGGACTTAGAGAAGTTAAAAAAGTTATTAATAAATGCACTGTCTGTTACCCATTCAGGGCACACCCAGCTCAACAAATAATGTCAGATTTACCCAAAGATAGAGTACAACTTTTTCGTCCCTTTGAAAAGGTTGAAGTTGGTTATGGAGGTCCATTTCTTGTAAAGGCCTCTAATCTGCGAAAAGCCCCTATCACAAAAGCCTATTTAGCTCTGTTCGCCTGCATGGCTTCCAAGGCTGTTCATCTTGAACTGGTCTCGAGCCTTTCCACAGAAGCCTTCTTGCAAGCTCTTACTCGATTTGTGTCTCGACGCGGAAATCCTAATGTAATATATTCGGATAACGCTACAAATTTTCTTGGTGCATCTTATAATCTCAAGGAACTTCATGACTTCTTTAAACGTCAAAACAATTATTCCACCATTAAAGATTTTTTGTCTCTGAATGAAATTGAATTTAAATTCATACCTCCACGTTCACCACATTGGGGTGGCGTGTGGGAATCCGCTATAAAAGGAGCTAAATATCACATTCGAAGATTGATCGGCGAAACTTCGTTTATGTTTAAAGAGTTTAACACAATCTTGACAAGAATTGAGGCCATCATGAATTCGAGGCCCATTTGCGCTCTTTTATGTAATCCCAGTGATCTCGCATCTTTAAGCCCCGGACATTTTCTCATTGGCAAAAACTTGACAGCATTTCCCGATAAAGACAAAACTCAAATTCCACTTAATCGATTATCTCTTTGGAATCATTGTTTCTAAGATCTACCAATTATTTTGGAAGAGGTGGTCAGTAGAATATCTGAATAGATTGCAGAATCGACCCAAGTGGCATAGACAGTGCAGAAATTTAAGAGTAAACGATTTAGTCTTAATAAAAGATGATAATACTGTTCCACTAAAATGGCCCCTTGCTAGAGTTCTTGAAGTCTATCCCGGTTTTGATAATAAAGTCAGAGTTGTTAAAGTCAAAACATCTACCGGTATCTTCACTCGCAGTATCGCAAAAATTTGTCTCTTACCGATTAACGATAGAAAATGAAGAAAATATTTTACCCAGTTCTTAAAACGCTGTTTTTGAAGTCAATGACTTTAACGAGCCCCAGTATGTTGAAGACACATCCTTCAACAAGAAAGCGATTTAACATAATTTCATCTCCCCTTGTACAATTATTAAAATCACATTCTCCCTGTTGACCTATAAAGGTAACTAGTTTTTCAGATTAATCAAGCCGCTTTGACATACGTTGCCATGACAATATAAAAAAGATACAATGATGACAGAAGTGTAACGGTAACAAAAATTGTCACAACACTAAGAATGATGTAGCAAATAATTCGCAGTTTTATAAAGAAAGTTGATGTCCCTTTATAAGATTAGTGTTCTCTAAAAAAACACTCATTGTTAACACTTATTTGACGCAAGAAATTCCTTGGTTACAAGGCCCCAATTATGAGTTCCCTACTTGATACCAGTTTAAAGAATGGTTACATACAATCCTAGTTCCCGACAAACTTCCTGGAAAAGTAACCAGTAGGACTAAACAAGTAAGGTTGTTCACATTATACTATAGAAGCAACAGTAAGAAAGTGTTTTATTTGCACCCAGGTGAGAATTATTGCCGCTCGCTAAATTGTGCCCGTAGTTAGTTCTAGTTTTTATTGTTCTGTTGCGTCTAGTTAAAACTATAGGTCATGTTTAATTAACGGCTCTATGAGCATCACGTATTTTGTTAGATGTTAAGGTTTATATTTCTTTATTGCAGTAAATATACTCTATCTAGCTTGAAAGATTAGTGTTTTGATTGTTCGCTTGGATCCCCCTTTAATTTTTACTAGAATCAGTTGTGGAGTGCAGTAAGGCAAGATTAATAGTCTTGCTCCCCTCTTTATGATTTGGAAACTGATCAAATCAGTTCTGGAACACAGAGTGATGACGTTCTCCAAATGAAAAAGTTTTTAAACAATGTCGTTCAAGGAACACTAAGCTGATCCACGTATGGGTGGGCTGCAGGGGCTTGTCGTGTATTTCTACCATGCACCGCTCTGGGAGGAATCAAGCGGGCACTCTCAGTTGAGCACTTGTACATGAAAATATTTGTAAAATAGACTCAAGTCGCCAACCTGCCTTCGATATTCAAGGCTTTCCAGGTTGCTTGTCAGATCATGATCACCGAATAAGCGAATAACTCTTCTTCGAATGGAATCGAGCAATATCAGGCTATGTTTAGGAGCAGAGCTCCAAATATGCGAACAGTACTCCAGCGATGGTCGAATTTGGGCTTTATAGAGCGTCAAAAGTTGTTGCTGCCTTAGCAATGGCCGCAACGTGACTATGTCAAGACATAGGACTATCCAAATTAACATTAACTTTCGTAGAAGAAACTGCTGCCTGGGTATTTTTAGCATTAAATTCTACTTGGTTGCTGTCACCCAAAGACAGAATTTCTTTCAGGTCTTTGTTAAGATGTGAGACCTCTTGCTGCATGTGCATTGGCAGCCGATGTCCGACTATCCAAAGTAAAAGATAAAACAAGTGTGCTTTCATCAGCGAAGCTATATATAGGATTTTTAGTTTTTTCCAAAGATCGTTAATGTATAGTTGAAAGAAGGTGGGCGACAATATAGAATCTTAAGCGACTCCGGCGTGTTAAATGTATCTGAAAGAAATCCGTCCATCGCCACTCGCAGAGAACGGTCTTTAAGAAAGCTTGACAGCCATGGGAGCCCCTCATGCCATACTCGGTAAAAGGCCTTGGAATGTCCAATGCTACCGCCTGGGATTCCCCATGATGTTCTATTGCGTTGTTCCAAACGTGAGTAACATAAGCGAGAAGGTCTCCTGTTGATCTAGATTAACGGAATCCATACTGGGGGTCACTAATAATGTTAAAGCCTTCCAGGTACTTTAATAATTTTTCGTTGATAGCCTTCTCCATAACTTTTGATGTTACCCAAAGCAATGCGACTGGATGATATTGTTTGGCAAGGTCTTCTTGCTTTTTTGAGTATGGTACTAGGTGGCTTTATTTTAGTCAAGTCGTTCGGTCACTAAGACCAAGAAGAGCCAATATACTATTGGAGCACCCAGCCAGCTTTGTTGAGCCACCAATAAAACATTAGGGCCCTAGAAGCTCCTGCTAGGTGTGTGCAATTCATTTATTTTTCAATATTCCCTGTATATTGGTGCAAAATCCCATAGCCAAAATCATAGACACGCTCAATGCATAGAAGGAAACACCGAATCATGAAACATGAAAGAAGGAGAAGCAGTCTGTCACAGAGAACTAACATGGAAAAGGAGGAGTAGACTGATTTACATACTAGCGGTACGGTTTCCTTGATATCAAAATACATTGAATGGGTCCTGACTAATCGGTTGCAGGTATTTAAAATAAGTAAAATAAAGCAGAGGTACCCAAATTTAGTTAATTGTTTAATAATCATAATGTAACCTCGCTATATTTTTTTTTTAATAAACAATAATCCCACGACATTCGAAAAAAACACAGCGCGATATACCGGTCACTAATACTCTTGAAAAAAGGAGGAGAGCTAACCTCTAAAGTTTTGAACTAAAACTAACGTTAATATTCAAAATGAAAACAGAGGAACTTTTCGGGAATTACCACGAAAAACACCGTTATATTGACACCAGGAAAATAGGGTGATTAAGATGTAAGCAAGGTGTAATATCGATCTTAGCCAAAGACACTTATAGGAAGGTCATTAACCTTAAGAGGAAAACTAAGGTAGGGTAGATGATAAGCAGTAACCAATACATAGTACTTTTCCCAGTTCTAAAGCTGAAATTCAAATCGAATATGCGGTATAAGTTAATATTAATAGGTGAACAACAAGATTAAATTGTAACAAGTTCAAAGGAAGCAACTAACCTTTAGAATTTTAATTGTTGGTACTCGGTGGTCCGTATACCAAACTGGCTTTTAATGCTAAGCTCCTGGTGGCGATTTCTGTAAAAATGACCGGCTCGTCTGGTATTTGCAGAAGTTTGCTCCGTTTCTGACTGAATTTTGCTAGACGGGCCAGGTGATGCATTTGGTTGCCACGAGATATCGCTTGAAAGCTACATCTGCCGTTATTCATCCATCTTTCAGGGTCAAGTAGACTCTACGGTATTGTTTTCTTTCGTCGGATTCTATAGCCTCACTGACGAGCTGTTATACAACGAAACGCGTCTGGGAATGAATCCGGCGAAAGGAAGCAACTAACTTTTAGATTTCTAATTGTAGGTACTCGGTTCGTATACCGAATTGGCTTTTAATGCTGCGCTCCTGGCGGCGACTCCTGTAAGAATGACTGGCTCGTCTGCTCTTTTCAGGAGTTTACTTCACCGTTTCTGACTGATTTTTGGTAGGCGAGCCAGGTGATGCTCTTGATTGCCACGAGATGTCGCTTGAAAGCTACATCTGCCGTTATTCAAACCATGAGATTGCTAGATTCTATTCATAAAAGAGCCATTCGCTTGATCGGTGACCATGATCTGACAAGCAAGCTGGAAAGCCTTAAACATCCAAGGCAGGTTGGCGACTTGAGTCTATTTTACAAATATTTCCATGGCAAGTGCTCAACTGAGGTTGCCCGCTTGATTCCACCCAGAGCGGTGCATCGTACAAATACACGACGAGCCACTGCAGCCCATCCATACGTGGTTCAACTTTGTGTCCCTCAAACGATACTGTTTAAAAATTCTTTTATCTGAAGAACGTCATTACTCTGGAACGACCTCATTTACTGCGTTCTGCAATACGATCTTTTTCCTCGATCAGCTCCCCTGGCGTTCTTTTATATCTTCCTGCAACCGTGGAGTAAATCTTAGCTCGTTCTTTTTCCACCTCTGCGAAGCCGTCAAGTAAAACCTTCTTAATCCGATTTCTCGGAGAGAGCTCGCAGATCTACTTGAAATTTGTTGGTGGTTTTAAAATGAATATTATTGATTACTATTACTGCTGATTATGAATTAGAACATTAATTCAGGTCATATTGGAAAATTTTAAAATTATGCAGAATGTCTATCATTTTGAGGACCATCTAGTTAGAGAATATTTTAAAATGTTAAAAGATATTTTAATAGGGACCACATGCACATACATACACACAAAAGAGGCTGTGGTTACACCTTCTGGCCATCCAGAAAAAAAGCAGCCGATATTGACAGTTTTCGGTTTGTGTATTTTTTTTTACTTTCTGGATTTAACCAAAATAATGTGCCATCATCCGTTTGTAGCATCTGATTTAAAATAATAATTTTTATAAGAAGAACGATGAGAAAACACAAACCAAAAACACTATAACCCTAAAAGTCCATTGGCGTTCAAAATGGATCGAAAATTTGAAAATTTTGCTCTTGACCGTTCTTTTATTTCTTCGTGCTCGATGTTATCGCTGACAGATCTCGAACTATGTGACTCTAGATCGACTTTTCTCCGATCTCATCTCCGAGGTAATTGCAAAATGCAGCGCCTGAGGCCGTGTTCCCCAACAGGTATAATCTCTAAAGATTCAAGACTAACGTAAATTATTTCCTGCGCACATACACCGCTCGCAGAGCGCCATAAAGGATTAATCCTGCAGTACTGTGCCTTATCATAAAAAAAAATATTTTCTGTTTCTTTTCTCTATCTCCTTAACTTGTCTACTCTTGCCTATTTTACGTTTTCTGCCTACATGGCTTGGCTGGTATGTTATCTACTTGATTTTATTGCTTCTTTCGTGTGCATCATTTTGATCACCATCATTTTTTAAAACTTAATTAGTATTATCTTTCGGCATTTCATCGCTTGATGCCGAAGGTGAATTCGAATATTTCAGAGACCTCATATGTAACAACAAATATGTTTTCTTGTATTTTTTTTTAGTTATGTTCTAAAATACCGTATAAATTTCAAACTTTTTCAGGTAAATAATTGATATCTAACACTCATATCATTATTTACATGCTGTAGAGTATATTCAATTAACTTTAAATATTATAGTATCCCTACCTTATGTTTATGTTCCTCATCACTGCGCACTGGGAATGTGTTCTGGGTCCTGGTCAGAGTAATATTTTCACTATGTTTTTGAACATCAGAATTACCGGCCACATAATTACTTCCCTCCATTATTACACTTATTTACATTACAGCAATAATTGTTACTTCACACAAATCGGCCACGTTGACTTATCACCATCTATTGAGATATTGTAACAACTGTAACAGATTACTGTTTACTTGCCCATATATCATTGTTTTCACGAGGAACCCCAAAATGGAAAATTTTGTCAAATACCAGTTTTTACACACGAGCCCTTCTCTCTCATTCTCGTAAGGGTTCGGTGATACTATTAAGTTTTAATATCCACTTGTTGTATTTGTCCTGTGGTAGTTTGTCTGAACATTTCATTGGTCACCTGCATCTAGATCGGTTGTCTTTATTTTTCTTCCACTACCAGATTCTCCAGCTCAGGTTAGTTCCTTATAGTGATGTAATATAAATATCTACCCGGTACTAAGTATAACAGGTATTTACTCAATACCCAAAGTACTCGTTCCCTATTATTTATAATACCCGTTGCTTTGGTACCTTTTTAGAAATACCTGGGAATAGCTGGACAATATCACGCAGTCGGCATCAGCTCAGCAGTGTCGGTCGTCCGTGAAGCAAGTGCCACAAATATACCTAACATTATCGTTTACATTTAAATGTCTGTATAGAAATTCTAGCAAAAAATGTTTCAAAGAAAGCGACAATACCAAGGGTTAATACCTTAAGGGTCAATAATCAGTTAGAAATTGATATCACCATGTAAAACTCTACCTATTGACAGTATATTTGATCACTAGTAGCGAAGCGCCAACGCGGCTCCGCTCTGTTCTTATCTATACTACGTTAAAAACAGACAGAAGCGAGGAAATGACTCCACGAGACCGTACTCAGTATTCAGGATGAGCTAGGTATACTAATTTAAAATAATAAAAGCACTGAAAATGAACAACAAATGATTTTGAAACACTTTAAGAAACCACAGACATAGACCCATACGATCGTACAGAAAATATTAATGATATAATTTGGTAGGATTTCGATAAAAGTGTAATTTTTTGCATGTAACAAGCCCAACAGCAATCGCCATCGCTGAAATGGAAATATATGCAGAAGAGGCTAATCTTGAAAGAACTAAGGACCCGCTTGTCTGCATGGTGATTCGAAAGGCAAAGAGCGTATTTCTGGCTATCCCATTCGGCTAAAAAATATCTATGTGTTTGGTGTTAAATAATAAATGCAGAGAAAGAAATCTATTACTAGTATTATGTATCTAATACTTATCACAGTTAGATATCGTGCAAATACCTATACCTATTAGGTGGATTAGGTACGAATACCACTATTACTATTTACTTTTCCATTCTCATGTGAAAAGATACAAAAAATATCTAACTGATAAATCTACTCGAAAGTAAAAGTAACAGTAACGGGTATAGAGTAACGGGTACTGATATTAAAAGCAACTACCCTAACAGGTATTTAAAAGTAACGGAAGTTTACATCACTAGCTTCTACTATAGCTATGTGCCCAAAGTAGTTGAGGTAAATCCTAGTAATTAATTTAAATAATTTCTTATTTATCTGTACTTTCTGTAGCATGGTCAGATTTATTGTAAGAAAGTAATAATCTGTAAACCTTGCTTCTATGTTTAATTTTCAGTCCACAACCCCTCTCGCATACGCCGATATATCCATAATCCGGAGCATAAGTTGGGATTATTAGGGAGTTAGCCAACATTGGCTTTGTAATAGTGTGGTGGTGTTTCGATATTGTTCTCAATTTAGTGGTTGCAAATTTTTAATTTGTTCGGGAACCATGAAACGTGGCATTAAATTAAATGTCAGCAGAACATCATCATCTTGAATTTGGTTCTATTTTCATTAAAAATGACTAAAAATAAAAAACTAAGAATTACAAATACGAGTACCTACATTATTTAATATATAGTATTGCGTTGTAATAGGGTCGTTCGGCGGTTTTAAGATTCAAACTTTTGGCTTAGTTTTAAATTTTTCAGAGGGAAGGTAATTTTTTATCTTCAGGTTAGCCGTTGGCGGGTTAGTGCTTTGCATTCGCATAGTATATGTTTCGCAGTTTCGTCTATATCATTACAGAATCTGCACATCTCGTCTCCATTCATTAACAGTGACTCTTAACTTATAATATAATCATAGGATGTTTTTAGGAAATAATGTAAAATACTATTTACATACTTTTCTCCAGTATTTATTAATATGATTTTATATTAATGTGACATGTTTCGCTACACTGTAAAACAAGCAAATATGTAAATATTGTGATAAAAAATGAAATTATCAACTTACCTACTATATGCTTGGAAGAAAATTGTTTTGAATTCAATAACAATATTTACACAAGTAGCGAAGGTTTAATCATGGGTAAACCCATTACCCCGTTACTAGCTGAAATCTTTATGAATTCGTTAGAACATCAAATTTCAAATCATCCAGTTTTAATTCAATTTATTAATAGGTATAGATACGTGGATGATATCCTAGCTTGCACATTAATTCTCTTCCAAACAGTACATATAAATTACCAAAAGACTGGCTTTTACCAAGACCCGATTAATTTCGTTAAAGTAACCTTCCAAATTCAATCAATTTAAGTACCAACTTGAACGCCGTCGACGCACGTCAATTATTTAAAGAATTATTTCCGAATCCAAGACTTATCTAATGATGACCAGCCGAACAGTTGAACGAAGAAAGAAAAGAAGTTAAAGATTTGATCTAACTTAGAAAACGCACATGATCTCATATATCCTAGCTTGTTTTACAGGAACTGACAGCCAACTAAAACAATTTCTAGACTACATAAACAGTTTTCATTATAACATTAAATTCACTACTGAGAAAGAAATCAATGATAGTATTAATTTTAAAACTTAACTATAAAAAAAGAAAACAGTAAACACGCTTTTCAGTCTTTCATAAACCATCACGCACTGATTCAACGATACATAAAAGTTCATGCCATCCCTTACAACATAAACTAGCAGCATTCCATAGTATGTTACATAGATTAATAACACTACCATTAAATCAAAAAGATTTTGAAACTGAATTAAGTATCATAAAACAAATAGCAATAAACAATGGCTACACGCCTAATATAATAGACCAAATTCTACGCAAGAAAACATATAAAAAAGCAATCGGAATGGTTTATCCGATTATTAAAGATAAATAAAAAAATTACAAATTAATGTCGTATATTGGTGAGCCTAGTGATAAAATAGGTACTTTTTTAAATAACTTAGATTTCAATGTAGCGTACAAAACAAACAATTCTTTGGGTAAATTAATAAAAAATAATAAAACAAAATCGGAAAAAAATAAAAAATCAGGAGTCTACAAACTCATTTGCAAAGATTGCCCTAATTCATACATTGGACAAACAGGTAGAAATTTTGGTAAAAGAGTAAAAAAACACCAGTGCAGCTTTATTAAGGAAAAAACCGATTCAAATTATGCCAACCATTTAATAGAATATAATCACCAATTTAATGAAAATTTCAAAGTATTAGATACAGATAAGAAAGGTTTAAAATTAAATTTGCTTGAGTCTTCAGAAATAAACAAACTTAAAAATTCCCAACATTTACTTAATGATCAGTTAGACCTTAATAACTCACCCTTATTAAATATGTTTTAAATATTTATACCCACAATAAACCTCATCATTATTTGTTATAATGACACATTTTGAAATTAAGACCGTAATGTGTATACTGTATATATTTAGGAAACCCCATTAATGTAAGATAGTGTTAAGATTTTACATATAAAAAGGTCCACAAGCCTCTACATTGATTTACATTTGTTTAATAAAGCTACAACATATCACATTAATATAAAATCATATTAATAAATACTGGAGAAAAGTATGTAAATAGTATTTTACATTATTTCCTAAAAACATCCTATTGTTATGGATCTCCAGCAAGTATCGGCTAATTCAATAAAATTATAATATAATCATTTAGAATTTACTTTTTTTTACACTAAATAATCACAGTTTGTGTCACTAATAACTTACTTTATTAATAGTAAGAAATAGTTTGTAACTAGATAATTAATAAAATATATTGTGTAGTGTAGTAGTAGCAAAGTGTAGTTTTAAAATATTTCCACTACCTATAATGTAAGTAGATTTTACTAAATAAAAAGTAGTTAACAATACTGTATTTTCATTTTTGAATACCATTTACGTTACAATTTTCTTAGTTAACAAAATGAGGTGAAAATAAGTTTTTCCTAATTTTGCTAAACCTATCGTTATATCACTATGATAAAAATTGCTCACTTTCACAAGTAGGTACAGGTTTTTTGTGATAAATATATTCTTAAAAATGAGTTCCTGAACGTAGAAAAACTACAGCATTTCACTCGCAAGTTATAAAGCTATGGCACGCTAGTCAAATAATATACTATTAATCTATAAATCCACCAATATTATAGTAGAAATAAAGTTACAAAATATTTAAAGCAACAAAAAATAATTTAAAACAAAAACACTTGGAAGTAGAATCGAACTCGCGACTGGCAAAACGATGGCTATCTTAAAGACGCCACACAAACCATTGAGCCACAGCAGGTTTTAATGTTGTGAAATAGATTAATGGTCCTTCTCGCCGCCAGATCCGATGAGAAAATTTAAAACGTAGTTTCGCGTGGTTGTATTAAGTGTCTTGTTTTACCTTTTAAGAAAGTATACAATTATTGGCAACGTAGCTATCGATCAAGCTCAGCACGGGACACGCCAATTCAAATTCGATGCAAAATCGTGTGTTTATTAACGCTGATAGTAGATAGAGCTATGTATGCTCTGGGTAAAAATCCCATAAGAATGAACATGGGGCCTAAAGCCTGCATTTTTATTGCCATTTTAAGGCGTGACACTTTTTTCCTAGAAGTCATAACTGTTCGTTGTCGGTAATACAGGACCTTTCTTCTTAACCTAAGTGAGGCTCCCTGGTATTATCACCCCGAGGGACCCCATTATTTAAGATTTTAACCCTCCTGCCCCACGGAGCCATAGACACGTGTTATCCCTTGTTTTAAACCCAGACGTCCATATATGACCAATGAGAGGTTCAGAATCATTCCACAGGCGCCATCTAGTGTCTGACGCCATAACTGTCTAAGAAGTACGTTCACTCGTAAAGGTAGCGACTTCCTAATAGCACTTTCGAACCCAACTACCTAGCCTGTAGAGCTATCTATCTAAATCTAACGTTATCAAATAACTTAAAAATGTTTGGAATATAATAATACCATAAAATAGTAAAGTGCCTACAATGGGAATCGAGCCATTAACCTCTCGATCCTTTCTTTCTTTTTAAATTAATTTATTTTTATAATCAAATGTACCTACATATGCACTTAGTCTATGGTTTGGCCTAGGTAGTGGCGCATATTTACAATTAATAAAGATAGCTGACAACTTTCCGGTGGTGGCCTTACAGAGTATTATGCAAGTATATATTGCCCTGGCTCAATACGGCTTGGCATTTTGGGAAAGATCTTCCGAAAAACCCCATTTACTTTCTTCAGTTAAACATTATGTCCGCCATAATAGCAGACAACTTCAATGCAGTGGGCGAAATCTCCAATCAACTAGTTCAATAAGGGCGTATATTTCCGTTTGGTAGGTAAGTCTTTGTCGGATGCGTCGCCAGTAGTCTCGCTCACTGGCCAACAGCTTGTGTTGCGACCGTGTGGGTGTTGATGTGTAAAAAATGTATTTATTTCTTGACGTGTTTGTGTGGTGATGTTTTTAGAATTTAATTTTGTGTATTTTATTGATTTGTGTTCGTGTTCAATTGCCGATACCTATGCCTATGGCATGCGGAGGTGACACAAGGGTAGTTTTGCTTATATTGGTTTGTATTTTGTTGGATTGTTTATGTGGTGTCTTTTGTTAGTTAGGTTTGTTTTCATTGGTAAGTTGTTTATTTTGTTTGTGTAGAAGTCGGTTGATATGCCTGTAATGTAGTCTAGTATGTTTGGTATGTCGGCCATGTGGTGCAATTCTGTGATGCGTACGTACCTATCGGATGGCGTAACACATTTCAGAATTTTATTCTCTAACCTGAGAAGCCTCTGTAGTTAGGTGCTTGAAGCTGAACATCACACTGGTGCGGCATATGTGATTACGGATTACAGGAAACCCACTCAAACAGATCATGTCATCCCTTACAATTCAAATCATCCCCAACAACATAAACTAGCATCTTTTCATTGTTACATAAATAGACTTCCTAATATTCCCATGACAAAAGAAAACTACCAGAATGAAGTAAATATACTAAAACAAATAGCTTTCAATAAGAACTACGACCCCAGTATGATAGATTCCTTGATCTCAAAAACAAAATGCAGAAGAATTAGAAACGAGTTATACCCTGTTCCCACTAAGATCGATAAAAAAAAATATATTGCTATACCTTTCCTCGATCAAAACACCAATTCTAACATTAAACAAATACTTACACAATCAATCCCAAATCTCAGTGTTTCCTTCCAAACCAAAAACAGTCTAGCAACACACATTGTAAATTCCAAGGATAAAATTGAACATCTTTCTAAGAGTGGCATCTATAAATTAAATTGTAATTCTTGTAACAGTACCTATATTGGTCGTACTTGTAGACCATTAAGGACCCGTATAAAAGAACACCTTTTGAGATCCTTGTCTGCTTTTGGCCAACACCTCAAAATTTCCAATCATACTTTCAGTCCTTACTCTAATTCAAAGATTATTCATGATATATCTTCCAAAAATTTCAACAGACTCGATTTTATGGAGGACATGGAGATTAATAACCGAAAACTTAACAAAAAATCATTGAGCTATCTGGCTTCATTTTCTGTCTCATCCCGTTTTTTCTGTTTTAAAACAGACACCTACGCTTTTTCCTTTTGTCAGAACCCATAGTCTCACTGACGAGCTGTAATACAGCGAAACGCGCCTGAGGATGGTTCTGGCAGAAGGCAAAAGCAAACCCTTGGTTCTTTTTAATTTTGGTCTTAGATTCGGAACAGACTTTAATAGTTTTTCTGTTTCTTTGGTTGTTACGATAAATCTCACACTTACCAACCATCCTAAAATTTAAATATAAATTTCAAATTCAGTAATACTACCGCCACCTGTTGAGACGGGATTGAATTTCAATTAGGGTATCTGGAACCTGGCTGTACCGGCTTTATTTTTTTCAATTGAGATGGCACTGGTCAACCAGGGTGATCTCATTTTTAGTCTCGGGTCATGACTGTCTCTTTCTAACATTAAAGGTATTCATGTTTAGCATTTTTCGTCTCTTTTTTCCGCGCTGTTAAAATTTATACAGGTTATCGTCCCTTAAGTGGATTTTATAGCCACGTTTATACATACATAACCTGTTTTAATTTAATGAATGCCATTCTAGTGCGAAGATTGAATTTTTATTATTTTTGTTTAATAAATTAATAATTAAAATGGATGTTTTACCCGCGAGCGAATCGAGCAAGGTGTAGACTTTTTTGTGATAGTGCATGACCTAAATAGTGATCTCTAACTGGTCCACGTGAGGTCGCAGGGATATGTAGAGGGGATTTTCGTTCAGCAGGAGGACAGAAAGGTAATTTTTCTCGATGTCTAGTGTTCAGACTTTTGCACAGGCAAGTACTAAAGTTCTTCTTTCTTAATTTTTTTTTGAGTTTCATCATAGAACCCCGAGCTCAGTTGTTTTATTTACTTTAAAATTATCTTTTATTTTTACCCTAAAGATTGATTAATCATTTTACCTACTTATCTTGTCTTAAAGGACATAAATTGTTTCTTTAAAGACTTACCTGGTCGCCATTTTGTGCATATGCACATGGGCACCCCTATCTTTGGTTTTGAATTTTAGAGGTTAATTACCTATTTCATATTTTGGATAGCTTTAAAAAAGCTTCACTGCCCTGGTTTTTATTTTTTTATAGATTTTGGAAAGGAGACTAATTACTCTTAATATAGAGTCGGCTTATGCCATCTTTGTAGTTTCTTCCCAGCAAGTCTAATTTAGAGAACCGAGCATAAGTTTTAAGTTGGCATTATACATATCTTTGGTGATTGATCACTGGGTACTGAGTTTCTTCTGATGTGCTTATATATGAAGAGTTGTCTCAGTGGTTCTATGATGAAATCTCACTGCATATCTCTTTAAATTTTCATTTATCTCTTGCTAATTTAGTACTTATTACCTGCCTTGCCTGTGCAGTTGGTTTATCCTAGAGCACAATTTTATTTTTTTTGCTCTTATAGCTTTTATCTTTTTTTTATAAAATTACTATTACCTACTTATCTTGTCTTACAGGACATAAATTGTTTCTTTAAAGACTTACCTGGTCGCCATTTTGTGAATATGCACATGGGCACCCCTATCTTTGGTCTTGAATCTTAGAGGTTCACTACCTATTTTTCATTTTATGCTTGTATAGCTACTATTTTTTTTTATATAATATTACCATTGATTATTTTTATTTAAACCTGGTTCTGTTGGAATAGTTTCCACTAGAACACTATCTTATTTTACGCTCTTATAGCTTTTAGTTTTTTTTATAAAATTACTATTATTGTCAAGTTTTTGATTATTTTTATTTAAACCTGGTTCTGTTGGAAAGGAGTATCACTGCAATTTGACAATTCAGTTTTATTATTTCATTAATTAATTAATTAAAATTAAAATGTATTTATTTTTTTTTTGGTTTTGTAAATATTCCTTTTCAAGCAGAGCAAAGGAAGCTGTAAGGTTTTATGTGGTGAGTCTAACACCTTGTCTTTTCTCGGTACCCAACTTCGGGACTTCATTATTGGAAATCATAAAACGTGTCCATATTTCTCTAAGAGACCTGAATATAATATTCAACCAAAAGAACCAACAAAAAGTCCCGGTCTCAAATAATTTAATATTTAAAAAATTAGGTTACATGTTTCGCCTTTAAGGCATCATCAGACCTAAAAAGATGTCAATCAACACGCATAAAAGTGAGCGAATCTCACTATTAAACCTACCTGATACACCAAAAAAACAATTTCAGAAGAACAAAAATGTCAAAATATAAAAATATAAAAAAATGATAAACGTTACAATAACATCATTAAAAACAGTTAGAAATTAAACTAAAAATTGTATATAAACAAAAGGGTACAACAACAAACTAAAAGTGTAAGGTTCGTTAAATAAGTACTAGGCATAGTAAGCGGGGGAGATGCAGTCACCCAGAGAACAAACTCAGCCCAAAATATAACAGCCATTAACACAAAGTACGAGCGTACCAGCATCAAGGACGTCAATGTTGTCAGTCGGTAAAATTGGCGGAGAAAATTTAAAAGGTTAAATATTGGTTACTAGCAGTCCGCTGTTAGTAATTTAAGTTGTTAAAAATAAAATAAGGCTCGAAATTAAAGACCTCATTAACGCAGGTAAGGACGGGGCTCTTTTTAGCTTTCGTTATTTCTAGTTTTTCTAATAGATTTAGTTTATTACTCTTCTAACATTCATGCAAAACATTAACATTTTCAGATGGCGAGAACTTATTATATTGAATTATTTAGTGAAAGCATTTCTAGACAAAAGTAACTTGAACAGTCTGTAGAAAAGAGAATTGAAGGTGGCAAACTTGTGAGAAAAGGGAGAATTTGAATTGAACTGAATAATGTTATCTGTAAATGACGGTTTTCTATTGACTTCAAAATTAATTTTATTGTTATTTCTTATCAGGAGTAAATCTAGGAAAGGTAGTTGTCCATTATTTTCGATCTCAAGTGTAAATTCAATATTCTGATGTAAATCATTAACGAAACTGAGGAAATGTCTCAGATCTGAGTCACTGCCATTCCAAACTATACATATATCATCAACATATCTTTTATATGCAAGCAGAAACCTAGAGAATCTGCTATTCATGATTTTGTTCTCTAATTCGTTCATAAACACCTCGCTCAAAAATGGAGAAAAACAAGAACCCATTGCCAATCCTGACTTTTGCTTAAACATTCTCTTATTAAATTGGAAGAAGTTTTGTTCCAGAACTGTAGATAATAACAAGATTAGGTCTGAAATTAATAAGTTGGGTAAACCCTTCCTTCTTAGCAATCTATCAACTAAATTAATGCAATCAGCTGGGGGAATGCTAGGAAATAAATTCTTCACATCAAGTGATATCAATATAGCATCTGGTGGAAGTTCTATATTTTTTAAATAATAAATTAGCTAGCATGATTCCTTTATTCTACTTGCGTATAAATTAACTCCTACCTTTACATGGAGATATACCGTTCTTATACTAAGCTCCTGTCGATTCCAATGGTTGCATAATCTGCATTATATTATATTATATTATTGAATCACCCCCCTACTCCCCCAACTGTTTTAATTACTTTTCATATTAAAAATCTCTTAAATGGTTAGTTGCTGAGGATGACTTTTTCTAAAGTCGAAACTAGTACAACACATACTTTAAGAAATTTAATTTAATTCATCGTTGTTTTATGTATTTTCTATAACCCTTGTTTTTTACCCTAGAGGGGCAAATAAAGTAATTTGGTGGTAAAGACAGACCTTTATTTCTAGAAACATTTTAGATTTAATAAACCAATTTTCAACTAACTACGGTTATATTGATTTATCTCAACAGGCATATAGAGGTGCCTACATCGAGGTCAAACCATTTTGATCGTTGTCAAGAGATCGTGATCCTTTTTACGTGCGTCATGATAAGAAACACTTTTTTTTTATCTCTCTCGCATAGCAGTGTATTTTTTGCTCCACCTGAATTTGTGAGCTCTTGCTCGTTCGATTTGAATATATACTTATCTAAATTTGATGTTATTCGTGTTTAAATAATTTATTTTACGACTTTAATAATAATGTATTTTATACTATTTCAGAAAAATAGATTACTCGTGCAAAGGCGTAACGACAAGCGGTGGTCGCCCAATTAAGCTTAATTATTGATGTCGTAAATAATGCAAACGGCAATCCAGTCAAATATACTGAATTTGAAGTAAGATATCGAAGTTTGAAAAACGTCGTTAGTGACGTTCAAAAACATCATAATTATCTATTATGTATACTTGCTAACAATGCCTATCAATATAAAAAAAAATAAGCTAGGTATAAATTTTTGTAATAGATATCACGTCAACTTGAACCTATTTACTACGAGCTGTTTGAGTTACCTTTATTGGATGATACCCTCTCCATTTTTCCTAGCAAGATTAAGGATTTTGCTATTTATACATAATATGACTCTTTAATTTATAAAAATAAGTCATTGTCCGACATTAAAAAATTTAATTATGTTGTGACGTCACTCAGAGGGTCTGCCTTGGTTTTAACTTGGGACATTCCAATTATTGTAAATGAAAATATTGAAATGCTTACAATATTTTAGTAAATCGATATACTAATAAACGTTTACAAGCTACTACCCATCGAAGATACTCCACAATCTTACACATGAGAATGCTCAATCTCTGCGTGATACGTTCTCAAAATATCTGAGCTCATTAAAGCCCATAGGGTTTTAAGTTAATTTCTGGGATTTTATTTTGCCGTACATGTTATTCGATAGGTCAGACTTAAATACGCGCCGATTTTACGAACAACCCTTTGCGTAAAATAAAATAACAAAATTTGATAATGTGAAAAACTTCTTAATTAAACATTGAACCTAAACTACTTGTCTTTTATGCCAGGAAAAACATATAATTTACAGATGCCTTATATTTTCAGAAAAATACACCTCAAGTACAGGCAGATTTTCTTAAGTGTCTCACCCGACTGGCGATTTTCCTGCAGACTATGAGAAAAAAGAAATTACACTTTCCTTAATGAGTTTTAATAATAAGTTCACAAATTTGATAGATACGACGCCATTTTGAATTTATTTAAATGGCAACTCTTATCAATAACCACACGAGTGAACTGCTTTTCGCGATCCAATTTCAAAAACATATAGTTGTTGATATTTATTTTCAGCTGTTTCGAAAATACGGGGTTTCTAAACTACCTTCATCGATTTTGTCTTCTAAGTGTCTCACCCGTTTGATAAATAGACATTTCGTTGGCCTAGAATTATCTTGTTCTATACGCCAAAATAAAAATGTCGGAGAAACGAGTTTTTATATTTCAATATGGAATAAGCTATAACACAGTCATACTAGCATAAAAATGCTTAATTATCATAAAGATATAAGAGTTTTGAGAAGATTTATGAAGTTCGTAACCTGATTAAATTTTGGCTTATGACTTAAATCTTATTTTGTAATATGGGGTATAGAGCAAAATGTTTAGTTTTCAAGCATTTATTAAAGTCGAAGGGATATAGAACAATATGTATTGATATGGGTTAAGATAATTCTATGAAGCTAATACAAACATTTTAGTGTTTTAATCATATAAAATATCAATAATTATTTCCTACTAAGTTTTTTAACGCTTTTCGATCCCAATAACTCAGAATAAAATTGCCTTTCTTCTTCTGGCACTTGTGGTACCTTTTCAAGAAGATGCTTTTTCTTCGTTCAGGTATAACAATCGACTTCAAGGATATTTGTGAAACACTTTGTGGTAACTCCACTTCTTTATTTAAATTTATTCTTCGTATCTTAATTTTATTGTCATTGTTTTTCCTTCAAATGAATCTCTTTATTTAAAGTTCAGTGGAGCATTTTTTTCATAAGTTAAATTTTTGACTTTGGTGTAGGGTATCGTAGTTTGGAATTTTTAATACAAGCCTTATTAGGGTTAAAGGAGACCAAATGTCTAAGTGACGAAGGTATCTCTCTATGTGATTATTAAGTTCTTGCTTTAAAGATATCCACTGAATTACAAAAGAAGTTATATATTGAGTTGGAATATTTAAACATTCTTGGGAATGGGGAATTTATAGAGCTGTTAGTCCGGGAGAAATGCGATCTGAACAAGATATTTTTTCTGAAATATCTCTGAGGAACAGCAAGGCCAACTCGCTCCAGAAGTTCCGAAGAGTCAATTTTTAAGTTAAATATCTTAAATAGAGTAACTACATCTGTGTACGATCTTCTGTGCTCCAAAGATCTAATTTTGTACTTAAGACGCAACTGTTTCATGACATCAAAATAAATATTATCTCTAAATGCCAAACAGTTGAGGAATCTATTCTAAACAGATTGTATACGCGATTTATAGATATTATACAGGGGGCCCCAAACGGTCGAGGCAAAATTGAGCCGGCTAAAAACATAGGCATAGTAAAGTGTAATTAATTTTTTTTGTTGTCTAAAATGTTTTCCCTGTCTATTTATAAATCTAAGCATTATGCATGCATTAGCTACCATATTTTCTATGTGGAGGTCAAACTTTAGCTTTTCATCAAATATAACTCCCAAATCTCTAGCCTGGCACTCCGTTTTCAATAAGCTGACGTCAAGTTTATATTTATTTATTATTTTATTGCGATTTCGTGTAAAGGTAATGGAGAAACACTTTTTTAGATTAACATATAGGTTATTTTAACTATTAAAACTCGATATACTTTTAAAAAACTATATCAAAACTTTTATTTTTTAAACCCTTAACATTTGTGCATTCTTAATGTGTAACTGTTTACTACTACCCCCGCTCTCAACCCCTCTCGGTCATCGCATGAGTCATCACTGCCTTGATGCTGGTGAGACCTCCACAATAATGGTGCATGGATGGTTGCCTATTGGTGAGGCCCGTTTATTTATATATTAACTTAAGGCTTGAACAGTAGTGGTCCCAGGTGGCCACCCTGGGGTGTACACCTGACGTAGAGACTAAGACGAGCTGCTCTCTATCAGTTAAGTATGACTTGAACCAATCCAGAACAATGCCACCCACCCCGACCTGAGATACCTTTTTCAGGAGTAAAAGATGGTCAATTTTGTCAAGCGCTTTACTAAAATCCGTATTGATAAAGTCAACCTGGATTCGGTTATCCATACTCCCTATGATAAACTTCGAGTAGCATATAAGATTTGACTCTATTGACCTTTTGGGGTAGAATCCATGTCGATGGATACTGATTTTATTTTTGACTAAAAACAATAAGCGTTGATATATGACTTTTTAATAAACTTTAGCAAATATACAGAGCATGGTTATATGCTGGTAGTTGTTGATGTCGCTTCTATTGCCTGACTTGAAAATTGGTAGAATCAAAGATTTTTTCAATGAATTGGGGAACGATCCTGTACGTAATTGGTTAAATAACAGGGACAAAGGGAGTGCCAGACTGTCAGCGCATTTGGCAACAAATAATGCTGGAAAGTTGTCTGTGCCAACGCCTTTTCTTATATCTAGGCTTTTTAGAATTTTCTGTGTTTGTAGAGGATTGAAATAAAGATTAGAGAGTTGGGCACAGGCGTCCCCATCAGCGTCAGTTTTAGTAAGGGTTTTTGATTTTCGCTGAAAAACACTTTTAAACCATTGATCAAAAATATTACAAATGTCTTTGCTATTATCAGCCTTATTGCTGCCAAGCGACCTGCAGGGGGGTAAATTGTTGTGATGCTTTGCAGATACAAAATGCCGGAGTTTTTTACTGTTGTCAATTATTTCCGCCTCATTGTGATTCATATAATTAAAGTGGTCTTGTTTAATTAGGCGCTTGGAACGAATCCTTAAGAGTTTAAATGTATTATAATATTGTAAATTGTTAAACACTTTCCATTTTTTATGAAATTTATTTTTTCCTTTTATCACTTTAATCGTTGTACTAGAGAAATATACCGGAAATTTAGCATTACGATATCTGTATGGTACGTTTTTATTTATTGCGGAGTTAAATTTATTATATAAGTAAGTAATACAGGGTGGCGCATCGAAAACGAAACAGAGTCATTTACTGGCAGCTCAGTTCATTTTTGGAAGAACGCTCAGACCCGTCGATTTTGTTTTCGAGGGGGACACAAAATTGGCAAAAAATCACGTTAACACGTGCAGCCCCCTGGGCGGGGGTGGCACCACCCCTAACATCTTAAATGGAAAGGGGAGTCGAGTGATGCCTTATTTTAAAGGTCTTTAAATTTCCTATATAATGATGTAAAATTCATTTACTTCAGTTCGGTAGTTTTGGAGATTTATTGATTGAAAGCTTAAATAAAACTCTAATACATCATCATCAGTGGAAATCAATACATTTGGCAGCAAAGTAGTGCAAAAATGAAAAATGAACTTACCCGTCAGCCAAGTAAATGTTGGAAATGACCACCATGACTCTCCATGCAGTAATAAAGATTTTGCTCAAAATGTTGCCGCACATTTTGCAATATTTGAGGAGTAATTTGAAGGCACTCATTCACAATTCTTTGTCGCAAATCTTGTAACGATGTTGGCTGACTAGCATAGATTTTGCTTTTTAAGTGACCCCACAGAAAGAAATCCAAAGGTGATTAGTCTGGCGTAATGTGGTGGGGCACCATTCTGTTGGAACATCAACCTATTCGCAATGCTCCGCCGATCATTCTAATTTTCAATTATGGCTGTTAATGCAGGATCTATGGCGTCTTGCAGTAATTCCAAATACATTTCACCGGTCAAGTTTTAAGGTAAAAAAAAGGACCAACTAAATGATCGCCAAAAATACCAGCCCAAACATTTAGTTTTTGTGGCTGCTGTATGTATACCTCACGATAAATTCTGGTATTAGAATCGGACCAATATCGGCAGTTATGACGATTTACTACGTCATTTAAAAAAAGGAACATTCGTCGGAAAAGCAAATGTTGAATAGAAAATCTTCATCGTTTATAATTCCTTCACTCATATCTTCACAAAATTGTAATCGCCGATCAAAATCGTCTTCATTAAGTTCTGGTACAAGGTGAATTTTATACGGATGAACACTATGGGCCTTTAGAATCCGTTGGATACTACGTCGACTAACACCACACACAGTATCCAATTTGCGGGTACTTAACGTAGGATCTACATAAACTTGTCCTAAAACCCCCACTTCCGTTGCTTCGTTCCTTATGGGATTTTCAATGTTGCGTTTTTTATTGGCGACTGATCCAGTTTCCCGAAGCTTAGCTACAAGTTCTAGAACATTTTTTTGATGCACGTTACTGTTCTCATGTCGCTCATTAAATATTTGTGCTGTTTTATTAGCGCACTGATTATTTCCGAAAAATATTTCGATAATTTCAACCCTTTCCGCCGTGGAATATACCATGGTTAATTTATGTATAAAGCGTTAAACAACAAAGTTTGGTCCAATCAATCGCAAACTATGTACTAAATTCATATTTAAAATAAGTACGAGACATTCCCTTCTTATCTTTCTTTAAGAAGCAACTTTTTTTGCCACAAAAAGCGCTCCAATCGCTATTTGTTAAGGAAACTCTTTATTTGTTTTTTCTATTTAATCTATTTAAACTATATAGGGGTTTTGCCCTACGCCATATATTATTTTATTTCATTATATTTTATTTAAAAACGCACAAGTTGGCTAGGTTGACCACTCTTGGACATGCATAGAATAGCGCATGTCCCAGGACGAATGAGAAGTTTGGGAGAGAACCAAGCGTGCCACGGCGTGGGCGACACACCTTTTTTAATTTGAACAATCAATTTTCCGGTACCTTCAATGTGGTGAAAGTTTAAGTGAACATTCTTGTTTTTGATCGACGATAATCGAGGAAGTAAGAGGGCCCTCTACCGTTACGGCTGACCAGTCCAAGGTAAGAGTGTGTTGTTTCAGTTGATTTGTGCGTTACTGTTTCATAAATTATCTTTATTCTCTTTTAAAACCCTCCTAAACCTTTGATTAGTTATCTACATCTGCTCACATTATATCTCCAAAATTACAGTCCACTCAATTTAACGCTATTTCGCAACATTTTGGTCCTTCTCCACCAGATATGAATCAGTAATTTTAAAAAATTAAATATTTCAAAGTTGCAAATAATTTATAATTTATTGAATTTCAGGCTAATCGCCATATTCGAGCATTTTTTGCATTTCACAAAACCCTTTTCGATTCCCACCATCGACGGGCAAGGCCGCGCAGACATTTTTCGCTGAAAAATAATGCGCGAGTTTTAGACGGGCAAAAGTTCGAGGTATTTTAAATACTTTCAGTACTTTATTTATTAACCTGAACGATTTTGTGCACTTTGTGCATTTTTGCAGTCGCGAAAATAAAATTTAAACTCAACCTGGCTTTCTGCGGCGTTTGACACTGTTTAGTATTTATAAGTAACAGAACTAATACTTTTTCGTGTTATCTGTTTTAGAAAATAATATTTCAATTTACTATTAAAACTTTTGCACCATGGCAAACGCCGATAAGATTTCAAAGTACAATTTAAAGCGTACCACTGCGTATAACCGTTTAAAGGAAACCTATGAATTAGGACTTCAAATAGCTGGTGACAGCTCATTAAAATTAACTTTTCTGGCTAGAGCTGACGGTATGGATAAAATTTATGATGAATTTCAGGCAGCCCATAATCAAATAATATCATTCATATCTGAAGACGAGTTTAAAACTCATGATACTGTGCGTATTTCAGCCGATAAATTCTACTATGGCGCAAAGGCTATAAAGTCGGAAGTTGCAGTTAGTGACACTAATACTTCTTTGTTTAATAATGCGGTGTCCTCACCTATTTCTAAATCAAGTGCCAAATTGCCTAAAATTACTTTGCCAACTTTTGATGACAACTTTGCGCTATGGCCGAGCTTTTATGACTTATTTAAAAGTTTAATTCATTTAAACCAGGATTTATCCAATGTAGAAAAATTCCAATATCTTATTACCTCCTTAGATAGAGAACCGTTAGCCTTAGTAAAGGGAATTTCGCTAACAGAAAATAATTACATTATTGCTTATGAAATCTTAGAAAAAAGATACCAGAATAAGAAAGAGGCTTCTCGCTACGCATTATTACAATGAAATTATTTCATCCCCTAGTATTCAAAAGTCGAGTGCTACAGAACTTAGACACATTTTAAACATTTTTTCTGAAAATTTGGCGGCACTTCGAGCGTTAGGTTTTCCGGTAGATCAGTGGGATTTTCTTTTATTTAACATGTTACTTCAAAAACTTGACTCAAAGACGAGAACCGACTTTGAAGTTGAATACAGTTTAACTGAAATCCCTTCCTATTTACAGTTAAAAACCTTTTTAGAAAATAATTGCAAGGCTTTAGAATCGGTGCAGTTCAGTGCACATAATACAAATATTACTCATAACAGCTATTCTAACCAAAATAGACAGCAACGATCTAAACCTTCTTATTTGCCAAATAATGGCATGGCCAATTATCAGCCTAATAACAAGAGATCAGTTACATCAACGTTGTTAGCTAACACACCTGCAAATAATGCCTCCAAGTGTCTTATTTGTTCATCCTCTCATGCTTTATATCGATGTCCGTCGTTTACATCAAAAACGCCAAATGAAAGATTCTCTTTTGTTAAGCACCACAATCTTTGTGTCAATTGTTTAGTGTCACCCCATCCATTACGCAAATGTGGGTCTACATTAAGGTGTCGAATATGTACAGCTCCACATCATACATTGTTACATTTTGACAGAAATGCAAGCCATTCTTCTCAAAATAATTCTGTTTCATCTACGGCCACACGGTCTACAGTCTCAGAATTTTCACCTATGGACAATCAAATATCCAGTAATACTCTTACCAGCGCTATGACAAGTACGTCTGCAGCTCAACAAACTACCGTTCTTCTCTCTACCGCGGAAGTAGACATTAAAGATATTCGAGGTGACTTTCAAAAAATTCGTGTCCTTTTTGACACTGCCAGTATGGCAAATTTTATTTCTGAGACTTGCGTTAATAGACTTGGATTGCGTCGTCAAAGGTCTTCCATCCCAATCGAAGGAATAAATGGTATGTCCGCATTTTCGAATTATGGTACGACTCAATGTCATATTAAACCGTGTACTCAGACAAATCCCATATTTTCCTTTCAAGCTATAATTTTGCCCAAAATATGTTCTGATCAACCAAAGGCAAACATAACTTACACTGATTGGTCGCACATTAAACATCTGAAATTAGCAGACAATAATTTTAATGTTCCTGGACCAATTGATGTGCTTTTTGGCGCTGAACTGGTACCGCTGTTTTTGAGATCGGGGCGTATTTGTGGTAAACCTAACCACCCGGTTGCCTTAGAAACAATTTTTGGTTATATGCTTCAAGGGAAAACTCTCATTGAACCGTCGTTATTAGATAATTCCACTTCTCTTTTAAGTTGCCATGTATCTCTCCAAAGCCAACTTGACGTTATTCTTCAAAAATTCTGGGAGGTCGAAGAAATCACTAAACCTCCCGTTTCGTCCCCTGAAGACAAAAGGTGCGAGGAAATTTTTAGTTCTTTAACAGTAAGAGAACCTTCTGGTCGTTTTCTTGTACTTGCTATTAAAAGACTCCAATCTTTATCAAGAATACGCTAAATTTATGCGTGACTACCTAGACAGTAATCATATGTCTGTGGTTCCATCTTCGGCTTTTAAATCTACGTCAGCTTACTACATTCCCCATCATTGCATTCTGAAAAATGAAATTTCAGGTCCGAAACTTAGGGTGGTATTTGACGCGTCGTCGCGTGTTACTCGTGGCATCTCTCTAAACGAATCCCTCTTGACTGGACCCAAGCTTCAACGCGATATCTCATGTGTCCTCTTAAACTTTCGATTTTTTCCTTATGTTTTCATTTGTGATATCAAACAAATGTACAGGCAAATTCGTATTCTACCCCAATTTGAAGATTGTCAACGAATATTATGGCGTTTTTCTCCTAATGATGTTTTACAAGAATATCGCTTATTGACTATCACTTACGGCATTTCTTCCTCTCCTTTTTTAGCCCTTAGAACCTTACAGGAACTTGCTAATAGAGAAGAGAGTTTATTTCCCCGCGCCGCTCAAGTCATTAGACGAGATATATATGTCGACGACGCGGTTACTGGGGGTATAGATCTTACTTCCACTCTAGAACTACAAGCAGAACTTATTAAGATAATGAAGGCTGGTGGTTTTGAGTTACGAAAATGGGCAAGTAATCATCCTGCAATTTTAGAAAATGTGCCCGCTTGCGATATTCAACCGTCATGTAGTTTTGACAAAGAGGAACCGTCATTCATAAAGGTGCTTGGCCTAAAATGGGATCCCACAAAAGATATATTCTCATATTCATTTTCCTCAATCGATCAACCCTGTACAAAACGAAATATTCTGTCCGAAATAAGCCGAATCTTTGATCCTGTCGGATTTGTCTCTCCTATCCTCTTACGAGCAAAATATCTCATGCAGTGTCTCTGGTCTTCTAATACAGCTTGGGACGATATTCCATCTGATGATATTGTGCAGGCTTGGAATGTGTTTAAGTCGGAACTGCCGCAACTTACGCACATTAAAATTCCGAGGCGTGTTGTTTCTGATAAGATATCACGCATTGAACTACATGGATTCTGTGATGCATCCCAAATTGGTTTGGCTAGCGTCATCTACTTTCGTGTGGAGCAAGAGTCAGGGACTATTAAAACACACTTAGTTACTGCCAAATGCAAAGTAGCCCCTTTAAAAACTATCTCTATCCCACGCCTAGAGCTGTGTGCAGCCGTGTTATTATCAGACTTAATCTCCTTTGTAAAAATGAACTTTTCCGAACGCATTATGTTTGACGCTATTTACGCGTGGTCCGATTCAATGGTAGTATTGGCTTGGCTATTCTCTTCCCCTCATAAGTGGAAAACTTTCATTGCTAACAGGGTAAGTCACATCCAAGAGATACTCTCCCCGTCGTCTTGGCATCATGTTTCATCTCAAGACAATCCGGCAGATTGTGCATCACGTGGCCTAACGCCAGCACAACTATTGCAACAATCCATGTGGTGGTCGGGCCCCCAGTTTCTCTCGGAGCTACATGAATCCTGGCCTATACAACCTAAGGTCGATTTTGATCAAGTCCCGGAAGTGTCTCGAGAGGAAAAACAAACTACATCTCTTATTGTATCTTTTAATGATGACTTCGTTACCGAACTCCTAAATAAATTTTCTTCTCTGTTAAAAATTAAAAGAATCATTGCTTACATCCATCGATTTATAACCAACATAAATTCACACATAAAGGGCACGTTAAATAACAAATCGGTCAACGATTTGACGCCTCATGAAATTGAAAACGCTCTGTTAATAATTGTTAAACATGTTCAGCATCAATGTTTTCCGGATATATTGCAAAAAATAAAAATTAACGCTTTACTGCCAAAACCCTTTCGAAAGTTATCGCCTTTTATTGGCCCTGATGGTATACTCAGAGTGGGCGGTCGGCTTAAAAATTCTAACTTCAATTATAATGTTAAGCATCCCATTCTTTTACCTAAATCTCATAGAATTACGGAATTAATTGTAGAATGGATTCATAAAACAAACTGTCACCCCGGATTAAAAACTTTACATTATCTAATTCTACAACAATTTTGGATATTATCTCCTCGAACTACCATACATAAATGTCTCTCTAAATGTATGCAATGCTTCCGTTGTAAGCCCAAATCCTACAACCCCTATATGGGAGATCTTCCCTTGCTTCGGATTTCCCAAATCAAAGCTTTTTCGTCAATCTGTATTGATTTTGCAGGCCCCTTTTCCTTATTAATGACCAGACATCGAGGTGCCAAACTTTATAAAGGTTATGCCTGCGTCTTTGTGTGCACTGCCACCAAGGCTATCCACTTAGAAGCCACTTCAGAATTAACGACTGAAGCCTTTCTGGCAGCGTTTCGGCGTTTTGTTTCCCGCCGTGGACGCTGCTCTCAGATTTCACGTGACCAAGGCAGCAACTTCAAAGGTGCCAATAATCAGCTTCTCGAATATGCCCGAAAGGCAGCTGAAGAATTGGCAATTTCTTGGCATTTCAACCCACCTAGTGCTCCACATTTTAATGGCCTGGCGGAAGCAGGCGTTAAATCAATGAAAACACATCTATATCGTGTTATTGGAAATCAGCATTTAACATACGAAGAGTTTCACACTCTTCTAACACAAATTGAAGCTCTGCTAAACTCTCGACCCCTCAGCCCAATTAGCGCTGATCCCAACGATATGCAACCTTTAACCCCGGGTCACTTTCTCACTCTCGAGCCCTTAAATAGCTTTATACCTGAACCAGATTTCTCGGATATTAAACTAAACCGCTTGAATCGCTGGCAATTAATTCAACGCTTACAGAGCGACTTCTGGAAACGTTGGTCCAACGAGTATATTCATTCTTTACAAGAAAGACGGAAGTGGACGCAACCTGTTCCAGAAATTGCCAAAGGTGCATTGGTTTTAATAAAACAGGATCAAACACCCCCGCTCCACTGGGAGTTAGGTAGAGTGACAGGATTACACCCTGGAAAGGATGGCTTGGTTCGTGTAGTCACGTTAAAAACTGCTCGCGGTTTTTTACAAAGACCTGTAGTGAAGATATGTCCACTACCAGGCAATTAATTACGTTACTTTATTTTATTCTTTTTTGTTGTTTTCTTTTTATATATTTTTTTTATATATATTATATAATTTGGTTATGTCTGTGCGTCTAAAACATTCGTTTTGGTGGGCGGTATGTTAAGGAAACTCTTTATTTGTTTTTTCTATTTAATCTATTTAAACTATATAGGGGTTTTGCCCTACGCCATATATTATTTTATTTCATTATATTTTATTTAAAAACGCACAAGTTGGCTAGGTTGACCACTCTTGGACATGCATAGAATAGCGCATGTCCCAGGACGAATGAGAAGTTTGGGAGAGAACCAAGCGTGCCACGGCGTGGGCGACACACCTTTTTTAATTTGAACAATCAATTTTCCGGTACCATCAATGTGGTGAAAGTTTAAGTGAACATTCTTGTTTTTGATCGACGATAATCGAGGAAGTAAGAGGGCCCTCTACCGTTACGGCTGACGAGTCCAAGGTAAGAGTGTGTTGTTTCAGTTGATTTGTGCGTTACTGTTTCATAAATTATCTTTATTCTCTTTTAAAACCCTCCTAAACCTTTGATTAGTTATCTACATCTGCTCACATTATATCTCCAAAATTACAGTCCACTCAATTTAACGCTATTTCGCAACACTATTTTCAACACCAAAATGATAAACAAACCACGGGCGTAGTGAAGAAAAGCATCTACTTATTAAATGCTTTTACTCAAATTTCTTCCGAAAGTAGTACAAACTAATCTGATGTGCCTATTAATGTCTACTTTAAGCTTTAAATCAATAAATCTCCAAAACTACTGAACTGAAGTACATGAATTTTACATCAGTATAAAGGGAATTGAAAGACCTTTAATATAAGGTGTCACTCGACCCCCATTTCTATTTAAGATTTTAGGGGTGGTGCCACCCCCGCCCAGGGGGCTGCACGTGTTAACGTGATTTTTTGCCAATTTTGTGTCCCCCTCGAAAACGAAATCGACGGGTCTGAGCGTTTTTCCAAAAAAGAACTGAGCTGCCAGTAAATGTCTCTGTTTCGTTTTCGATGCGCCACAATTATTATTTTCTAATGCATTATCTTGGAATGCATTCTCCCAGGAGACTTTTAACAAGATGTTATTAATTGTATTGTAATCAGCTCGACCGATCTAACCTGAACTAACCGAACACCCTGCATAGATCGACACGACGCCACCGGAATCTAGAATATATTTGAACCAGTACAGGGGTCGCCGACTCGATCCTTATATGGATGGCCAATTGGCCATCCCACGTGGGTGTAGCTTCAAATAAATTCAAGTTAACGTGTTAGATATACACTTTCGCATTTGGTGTGGGTTTACTAGGGGGTTTGCTTCAACATATTCCGCCTATAGGCCCAGATTTGCTAAACTTTAGTAAACGAGGAAACGTTGTCGAATATCCGGTCGCCTTTAGCCGGGCGCGCTGCGAATGCCGCTCATAAAACTTCCAATTTTTTTTTGTACATGAACTCTTCCCAGTAACTGAGATTTGCAAACGGTTTACTTTTATTAATTATAATATATTTTCAGATCGAGAGTAGCTGTTCGTTGTTTTTGGACAAAGACTTATTAAATATTATAAATTAAGTTAGATTTAAGTAAAATTGAATCTTAGTTTCCAAAAGTGAATTGAAAAGACGATTCACTAAAATCGCATATATTCTATTAAATGATGAAGTTCGTTTTTTAAAAAACATTGCATTTTCCAAACACTTACATTAACTTGTATGTGTACATTAAAGCATTGCAGAGATAAATCGCACAACTTATAAGCTCTGTCTTATCTTGCGGCGATGCAGGCTCCTTGGGAATGATGAACACTTATCTTTATTTTTGAGAGAAGATCACTCCTATAAAAACGTTTAATTTTCTTTGGAAGTTATAATCAGTGATTAAAGTTACGATTAAGTCTATATACAGGGTATTCAAAACTTTTAAAGATCTGACATTAATCGGGAGTAAGGAAAGTAAGTGCTCCTACTTTCAAGGTTTTGAAAAACTGTATTTAACAAAGTTATTCTAAATTAAAAGCAACGTCTAATTACGAATTGGTATTAAAACAATTCGAGAATAGACCTTTTTTGCATTTATACAGGTTGTTAATGAATGTATAATAATAATGGCAATAATGGTTCATAGCAAACTGAGACACCTCGTCAGTAAATGCAGTGCCATATCAGACCGAGTCATTTACGTCATGCTGAAATTTAACAGCAAATACAGCATGCAGGTCATTCAGGCCTATGCCCCCACGGCCGCCTCGCCTGACGAAGAAATAGAACAGTTCTATGAAGACCTTTCCATGGCAAAAAATGCGGAGAGGACAAAGTTCAAGATCCTCACCGGAGATTTCAATGCCAAAATCGGAAGAAAAACAACAGCGGACCCCCCAAACATCGGCAGCTTCGGACTTGGCACACGGAATGACAGAGGGCAAACGATGCTGAACTTTCTGCTCAGGAAAGGGTTGTATTGCATGAATACCTTCTATCAAAAGCCTCTGCAAAGAAAATGTACCTGGAGAAGCCCTGACGGTGCAGTCAAAAACGAGATTGACTATGTGCTAGGCACTGATAAGCTCATGTGCACCGATGTGTCAGTCCTAAACCTCTTCAACACGGGAAGCGATCACAGACTAGTGAGAGCCAAAATATATATCAACACTCGACTGGAAAGGAAGAAGTTCACCGAGAAGAAACTGAGACCAACTAGGATTTAGTTGGAGGCGAAGCAGGAGGAGTTCAGCAGGCAGATCGAACGGAGACTGGAACCGATGGACGCGTTGAAAGATCTGATCGAGAGATGTACTGAGTACAACGTCCCACTCCACCTGGCCTTCGTCGATTACCAAAAGGCTTTCGACTCTGTGGAGATCTGGGCAGTTCTGCATGCGATGGACGCTGCGAGGATTGACTCGAGATACTCGAATATCATCAGAGACATATATAAACATGCCACTCTCCACGTCAAAGTAGGAGAAGACTTAGTCACCGAGAGGATCCCTATCAAGAGAGAAGTGAGACAAGGCGATACTATCTCGCCAAAACTGTTCACCCTCGCGCTAGAAGACGTGACTTGGGAGAGGAAAGGCGTCAATATCGATGGGACGTTCCTGAGTCACCTACGCTTCGCTGACGACATCATCCTGATAAGCAGCGATGGTGACGAACTTGGACTCATGCTAAGAGAGCTGAGGGAAGCCTCGGAGTCCGTAGGCCTGAAGATAAACCTCCTAAAGACCAAGGTCATGAGTCCAGATAACATCCAGGTCACACTCGACAGCCACACGCTTGAAGTTGTTGGAGAGTACGTGTACCTTGGCCACAACATCAAGCTTCACAAGGACAACCACACCGCAGAAATCAGCAGACGAATTGGCCTGACGTGGGCTGCTTTTGGAAAACTCGGTCACATCTTCAGAAAACCGGACATGCCCATTAACCTGAAGCGAAAAGTATTCGACGCCTGCATCTTACCCGGCATGACCTACGGCCTTGAGACTATAGCCCTAACACAAAACAGGGCGAACCGACTCAGGGTTTGTCAAAGGGCTATGGAACGTGCGATGCTGGGGATCAGATTGAGGGACCGAGTCAGAAACGAGATCATTAGGGAGAGAACAAGAGTCGTTGACGTCATAGAGCGAATCGCCGTCAGTAAATGGCGCTGGGCAGGGCACGTCGCCAGGGATGACACCAAGTGGACGAAGACCATAATGCAGTGGCGTCCCAGAGAAACTAGGCGTAGCGTCGGGCGCCCCCAAACAAGGTGGAGAGATGATATCCAGAGGAAAGCCGGCAAGAACTGGATCTTGAGTGCTCAGGACAGACAATGGTGGAAAAACATGGAGGAGGCCTATGTCCAGGAGTGGACGAGAACAGGCTAAAGAAGAAGAAGAATGAATGTAACGTAGATATTTAAGGGAGTGATAGTGCCCGTCAAAATAGAAACAAAATACTTATAAGCGCGTGGTCAAAAAGGCTTAATTTTTGTTATACAGGGTGTGTCGAAAGTTTATTTTTTTTTAGTGTTTTTCATTTTTCTTCTATATTTTTCGAGATTCCAATAAAAAACTAACCTGAACTAACCTAAACTAACCTTATTTCTAATGTAATACGACAAACTAAAAAAATTATAAGAACAGTTGAAAATGACCTCCTGTTGCTAATATGCAGGAATCAATTATTCGTCTCATAGACTGGCGAACTCTCTTGAATATCCCAGGACTAATTATTTCACTTGAAGCTATAATTCTGTTCCTCAAATCTTTCTCTGTCTGAATAGTAAACTGATACATCAACAATTTTAAATGTCCCCAGAAAAAATAATTTACTAGACAATTTAAAACGGGAGACCTAGGGGGCCATGGCTTGGGACCACCTCACCTATCCAACGGTTGCAGTGTTCACTTAAAAACTCCCTTACTACTAAACTAAAATGGTTCCTCTTCAAGCAGCACCGGGAGTTCCTCCTTTAAAAATCGACGATAATATTGCCCCTTTAATCTTCTTGAAAGAAGAAATGGCCCCACCGAATAGTCCAATGCCAACCCACATATTTACTCGTAACTGATGCTGAAATGACTTTTGACTATCGCATGAGGATTCTCTTTTGCCCAAAAATAACTGCTATGAAAATTTCTGATGGCGTTTTTTGAGAAACTTGTTTCATTGCTAAATAAAATTTCCTTTTCGAATAATGGATTTTGGGCCAACATTTAAATAAACCGCGGGGTGGAAAATCGCGTTGGAGAAAAGCTTGGACTGCCTGACTATGGTAAGCATACATCAAACTATCCATTAAAATTTTCCAAACTAGCACAGATGAAATGTTTAAAGTTGCCGCAATCTTTCTTGGTTCGTTTTCTACAGCATTCAGGACTGCTTTCTCAATCTCTACAGTTCTTGCAGTGCGATGTGCCCTTGCCGAATGAGTGAAATTTTTGAAAGTTTATTTTTCGCGCAGTCGAATGTGTACCTGTGCAAAAGTTCGTGAAACAGACCGTCTTTGATTTGGATAATGCTGCCGATAGAGTCGTTTAGCTTCAAAGGAATTACCATTGACAAGACTATAAATAAAATGCATATCGGCGGCATATTCTGGGTTTGTGGACTCAATCATTATTAAATACCTCTAATTTTCTTTGAAAACCTCAACTAACAAAGTTAAGAAACGGAAAATAAAATAGTAGCTGTCCCAGCCAACTACTTTTTTAAATTTTGCTTCTTGGATAATATTTGGCTTTCATCGACGGCTATTTCCGTCAATATCTAGAAAACGATGATAGATACGATAAAAATGTAAAGACTGAGAAAGAATGAGAAAAGAACGGGAAGTCAAGGCATGATATTAGTATTTATACAGGGTATCCCAGAATAAGTTCAGGAGAGTAAAATATGTTGATAGCGCAAAAAATGTAACACTCTGTATACTCTCTCTGACAATTTAGACATTTTATTACAGAGATTCGAAAAACTACAAAGTATACCAAATTTGAAATAATTATTTCGAAAAACGGCTATTAAAAAAAATTATCGAAAATTCAAGAAAATCAAACACTTAAATGACAGGCCTCACAAAAGCGTTTTACACGCTTAATAACTAGTATAAATTAAAGTATTAGATTAAAAAAGGTGTGAATGGAATGGTCTAGAACCTTAGTGCTTATGTGGTCATAATACCCAGGACTTCTTAATGAATCGGTAATATTCTTTACGCGGTATTATAATTTAAAAGTGAATTGAAATTTAAAATGTTGAAAGGTTAATGTGCATTAACATATTTTTAAGTGGCTCACCCGGATGGCGACTTTCCTGCTGACTAAAATAAAAAATTAATTACACTTTCTTCAATGATTTTTTGCAAGGAAACCAATTTTATGTCAAAAAATATATAGCTTCACAAATTTGACAGATACGACGCCATTTTGAATTTTTTTAAATGGCAACCCGCATAAATATTAAACGAGCGAATTGCATTTCGCGATCCGATTTCAAAAACACATAGTTGTTAATATTTATTTTTAACCGTTTCGGAAATACGGTGGTTCCTAAATTACCTTCATCAATTTTGTCTTTTAAGTGTCTTACCCCTTTAATAAATATACGTTTTAAGCTAAAAGTTCCAATTTTTTACACGGGAATAATTAAATTAGCCAAAATGACAGATCAATCATAAGAAAAAATGCATGCAACCAAATTATTGTATGCTCGGACCCACTTTTAAAATAATGTAACCAATTTTGCTACATCTTCCAAATAACTAAGTTTCAGGAAAACGCTGGAACAATGAATAATTTATTTTATTTTTTCTCATATTATGTTGACATTTTTTTTGGTTTCATAGGTGAATATGAAGAGACAATAAGTGCCATTTAAATATTTTTTTATGTGGAGTCTACATTAATATAGGTCGACTCATCCCAACATACTATGCGGTCTTTATGAAAAACGTAAAAAAAAAGATTGATGTGAATGCAGAATCTGTATAAGCACAATTTAAATCTATTTTGAAATATACAGGTTATTGCAAAAAAAGGATCCATGATTAAAGGAGTGAGAAATTTAATAATGGGAACGCAAAATGCAATTAACTCATGTGATTATTGTCAAAAAAATCAAAATTGGTGTTTTCAGCTTGAAAGTTCTATTTATTAAAGGGGTGAGACACAACCCTGGTATGTCCGAAACGGCTGAAAATAAATATCAACAACTATATGTTTCTGAAATCGGATCGCGAAATGGAATTCACTCGTGTGGATATTGATAAGGGTTGCATTTAACAGAAATCAAAATGGCGGCATATTTGTCACTTTCTGACATTTGTAGTATTTGATTAAAGCGTAAATAGCTCGGTCACGGGAATTTATGTCACCGTGAAAAATATTGGGATTTTCAGCTTAAAAGATCTACTTATTTATTAAAGGGGTGAGACACTTAAAAGACAAAATTGATTAAGGTAATTTAGAAACCCCCGTATTCCCGAAACGGTTAAAAATAAATATCAACAACTAAAGGGTCCGCCAAATAACTTTTTTTTTTGAAAATGCTATAAAAAAAAACTACTGAATATTTTCTCAAATTTCTTTTTTTATTTGAAAGTACGATCCTTCCGGTTAATAATGGAAAATAATTTCATTCAAATGGCTGCCTCGGCTGGCCATGCAGTAGCCTACACGATCGGTCCAATTTTTAAGCACATTATCGATTGTGTGCAGCTGTATTTCACCAATGGCTTCACGAATATTGTCCTTTAAAGCGTCAATTGTCTCTGGCTTGTCGGCGTAATACTTATCTTTGACGGCACCCCACAAATAATAGTCCAACGGTGTCAAATCGCAGCTCCGAGGTGGCCAAACGACATCAGCTCTGCGGCTGATAATGCGATCTTCAAAAACAGGGCGCAAAACATCGAGTGTAGCTTCGGCTGTGTGGCACGTAGCGCCGTCCTGTTGAAACCAAATGTTGCCAATATCCTCCTCTTCAATTTTTGTGAACAAAAATTCGTTCAACATGGCCCGATAACTATCGCCATTGACTGTAACGCCCACTCCTTGCTCATTTTCGAAGAAAAATGGCCCAATTATGCCTCTGGACCAAAATCCGCACCAAACAGTGACTCGTTTTGGGTGCACCGGCTTTTCAATGTATGCGTGCGGGTTTTCTGTGCCCCAAATGCGACAATTTTGCTTGTTTACAAACCCGCCAAGATCAAAATGGGCTTCATCTGAAAAGATGATTTTTTTGGCAAAATCGGCATCTTCTGTAAGTCGATCGCAGGCCCACTGAGCGAAGCGAAAACGCATTGGATGGTCAGTTGGCTTCAACTCCTGAACCAATTGGACTTTCTATGGCGTCATACCAAGGTCTTTATGCAAAATTCGACTCAATGATGTCTCCGAAATGTTCAATTGTTGAGAACGACGGTGAATTGATGTTGATGGCGCTTCACGCACACTTTCTGCCACAGCAGCAATATTCTCGGGTGTACGCACTGTTTTTGGCTTTTCACGCTTTGGTTTATCGATGAGGATGCCAGTTTCTTTCACTTTTTTCACAAGATAACGAACATACGGAGCTGACGGTGCTTCTCTTCTTCCAAAATCCGTACGCAATTTTCGCACACATTCTGCAACATTACCATGATTTTCAAAGTAATGTCGCAATATTTCCCAGCGTTGTTCAAGCGTATACACAACCATATTCGTTCAGCGGAAGGATAAAACTAATTATCTGTCAAATCAGACATGAGCTAAGTGTTACCATTCACGGAATAAGCACTAGTTGAAAAAAAAAACGTTAGATGGCGGACCCTTTATATGTTTCTTTGAAATTGGATCGCGAAATGCAATTCATTCATGTGGTTATTTATGAGGGTTGCCGTTTAAAAAAATTCAAAATGGCGTCGTATCTGTCAAATTTGTGAACCTATATATTTTTTGACATTAATGACTTCCTTGCAAAAAATCATTGTAGAAAGTGTAATTAATTTTTTTTATAGTCAGCAGGAAAATTGCTAATCGGGTAAGACATTCAAAAAAATGTCCCTATAATTAGTTTTAAAAAATAATCATAAGAGTATCTTTGCAATAACCCTATTCCGAAGATGATGTACTCGTAGATCCCACGTTGTGTTGATTTAAATTAACGGGCATCCTGCCTCCAGTCTGGTAGACTCGGATAGTGCTAGGAATCAAACTTGAATAATTCGACTATTCGAATATTCAAATACCGAATATTTTTCTTTAAAATTATTCATGTGTTCAATTATTCGAGTATTCAAATATTTGAATATTCGATTAATTGCATGTTTAAATGTTTCAATATTCGAGTATTCAATTATCAAATATTTTTACTTTAAAATTATTTAATGTTACGTGTACCAGTCTTTAAGAATAAGAAAATGTTGATTGGCATTAAAAATTATATCTGTTTCTACTCTTAGTAGACTATTATTGAAAATAAACTTAAAAATTTAAATCTTAATTCTTAATGGCATGTTCATTATCTTGCCACCAGTTCCTACCTGAATTTTAATTTTAACTGTCAGCTATATTATTTGTCTTAAACATCATTTTGAATATTTAATTAGATAAATATGCCGTTGAAATTGAGTATGCAAGATAAAATTGAAATTATTTTAATTGTTGGTGAAAATTACAAAAGGTATCAGGAAACTGCCAAAATTTTTAACTACAGATATCCTGATGAAATGATTTCTTTTACAACGGTAGGGAACATAGTGACTAAATTCAAGACCTTTGGAAGTGTGGAAAATAACTACAATAAGAAACGTAGACCAAGGGTTGCAAATAATGAAACTGTGAACCAATTAATGTTGTCTGTAGTAGAAAAGATTCTAAAAAATCATTGCGAAAAAGGTCAACAACATTACCAAATGATGTAGGAAAAACTACGATTTCAAAAATATTAAATGAAAACAAATTTCGGCCTTACAAACCAAAATTTATACATACCTTGAAGCCAGGTGATTTTGAGCGACGCTTAGAATTTTGTTTTTTAATACAAGGAGAGTTAGAACCATTTCATGACAGGAGATCTAATTTTTACCGACGAAGCAACCTTTACCTCGAACGGGACTGTAAGTTCACTAAATTGTCGTTGGTGGAGTGACGTTAATCCAATTTTCACTATACAGACACGTAATCAGTACTCATTTGAAACAAATGTGCGGTGCGGAATTTACAAAAATAGAATAATAGGACCTTTTTTCTTCGACAAAATTTAAATGGTGAACATTACTTGCATTTTTTTAATAACTATTTGTTTAATTGGATTATTAATGGACTTCACATACCCGATAGACTACGGATATGGTACCAACAAGATGGTACACCATGCCATTTCTTATGGGGCTACTTAAAACAGAATGTATACCTACAAAGGCCATTTAGAGAGGGTAATTAGAGAGACAATTACAAATATAACTCCTGCAGTGATTAGAAAGGTTTTAAGATAATTTTCTGCAAGAACGGCTGAATGTATTGAAATGGAGGGAGGATATGTCGAGGCAAATGTACAGTGAGGGAAAGTTAATGAATATTTTTATTTAAATTCATATTTTAATGTTTATTATTATAATTGTATTTTTCCAAAATAAATTATCATGTTTCTATCAATTATTTAAATGCGTTATAAAATTACTACAAAACAGAGATAAAGAGTCAATGGTTACGTTTTGAATAAAATTAATTAATAAATGTTTATTAGCTTGAACTGCATAATAAATACAATTATTAATTATAAATCATTTCAAAAAATGATATTTTTTGAAATGTCAAATTTATTTTCAATAATAGTCTATTAAGAGTAGAAACAGATATGATTTTTAATGCCAATCAACATGCTCTAAAATTAAAATTAAGGGTACTTTTCTCGTAGGTCAATTTTAATTTTTTTACTTTTTAATCATCCTGTACATATCTTAAGTTTGAATAGTCTAATATTATTTTCTCAGTAAGCAGAACTTTTTATAAAGTGTAACTTTTTTTCGTAAAATTAATATTAAAAAAGTTTCCCATATGTACAGAACTTAAGCGGACACACTGTTTATTATACAGGGTCGTTGGTATGTATGGAAACGGTCGATTATTTCTTAAAGTAAAACAGCTAGCAAAAAATATTTAAGACAAAAGTTTTATGGTTTTGTTAAGCCTATTATAATTAAAGAAAGATAAGTATACAGGATGAGTCAGAAAGCCGTAGATGAATAAAGTTACCTTTTTTTTAATAGAACACCCTATATCTTAGAATATTTTTGGATTTTAAATAAAACTACAGTTATTTTAATTAAGTGCATTATAAGTCTAAACCTAATAGCTTCCGAGATATCGACATTTGAAAAATTACATTTTTGAATTTTGACAGCTTCTAGCTTTCTAACGGTAAGCTATAGAGCAAAACGGCTTACATATCCCTATCTTACTTTTTATTATTTTCCCGAAAATACGTACTTCCGGTTAAACCGGAAGTACTATATTTCCGACTTTTGGGCTACATCCGGTTTAACCGGAAGTTGACACTAATAAAATGAGAATTAAAAACTAAGATAGGGACATGTAAGCCGTTTTACTCTAAGACGTACCGTTAGAAAGCTAGAAGCTGTCAAAATTCAAAAATGTCATTTTCAAAACTCAATTTCTCGGAAACTATTAGGTTTATTTTATAGACTTATTATGTACTTAATATAAAATAATTGTAATTTTATGCAAAATCCAAAAATATTCTAAGATATAGGGTATTCTATTGATAAAAAAATAACTTTATTTCTCTACGGCTTTCTGACTCATCCTGTATACTTAATTTTTTAAAATTCTGATAGACTATAAAAAACCCTAAAACTTTTGTCTTAAATATTTTTTGCTAGCTGTTGTACTTTAAGAAATAATCGACCGTTTCCATACATACCAACGACCCTGTATATAGTACATACTTAAAAGTTTAATTTTTTTTTTAATATGTGGCTAAAGAAAGCTAAAATTTAAATTAAGGATAATTAAAGTCAAATAATAAAACTATCCAATGTTTGAATATCACTACGAGTATTCAAATATTTTAATATTTGAATATTCGAAACCGAATATTTGAATACTCATAGATAATATTCGAATATTGAATAATTTGAATATTTGAATAACAAATAAAGTGAGTATTCGAATACTTAAATTTCAAAAATTCCGAGCACTAGACTCGGAACAGTACACAACACATCTAGGTACATACAGGTTACAGGCCCATGTGGTCTTCTAACGAAGATGCACTTCAACCCACAACACGTGGCCAAAGAAATACGGATACATAGAACATATTATATATATAAAAGATTAACAAACATGAAATTATTAACAGTAAATTTATGAGGGAGACGTTTGAGGTACTTGGTCATATAATTTTAAATTTTATTAACACATGTTTAGAGAAGGGAGATTTTCCCGATCATTTTAGAACTAGTACTGTCACACCCATTCCCAAGGTTTCCAATTCAAATAATGCTGTTGATTTTCGCCCTATTAACGCATTGCCAACTCTTGAAAAAGTGCTAGAAATTACAGTATACAACCAACTTTTAGAATATTTCAATTTGAATAATTTATTCTTGGGATACCAATCTGGTTTTCGACCAGGCCATTCATGTGAAACAGCACTTCAGTTCACAGTAAGTAACTGGAAAAAAAATATTGATCAAGGTAAGTACATTGTAGCTGTGTTTTTGGATCTTAAAAGGGCCTTCGAGACTATTGACCGTTCAATTTTGTTGATGAAACTTAAATATTATGGTGTGACCGGTGTAGTGCTGAAATGGTTGGAGAGTTACCTTTGTTTTCGTAAACAGATTACAAGGATAAATAGTAGCATTTCTACAAAAATTAGTAATAATCTCGTCGTACCTCAGGGAAGTGTTTTAGGCCTTTTACTGTTCCTGATTTACTTTAATGATATTAAAAATGAGCCTGGCAATCACAAAATTAGCTTGTTTGCAGATGATACTTTGGTATATGTTGAATCGGATAGTTTGGTGGAAGCTCCTGGTGAAATAAATTCATGCCTTAAAAACATCAACAGGTATCTGAAGTGTAACAAGTTAAAATTAAACATTTCAAAGACTAAGGGCATGATTGTTACCACCAAGAGTAGACACCATTCTATTGATCTTGGCGCTATTAACATAATGATCGATAATGAGGTGATTGAAATTGTTTCTGAAATAAAGTATTTAGGCTTGATTCTGGATAATACTCTGTCCTTGAATAATCATGCTGAGTATATAATTAGGAACATAACCAAAAAACTGTATTTTTTTTCTAGAACGGATAAGTTCCTGTCTATGTATGCTAGATTAACCTGTTATAATTGTTTAGTAAAACCTCACTTTGACTATTGTGCCACTTTAATGTTTTTATTTAATCAAAATAAAATAGTACAGCTGCAGAAATTGCAAAATCGTAGTATGAGAATCATTTTAAATCAGAATAGATTTACAGCAATAGTAGACATGCATACTACATTAAGGTTGTTAACTGTTTGGCAAAGATTTTATTTCTTGGCAATTGTGTTCATTTATAAAATTACTCAGGGTTTACAGCCAGCTTATCTGGATGATTTTTTAATTCGGACTAATGAGGTTCATAACTATCCTACAAGAACAAAAAATAATTTCTATGTACCAAGGACAACTTTTAAAAGTACAATGAACAATTTATTTTTCAGAGGATTAGTTAGCTACAACAATCTTCCTAATGAGGTAAAACAGAGTTCTAGTGTTGAACTTTTTAAAAGAAATTTACTCAGAACGATTGTTTAACTATTTGTCTATGTGTTTAACTGTATCTTTATCTGTCTTTATTGTGTTAGTGTAGTAAAGTTGTGTATATGGCCATTTATTGAATGTTTATAATCTAAGAACTTTTAACAAATTTATATTTTATATTGTAAATTTCCTGATGTTACATATTAGGCTTGCCTATTTTGAAATAAATAAATAAATAAATAAAACAACCTCAAGAATAAAAACCAGAAAAAACCCTAAAATCGAAAAGGCGAATTAGATAATATTATTTGATTTAATTAATTATATCTATATCCTACCTCATTGACTGTCCGATGCTACCATTCCAAAAAATAATGCAAATATCATGTGCAAATATAAAAATACAGTATATGTTGGAGAAAATTGAGGTTATCAAAAAAACAGGTTAAGGAGATAAAGAAAAAATAGTAGCATACTATAAATGTTATGCAATTACAGCGAAAATGAAAGCTACAAACTTTATTTTGAAAAGTCTGAATTTTTTGAAAGGTTGTCTTATTTTAGATGCACCAAGAGGCGACACCGTAGATAAGTACGAATCATTATCTTGTACAACAAGGTATTTGTCCGTATATTAAGTACTGTTGATTAGTAAGTAGCTGACACCAAGTTAACCATTGTTTTTTTTTTAAGCGCTGATCTGCGTAGTCATTCCAATCCAGCCACTTATCAAAGCTCAGACCCAGATATTTTACTTTATCACAGCAGTCTAACCTGGTGTTTTTAACTAACAGTCTGGTCTGCGAAAAGTAAATGGCTTGTTTTTTAGCGTAATTGAGGCAAATTTTCCACTTGTCTAGCCACGTCTCGATAAGTTTTATATGGCGTTGTAGCTTCGAGACTACCAACCTTGGCTGTTTGGCGGAGGCGGTGATGGTGGTATCGTCAGCAAATAAATATAATTGTGTTTGCGCGAATCCAGAAATATCACTGGCATAAATATTGTACAAAGCCGACGGAAAAGGGGAGCCTTGTGATGCCCCGGCTGTAAAGTGTCGCACAGTCGGTGTCGCACAGTCGATATCGCATTCTCTGACGAGACCGCGAAAATCCTGTCCATTAAAAATGAGTTAATCACCTTTATTAGGTAGTTTGGCATTTCTGACATTATTAACTTAAGACTAAGTCCGTCGTGCCATACCTTATCAAACGTTTTGCACCGTGCAAAGACCAGATCGAAAACGAAACCGTCCTGGCATGTTATTGTCAAATACGAATCGTTTATATGTTAAGTATGAGTTTCTCAATAACCTTGCTAAGACAAGACAAGATGCTGATGGGCCTGTAGCCGACTACCAATGTTTGATCTTGCCCAGGTTTTGAAATGAGATCCACTTTGTTTTTTTTTCAAACCTCTGTTTTCTGAATTGGCTATCACATTAGCGGACAAGTTTTTTTTAGCGCTTATTATTATCTTCATATTCTTTCAAAAAAACCAATCGTTTGAAAGCTACATGGGAAAGTTTCATAAGCCCTCGCCTCGGTTCATATTTTTTCCATCCGAAGCCTATTTCCTTTAAGAGGCTTCTTAAAGAGTTTAATTTCTTACTTAAAGTTGTCAAAGTTAAATGATGTTCTAAAAAAAGAGCTGCTACACGCTAAAAATTAGTAAAGTGGAACTAAAATATGTAGACCTTAACACGTTCTTTAAATTTACTTCTCTTACTGCTGTCAAGGGTAACAATGGGCCATTGTTGTTAAGTTCTTCCTAAGAATAGCTTATTAGAGAGGCTATAAGCTCCTTGCACCGGCTATTTAAATTCTTCGCCATTTTTCACAAATAGTAAACAGCGTAATCGACAGAGATATGTATGTGCACTTTTGTTTCTAATAATAGAACAGTTTCTTAATGCTTTTTATGAAAATATCTGGAGTTTTTGTTAAAAAATAAACGGCACAGTAAGATAGAATCACAAAACAACAATTAAGGTTAGTTTTGCATAAACGTCAAACAAAGCCAACGAACGAGCTGGCGCCACCGCACCGTTTACAGTTGTGTTGCCAACTATCGGCCCATAAAATTAAAATTATATTAATTTTTACAAGCTTAAATAAACAAAATATTTGCTATAAGTGGGTTCGTATCAAAGAAGAATACTTTAAGTTTGTAGTAAATTCAATATCGCATAAAGTTTTAATACTTTTTGCCCACATTTAATTTCCTCGTGTTTTCTTACAGACTGACAATTATAGTATTTTCAGCCAGTAAACCTGCAAGATGGCGGCGGGCAAATCATGTCAGTGCTCTCAAATCACGTTTAAACGAAGATAAAAAGTTACTAGGATTTCACACCAGAAATTATTAAAATTAAATTCCAAACATATAAACAAAAGCAACTTTTATTAGGTACCTAGGTCGTATATCTATCATGTTTCCTCGTGTTGAGTTAAATACATGCAAGACAGAGACACACACCGGTGCTAACTAACACGAACCATTATACGATCACAGGCCAGGTCAGGCTTTGCTTCTTCGCTGCTATAGTTGTAATAGTACGGGCAAATCTATTAAAATTTTTAATTAATTTTTAGGATAAACGCTTACCCACTACGAAAGACTTCGTTTTTAAAAACGCTAATACCGACCTCCATGTTTATGATTGTTCGCTAAGATAATGCAAGTCAAAACAACTCTTTCTCCATATTTATATTTTTAGGAGCTCTCGATTCTTAAGTAACCGTAAAAAATTTGTTTTTGCGTTCCCTTCCTCCAAAAACATTTATTAAAGCTGGCCAGTTGGTTTAAACCAGTGCCAAAAAAGTCATATACACATACACACACACAATCACACACACACACACAAAAACATTTTTTAGTTATATTACAGGACATGTAAAATATAAAAGCAAGAATTAAGTTCTGCAAATTCTTTTTGCTTTATTTTCCCGTACTATTAATTGAATCCACATTGCGATCGGGCGTCGCAATACGTCTTGAATGGAATTAAACGTGCTAGACAGAGATGTAATTATAAAATAATATTTAAGTGTTATTGTTTCAGGTTTAAGTTGACATTGTTTTGGTGTTTTAATTTGTCATTTTAATTCGTTTTTATCCATTTTTGTGCCTTGAAACTTTATTTAATACTAAAAACAGTTCTTTTCAGAGCTATTTCCATCGTACTATTGCGTTGCCGGTAAGTATTTTAGACATTTGTAATTATTTATTCGTTTTAAGTATTCTAACCTCTATTTTTATAAATAACACTTCTTAACATATTATTGTATTTATAGGAAATATGAAGGAATACCCTGTATATTTAAAAAAATTGTTTTCAATATTATGGAATTTAACATATTTTATTACAATTTTTAAGTCCGGTTCTGACCATAAACAGCTGCTCGCCATTGTATTGCTGCCAATATTATTCTTACTAAAAATTAAATAGCTGAAATATGACTGTTATCATATGACATGTCGGCCATCTTGCAGGTTTACTGGCTGAACCAAGATTATCAGCTTATTGATGACGTGCATCGGTTTTAAATTTGCATTAACCATACCTTGCACAACATAACTTAAAATTGACATTTTTTAAGTTGTGGTGGTATTGCATTGAGGATGCGATATTGTTGTCTTTATCATTTAAGTATGAAATAATATAGAAATACTAAATTGTTTTACCTTTTAACACATTTACACCCTTGAAAATACCGGCAAAACAGTATAACTTCACAAAATGGAGGGTTTGCGTTAAATATAGGCGGTTTTCTCAGCACAAAAATCTTAGGCGGTATTATTAGTAGTTGATTTGGCGCCAAACCATTCAACTGAATTCTACATTATCGACATAGAATGATAGATATATTAGTCGATTTTTAATAAAATCTTAATTTTCAGAAAAATGCGACTTTGGCGATATTGTTTCTTCGGCGACGCATTGCTTTCTACTTGGTAACGTTTTAGTGCGGACTTTAAAACTTGAAATTTAAAATAATATTTGGGTTAATTAGCGATTTTATTTTAAAAAAATAAATAATCAAGTGGATTATTACGACCATATTAACAATTTAAGACACGTTCTGAACAACAGAGAAATACCCTATAATATAATAAACTTTTACTTTTTTAGTATTTTATTTATTCAGGTTAGCATTATTTAGTTGCCTATTTATCTATTTAATTTATATAATAATATAAGAATTATTTTGAAAAACTTGTCGATAAAAGACAATTTGTTTGTATCCTGTGCTCAAGACTTTCACTATAAATTCTAAAGAGGTGGCACAAATTTAACTCAGTTCAGCTGTAAGGCTAGTTTGTTCTTCAGAGTATTGTTGGGTAAGTAAGTCATTATACTATTGTATTGACAATGAAAAACGATTTTTTTTTGTGAAATATATAAAACATATCGATGGCTTAATTGATAAACCTGCTATATGCAAAAATAGGAATGTTACAGGAGAGCAAAAAAACTATTCTGATATGTATAAAATGGGATATTAAATATTTGCTGCTATTTATTATATGAAAGAGGGAACAAAACACACTTTTATAAAAAAAAACACGTAATTTTATACCCAATTATGATTTTACAGTCATAATATGAAGACGTTTTTTTATAAACACGTAAAATATTTTTTGGAGTTAGACGTTTTTAATTCTTAAGGTCCCTGCCTGCAATAATAATAATAATACTTGAAGCAAGACTATATTTAAATAATAAAGAAACATGAAAAAAATTTTCGTAATAATAAACAAATATTAATGATAATAACTAACATAATTTTTAAACGGTATATTATCATAGAAATCATGAAAACCTTTAAGAATACTCATTTTAACTGTTGTAGGCCCTACATAAATTTATTTATACATACACTGTTTAACAGTCTCAAAATTACAAAACAGGTAAAAACAAAAACTTACAAACTGTATGCGCTCGAAAAGCCATAGTAATTTCAATCAAGTTTTTATTTCGACTTTTTTTTACGACTGACAAATATCACCGTCGTCATAATAATATTAAAGACACCGGTTAAAATAATAACTTTCTTTTTTTTTATTAACAGTCTGGATGTGGCTGCAACACTCCCACCCCATAAAAGAACTTGCTTCTTTAATCACGTACTTCCAGCTTACACAGTTTGGTAACTGGTCTGCGATAAACATTTTTCGCATTCTATTCCAAGGGGATCAAAAACTGACATGACAAATTTCAGTAGTTTTCTTTTTGTCTGCGCTTGATCTTCAGCTACTTCTGCTAGTGATACCTTGACTCCGAATATTCTTTGTTCGGGTCCAATAAGATACCTATATTTGTCTGTACAGGGATACTGTTCTCAAAGTTCCTTATTGCTGCAATATCTCCATAAAACTGTTTGCGTATTTTTAGCGAATTCGACAACCAGTTGACAACTTTAAAGCCACCATTCTTTACAAGATTATTTACTTCATCTATCAAAACCACAGCCTCTTCTTCTATAGCTTTAGTGTCAAGGTAGTAATTGGCATTGACTCGTTTTGTTATTGCTATCAAAACGTCTGAATCCGTTGAATTTTCATATGCGTTTAGGATCTTGACAAACTGTGCGCAAGCACTTGGCTTCAAAAGGCATAACAGTCATTTTATAAGGGCCTGGATCTTGATTCCTTTTTAAGTTTCTCCATAATAGTCGCTGAGCACACTGATCTTTCTTAATGCGTACTCGATGAAACATCTCACGTACGTCCCCACAAAATGCTACCATAAGTTGTCTAAATCTCCATAGGATGGCTACTATTGGCTGAAGAAGATCAGGTCCTGTCAACAGGTTATCATTTAAGCTAACTTCATTGAATTTGGCTGCACAATCAAACACTAGTCTAATCTTCTTTGGTTTATTTGGGGTTGTTATGGCAAGCTGTGGTAGATACCAAGTGTTAGAAAGTTCAATAATGGCTTCTTCAGGAGTTAGATTTCCTAAATAACCCTTTTCTAGCTATTAATTTTTTTACAATATGCTCTTCCGAGGTTTTTGTCTCTTTGACATTTTCTCTCCATACAATATAATCTTTGTAGAGGTAGGGAATGACTTTGCGGTAGATTATCATTTTCGTCTTTCCATAATAGACCAATTTCATATCCATGTATTTCTTCTATTCTTTTTGATATCTTTTCCATTATCATTATTGCTTGTTCTTCATCTCTATTAATTCTTCTTGTCGTCGGTAGAACTCCAAAGTTCTCGGTAGAGAAACTACATTTTACTAACTTCGTTAATTTGTCATCACTTTCTATATCACGTATATGCGAAGTATGAATGAAAAAGCAACTATTCTAATTAACGCCACCGTGGGTGGGCGCAACAACCACGTAATGACCATCCCATTTTACATTTTGAAGCAACTGGTAATATTTCTTCATTTGGACTTCCGCTTGTGCGTATCTTTTGTGTCAATATTAAATTTATATTATCTTGGCAAATAAGAATAAATAAATGCTTTCAACTGGTACATTTTTTAAATAGTCGTATTTCTTCCCAAATTGCATATCAACAGTTTGTGCAGGTAACGATAAGTCGTTCATAGGGTAAACACCATTCATGGTGTACGATGTTCCATTTCCTTTCTTTTGTCCCACATAGTATCATGTCGAGCCGCTCTGAATCTTCTTGTCTTTGTACACTTTCGTCTGTCCACTCTATACAAGGTGTTTCTGAGGGACCTTCAAGCCTAACTTTTTGGCGACTTCTTGTTTTAGTGGAGTCACTGTGGATCCTTCGTCACAACATACTATGACTCTTATAACACCATATGGACCTCGTATATTTACTGGAAGGTATCGCAAAAGAACATTTGTTGTACTTTCTTACTGTTTGAACGGCTGCAGAGTGTTGTACTGATTGTTCTTGATCTATTTTTTTTCATATTTTTGTGCAACAATGGATGATGACGTAGTTTGCATTGGTTTATTCCACATTGTTTCCTTAATTTACATTTAAACATTAAATGTCCTTTATTTAAACATGAAAAACAAATTTTCTTGCTGGTGATTGTCGCCCATCTCGTATCCACACTGTCAGACTTAAATTTTTCACAGGAACTTACTAAATTACATTTTTTTCACAGGAAGTACACGTTAGCTCTACTTGCATTGAGATCACTGGGTGTCTGATGGGCTGAATCTTTTTTGTCATCGGCATTACGTAACTAGCTGCATTGGCAGTTTCTCGAATTCAGGTCGAAATTCGACATTTTCTAAGCTTGATGATCTTTTCATCTTCACTGTGTCGACACATTTTTGAAATTTGCTGAAATTGTTGAGAGAAACTTGGCCAGTCTTTAGGGTTTCCGTCGAACGTTGGAAAATCTTTCTCAAAGGTATGTCTTGCTATGAATTTATCTTCAGTATTTGAATTCACAGCCTTTAGTATATTTGAAATTGTTTGACACAGCAGCTTAATGTCATTGCAAGAAGATAACACTTCTTCATTTTGACGCGAAGAGGTTGGAACATCTCTGATTTGTTACACTTTTTGAAAGGTTGTCATCATTCCCATCAGCCCCAATCTCATCGACAGAATGGATTTATACAGTTCTTTCCACCCATTCTGCAATATTGTATGTACTTCCGCAATTAAAGATCGACAACTAGATACTTTACTGCCGGTTTTAAAGGTAATTTGTAGTTCTGCTTCATGTAGGTCATGCTCCATCTCAAGCAACCGTAACTTGTCTTCAATATCTTTTTTCTCTAGCTCTCGCTGGCGCCTTTGTAACTCTTGCCTTGCCTTTTCCGTATCTAGATGTAGTTCCTTCTTTTGCAAATTCAGTTCAGATTTTGAATGTATCGATGATGTCAACATCGACTTATCACAATTTCTGTCCGCTAAACTTGCATAAGGGCTTATATCATGCCTACCGTATACGGATTTACTAGTGTCGCCCTTACCAGTAATATTTCTACAGGATTTCTGGGTCAACATATAGCCCGACATTGTTTTACTGATACCAGCATTTTTCCTAGTGGATCTGCAAATATTATCCATATCTTGCTTCTATTTATCCTATCCGTCGAAGGACCAACTGTACGCACTCGAAAAGCCACAGTAATTTCAATCAAGCTTTTATTTCGACTTTTCTTACTGTAACGCTCTTTATACGGGGTGTTTTGAATCCTCTGGTCGTGCCTTGTTTTCGGCCTGATCACGGTGTTTAACGGTTTTCTCGAGCGCCACTCTGTTGTTCGGGGTGTAACAGAGAATCACCTTGACCTACGGGTAGCTTTTATACAGAGGAGAAAATAATGCCAGGGGTCGTATTTGCTCATGTGTAGTCGGGTTCCCTATTTTGGAGGATTCCGAAACGTTCCGTTCGGAATAAAACAAGAAAGTTTTAGTTAAATACTTCTATTGATAAATAAAGAACAACGGGTATAGAGGTGATATGGCCAGTCTTAATATTAATTTTTCCTATCTCTAATTTATACGGGAAAGCATACTGATATATTATGAACGGTGGTAAATTGCGGAGTTAGGGGGTGCGGAGCACCGGGGCGGCATGCGACGAAGCAAAAGTAATTTGGCCAGAGAAGCGGGTTTTTTAAGTTAAACAGAAAGCGGTTGGAAAGTGCGGATTATGATTTACAGCGGGTAAAGCAATACGGTAATAAGAAACAGCTCCAGCGGTCACTCTACAGCGGTAAGCAAGCAAGCGGTAAGTACAAGTAAGCAATTTTAACAAAACCTGGTGGCTGCCGTGGGGGTATCTTCGGTTTTCTTTACAACATTCATTCGGTCGGTTCATACATTGTCAGCACTAGTTTTGCGAAGGATGCAGCGTGCTTTATTCGCAAAACCTACTTAGGTTGTTACCGGGTCCGCGTCAGAACACATCACCCGGTAGGTCCCCTCGGTCACTAACACACCTCTTTCGTGCACTCGCCGGTTCTTCCAAAAGAGTTTTCTTTGGGAAAAACACAACGTTATTGGGTTGTTACAGGGTCCGCGTCAGAACACATCACCCTGTAGCTCTCCCTTCGTCGGCGGTTTCATTCATTCAACCTACACACACATGGTCCGGGACGGATAATTCATTTTTTTAGGTTAACACAGGGTCCGCGTCAAAACACATCACCCTGTATGTCCCCTTTTTTATTATCGATCTCGGCTTTTAATACACTTGCTACTCCCAAGACACTCAGGCAGGGCTACTTACTTGTTCGGTCTTTCTAGCTAACTGTTTCGGCTGGAGGTCAAGCGCCAAGTTCCTTTCGATTCGCTCATTGAGTTCGAGCTGGGCTTCGCTCCCCCACTAGTACTATCCTACTCCGGGGAAAAGAAGCCTGCGGTTGGCTGCGCGTGGGCGCATAGCGGCCTGCTGCCTAATTAACTGGCTTGTTAGCTCAATTAATTGACACGGTGCGTAACTTAGTTATTTATACACGAATTTAAACGGTTAAAAAGTGACTTCGTCACACACCCCACCTACTTACGGAAAAAAAAATCTAAGCATAGCTAGATTTTTTTTTATATCTATACTTGAAATAATACACTATAGTTTACCCTAAAGTTATCCCATATACAAACTTAAACCTAAACAGATCCTAAAGAAAAATAAAAAAATTAATGGAATGATGAAACACAAGGTCTTCTTCTATCCACTTCGGTGTTATGTGGTAACGGTCCATTTTATAAAATCTCCGGTCCCTCGTTGCGCGTAGGGGATAACCGCCTACGCCGATATGATGTCTCCGGTCCCACGGTGCGCGTAGGGGATAACCGCCTACGCCGCTTATTATCTTCGGGTTTGTTAATTACGGCGGGTTCCTGGCCGGCCGACCCTGGTGCAACAGCACTGGTGGTGTGTTGATATTATTCTTTCGGTGTCACCGGTGGTGCGGGAAAAGGGGTTTCGGCAGTGGCAGTCCCTTGACAATGTTCCGATTTTTCCGCAGCGGGAACAGAATAATATTGGCCGTCGCATGCAGGCGGCTCTTCGGTGCCCCTGGTGGCCGCACCGCCAGCACAGATCGTTCGCGATCAGTATATGTTCAGCTGTGAATCGGACGATTTTTCTGGCCGGATCAGTCATTACCTGGGCCGCTCGGGTTTCTTGTGCACGTGCCCTTAAAATGGTTTGTGGCGTCGGGCCGGTATAGGGTGGCACAACTTCTCCATCGAACGGAGTGTGACTCGGAATTTCTCTTCCGGCCGTATTTTGTCTTGCTGACTGGTCCACTTCTGGTTCGTCGGAGCTGGTTTCTAATGGCGAGGTATCAATTTGTAGTACCGGACTTGCCATTGTCTAAAATAAAGAATACATTAGCGTATGTACCTTAGGTTGGCTGAACCAAAATAGAGTGACCGGCTCGTGGTGGGCTTTTTCTGATTTTATATCATGTATATAGGGCGGTACTTAATTGCTACATACGGGATTGATCATGCTTTGTATAGGCGCCTCCGTATACGGTAATTGGAATTTTCTTCGTTTGTTTTCCGGTCGGTAGTAGTTATCTTACTTACTAATGTTAAGGCTACTTATTTACATATTTACAATTAAACTATAATGCTAGTTTTTCAGCGGAAAAGGTCGGGGTCGTTTTTCGGCGCAGCGTGTGCTTTTGGAGGGCGGGGGGGGGGGAGGTAAGTAGGCCGGAACTATAACAATATTTTGTAATATTATAATTTTTGGCGTGGGTTTACGGGTTTTCGTTGGGGCGTTGATGAAACTTCGGCAGCAATCTTTTAACTTCTGCCAACCTCTGCTGTGTTAGCATGATCCTATACTGGTAGTCTATGGCGGGACGGGTCACCTCCAGAGCTTTCGCTCCCAGCGGCGGTTCTCCTGCTAATCTCGGCATTTTAGTCGGTTTTCGGATCGGGTATTTGTTCGGGTTTCTGAAATTACAAAAGATTAACGGTATAAATGGGGTCGGAGTCATGTGCTGGTTTAAGGTCCTTGATGTGAGTCCGGTGGAGCTTGTTCCCATTACTGCTTTTTAAATCATAAACCACGGGTGAAATTACTTTGATTACGGTATACGGGCCGGAATACTTTGGGGCTAGTTTGGCGGCGAAACCTATTTCGGCCGAAGACAGGACGTGTTCTCGTTTCATTACACTCTCGCCAACATGGCATTGCCATTCCCTACGACGCAGGTTGTAGTGGTGACTTTGTGTAGTGAAAGCTTCGGCCAGATTGACTCTGACTAGCTCATATACGTCATTCAACTTATTCACACGGTCGGTCCGCTGAATAAGTTGTTCGTCATTCGGTTTGGTAGATCCACCTGGTTGCGGTTGTTGGTCCTGATAACAAGACTTTGGTGGTTCCAACTCTCGTCCAAAATTTAAAAATGCAGTGGTAAATCCGGTTGAGTCGCTACGGATGGTATTAAAGGCAAATGTCAGGTCGGGTAAGTTCGCATCCCACGTTCTATGGTTATCTCCACAAAACTGAGCAATCATGGTTTTCATGGTTCGGTTTGCTCTTTCTACGGGGTTTGTTTGCGGGGTGTATGGCGGTGTTAATCGGTGGTTTATGCCGTACTCTTTTAGAATGTCTCTAAAAATATTTCCGGTATATTGCGTTCTATTGTCGGAAATTACGGTTTTCGGGCGGCCAAATTGTGTTAGTACTAGTTCGTACAGGGCTTGACTGACGGCGCGTGATGTTGCTTTCCGTATTGCACGGCACTGGACCCACTTAGTAAAGCGGTCCTGGAACATCACCACATACGAGCTACCCTTAGAGGACCTCGGAAGTGGTCCTATTAGATCAGTACTAACGGCTTCCCATGGTGCATAATTTTTAGATGGCTGCATTTTTCCCGGTACTTGTTGTTGAGACGGTTTGTACTGTTGGCAGCAGGTGCACTGGCGCACGTAACGGGCTATGTCGCGGAACATGCCAGGCCAATAGTACCTCAACGTGATACGGGCGGTGGTTTTTGATATTCCTGTGTGTCCGGCAGTCGGAGAATTGTGGTTTTCCTCCAGTACTCTGGTCCTTGAAGTCTTAGGAACACAGAGTTTCCACGGGTCTATCATTTCAGGTTCGGTCATGTCCGACGAACTCCAGAAGTGTCGATACAAGTTTCCTTCTCGTACACAGTACGTCGGGTTTGCTTCGGGGTGACTTTGCACATCCTTTAATTTCTTAGCATACCAGGGACACTGTTCGTCTTCTGCTATGAGTGTTAACTCAGCGAGTTCGTCGGTTTCTGTGTCGTCGTAAGAACCGGGTATCGGTTGTCGCGATAGTGCGTCGGCCACGCGGTTTAATACTCCTCGTCCGTATTTTATGTCAAAGTCGAATTGTTGGAGGTACATTTGCCATCGGGCTAGACGTCCGGATGATGATTTGAGTGACTGTAGCCAGCGTAATGATTGGTGATCGGTTAAGACGGTGAAATGATAACCTTCGAGATATGGTCTCATTTTTTCAATACCATATACTATGGCCAAGCATTCTTTTTCGGTAGTAGAGTAGGCCTTCTCGGCTCCCGTTAGGGTGCGGCTCGCATAGGCAATAATATGGTCCCCTCCGTCGTCATTGTGTTGTGTAAGGGCTACTCCTAGTCCATTGTCTGCGGCGTCGGTTTGCAGCGTAAACTTTCGGGTAAAGTCAGGACATGCCAGTACGGGGGCGATGGTTAGGGTGGCTTTCAATTTTTCGAAAGCGAGCTGTTGCTCGGGTCCCCAGTTCCACCGTCGGCCCTTCTTTAATAACAGGTTTAATGGTGCTGCAATTTGTGAAAATCCAGGTACAAAGCGTCGATACCAGGAGACCATTCCTAGGAATCGTCGCACTCCTCTTACGTTTGTCGGTGCTGCGTACTGGGTTATGGACGCCACCTTTTCTGGGTCGGTATGTATGCCTTCTGCTGTGACCATGTGCCCCAAATATTTTAGGGATCTACGGCCAAACTGACACTTATCGGGATTAATTCGGAGGTTTGCGGCCCTAAGCTTTTGAAAAACGAGTTTGAGGTTTTGTAGGTGTTCCTCGAAAGTTTCTCCTAAGATTATGATATCATCGAGATAAGCAAAACAGAACGGGTCCAGTTCGGGTCCGATGATGCGGTCCATCAGCCTTTGGAACGTAGCAGGTGCCGAATGTAATCCAAAAGGCATTACTTTGAAGTGAAACAAACCTCTGCCGGGTACGGTAAATGCAGTGATTTGTTTGCTTTCTTCGGATAGCGGTACCTGCCAGTACCCTTGTTTAAGATCGATGCTTGAGATGTACTTCGCTTTTCTAAGTTTGTCCAGAATCGCATTTATGAACGGTAACGGATACGCGTCTTTTCGGGATATGTCATTTATTTTCTGGAAGTCTATACAGAACCTTGGCTTCCCATCTTTTTTCCGGACAATCACAACTGGCGAGCTCCATGCGCTTCTTGATGGCTCTATAATGCCATCATCCAACATCTGGTTCACCTCAATGTTAATGATTTCCTGCATACGGGGATTTTGCGGTCGGTATCGTTGTTTAATGGGCTCGGCGTTTATTAATCGAATTTCGTGCGTTATGAGCGGCGTTGTTCCTTCAATTTGTCCAAACGACGGTAGTTCCTGACTCAAAAATGCCTGCAGGCGGTTCTCTTCCACGGGCGACAGTGTTAGCGGTGGCTGGGTGCTAATTTTCCCTATTGGGCTGCAAGGCGCCCCTATAATGTTAGCGGGTAATAGATAGTCATCAATCAGAACGGTACCTGTACTTAGTTCTAATTTAAACTTTCCGGTTTGTAGTATGTCTATTCCTAATACCATATCTGTAGAGAGACCCGGTAGGTAATTCAGTACTTCGGTGAATTCCTTTGGGCCTATTCGGAATGTTATTCGGTAGGCTTCGGGGACTTCCATTAGTTCTCCGTTTGCTAATCGGGCTAGGTTTTTAGGCTTTTCTACAGATGCCAGGGCATAGAACCGTTTTCGTTTCGCTATTCGGTCTCCGATGTAGGATTTAGCGGCTCCGGTATCGATCAAAGCTAACACGGGTTGTCCATTAATGTGTACGGTCACATGTGGTCGGTTTTCATTTGATTCGGTGATATTTACTGCGGTCGAGGCGGTTGTGTCGCGGTACTGTCCGTGCCTCGTCTCCGGGCAGCGCCGTTCCAGTTTTCCTCCCTTGAGCAAGGGCAGTCTCGGGACATGACACCTGTCTTGCCACATCTGGAGCAGAATATTTTGCCGGGTCCGTTACATGCACTGTGCACATGTCCGGTTTGTCCACAACGCCAGCAGGTGACGGCCGGGGGCGTTGTTCCAGATCTGTGATGATTTACTTCGGTCGAGTTCTGTGGTCGGGTTGTTTGGTTTTGTCCGGTCGGTGGTCTTCTTTGCTGTGTGGAAGCTAGTGTCGGTGGTGTTGTCACCCTGTGCCATCCTTCGGCTTGTGTGACGTAACGGGTTGGCGTCGTTTGGTTTGTCACTGTTTCTTTTTGTTTGTCTTTTTCCAATTCTAGTAACAAAATTTCGTACTCCCTAACAGCTGCGGAAAACGATAGTACGTCGTGAAATTCGGTTCTTCGGATGTTCTGTCGGTAGTCGGGAAGTAAGTTGCGGTAAAGCCATTGTAGTTCTTGCTCTTGGCTCATTTTCCCATGCCGGCGTACTAAAGTTTGTAATTCGGTTACGTAACGGTTAACGGATTCGTTACGTCGTTGCACCCTTCGGCTGATCTCGGCTTCCAAGTCTACCTCATAATTTACTGGGAAGAAAAATATTCGGAAGGCTCTCCTGAAGTCGTCCCAGTTTTGCCAATTATGTTTATTATTGCGGCACCACAATGCCGCATTTCCTCGTAGCAACTCGGGTAGGTGCAGTAACAGCAAGTCGGGATTTATTCGGTTAGCTATGCAGATTTCATCTATTTTTTCTAAGAGAGTTGCGGGGTCGTTTCTATCGTCGAAGTGTATATTCCACTTATGCACATGTAGTTCGGAGGGATTTTCATATCGTACGGTGTTATTAGCGGTAGGGGGTGATGTACCTCCCTGTCCTGTCATGGGTTGTACTCCATGCGGTATGGGGTTTATTGTAATCGGCGGTGCTTGGGTATTGCTAGTCGGTGCCTGGTAATAACTATAGGCGGTGGTGGTAGGGGTGGTATATACACAGGGTGTAGTAGTAGGGGCATTATATACACAGGGGGTAGTAGGGGTGTTATATACACAGGGCATAGTAGTAGTGGCGTTATATACACAGGGGGTAGTAGGGGTGTTATATACACAGGGTGTCGTGGTATTAGCCGGGACTACGGGGTTGCTTGTCAGCTGGATTGCTGTGTGGTTTACGTTCGTGGTTGCAGGTATCCCTTGTATAGCAGGGGTACAAATTATCGTTGGGGTGGGTCTGGTATTGGCTGCAAACACCACAGATGTCAGTATTGACTGGGCTGTCGTCGTTGTGCTGCATATGCTGGTTGACAGCGTTATCGGAAACACAAAGGGTTGTGTTGACGGTTGTGGGGTGGCATGTCCATTTCGAATAAAGCCTATTAGGCGCTTACGCAATGCGTCCACAGGTCCGGTGGCCATTAAGCCGAACTTTTGTAATTCATCGGTTAATTCTGCTTTCTTTAGAAGGTAGATCCAGCTTGTTCTGGCATCCACACGTCCTACGGGAGGGGGCGGGGGTAACGGCGGTGCAGGTGGTACCACTAAACTTCCTGTAGTCTGTGTAATACCAGTGCTTACTGCACTATTAACGGTTACGGTCGCCATTTTACTTTTCCAAAAAAAACTTTTGCCTGGACTAACACGGTGTCTAGATTTTTGGTTACCTAAACCTCCTATATACCAAGCTATATTTACTAGCCTACTATGGTATCTCCATATCCGGTTATTTAAAACTATAAATAATCTGAGTGTTTACTTCGGTCTGTATTTAAACTTAAGGAATAATTATTTAAATACCTACTATATATTACGGCCTACCTTGACTAGTCGGTACCTAAACCTTCGGGATATTAATTTAACTACCTAATCTTAACTACGGCCTAACCTAACTAATAGGTACTTAGACCTTCGAGATGTTTATTTGATTAACTAATCTTTACTACGGCCTAACCTAACTAATAGGTACTTAGACCTTCGGGATATTTATTTAATTAACTAATCTTTACTACGGCCTAACTTAACTAATATGTATTTATATATTCGGAAAATTTATTAAAAACTTCAGCCTAGTTTTACCGGATTATTTAAATTTTATTTAAAATTTAACCATATAAGCAACATCCATGTGCACGGTACCCCTAAATAAACTATCTATTTATATACACGTTTCTCAATTATCGGAATGATGATTATTTGTTTGTACGGGTTTCGGATTTTTTTTTATCCAAAAAAAACTTGTCCATATCGGTCTTATCTCTGGGCCACTAAATCGTTATCACTAAAATGCTGCTTTTACGAATATTATTTATTTCAAAATTTTATTTCCCTGCTGCTTATTTAAAATATCGGTTTATTTTTAAAATCTAGCTTCCTATTTTTCGGGTTTTTAGAGAAATGGGTATGAAAAATTTGTATTAAAAATTCTGTTTTAACGGGGAATCTGGAGAAATGAAAAATGGGATAAAAAAAAAAATCTGTTCAATGGAAAATTTAAAGAGGTGGATATGAAAAAGGTACTAAAAAAAATCTGTTTAACGGAAAATGATTTTTGTACGTTTTTTTTTTTATTACTTATACTACGCATGCGCAAAAAGGAATGTGCTCGGGCGCCATTTTTGTAACGCTCTTTATACGGGGTGTTTTGAATCCTCTGGTCGTGCCTTGTTTTCGGCCTGATCACGGTGTTTAACGGTTTTCTCGAGCGCCACTCTGTTGTTCGGGGTGTAACAGAGAATCACCTTGACCTACGGGTAGCTTTTATACAGAGGAGAAAATAATGCCAGGGGTCGTATTTGCTCATGTGTAGTCGGGTTCCCTATTTTGGAGGATTCCGAAATGTTCCGTTCGGAATAAAACAACAAAGTTTTAGTTAAATACTTTAATAATAAATAAAGAACAACGGGTATAGAGGTGATATGGCCAGTCTTAATATTAATTTTTCCTATCTCTAATTTATACGGGAAAGCATACTGATATATTATGAACGGTGGTAAATTGCGGAGTTAGGGGGTGCGGAGCACCGGGGCGGCATGCGACGAAGCAAAAGTAATTTAGCCAGAGAAGCGGGTTTTTTAAGTTAAGCAGAAAGCGGTTGGAAAGTGCGGATTATGATTTACAGCGGGTAAAGCAATACGGTAATAAGAAACAGCTCCAGCGGTCACTCTACAGCGGTAAGCAAGCAAGCGGTAAGTGCAAGTAAGCAATTTTAACAAAACCTGGTGGCTGCCGTGGGGGTATCTTCGGTTTTCTTTACAACATTCATTCGGTCGGTTCATACATTGTCAGCACTAGTTTTGCGAAGGATGCAGCGTGCTTTATTCGCAAAACCTACTTAGGTTGTTACCGGGTCCGCGTCAGAACACAACACCCGGTAGGTCCCCTCGGTCACTAACTCGGTCACACCTCTTTCGTGCACTCGCCGGTTTTTCCAAAAGAGTTTTCTTTGGGAAAAACACAACGTTATTGGGTTGTTACAGGGTCCGCGTCAGAACACATCACCCTGTAGGTCTCCCTTCGTCGGCGGTTTCATTCATTCAACCTACACACACATGGTCCGGGACGGATAATTCATTTTTTTAGGTTAACACAGGGTCCGCGTCAAAACACATCACCCTGTATGTCCCCTTTTTTATTATCGATCTCGGCTTTTAATACACTTGCTACTCCCAAGACACTCAGGCAGGGCTACTTACTTGTTCGGTCTTTCTAGCTAACTGTTTCGGCTGGAGGTCAAGCGCCAAGTTCCTTTCGATTCGCTGATTGAGTTCGAGCTGGGCTTCGATTGCCCCACTAGTACTATCCTACTCCGGGGAAAAGAAGCCTGCGGTTGGCTGCGCGTGGGCGCATAGCGGCCTGCTGCCTAATTAACTGGCTTGTTAGCTCAATTAATTGACACGGTGCGTAACTTAATTATTTATACACGAATTTAAACGGTTAAAAAGTGACTTCGTCACATTACGACTGACAAATATCACCGTCGTCTTAATAATATTAAAAACACCAGTTAAAATAATAACTTTCTTTTTTTTTTAAACAGTCTGGATGCAGCTGCAACACAAACTAACCTAATCTTACTTACACAACTAAACCCATATGATTTAACACATAGCGATTTAGATTTACATATTATGTGAATGAAGAGAAAAAAAGAAGATTGATAATTAGAACACTCTAAACCAACCCAGACACCTACATAAAACAGAAAATCAAAAAATCTCTGGTCGATAAAGGTGACTTGGTTGCGCTTAACCTGCAGGCAAAAATTTTAAAAGAATTAACATTAGAATTATACCAGGCAGTTACATACACGAAAAATAATGACCATGTCAGTCCCACGCCAAATTTCCCGGAAACCAAGTTGCTGCTGACTTCTTATTTTTAACTTATATTATATCTTTTATTATAAATTATTTCACTTAACATTCGGAGTTGCAAAAATAGTTTAAATGTGTTCGAATATGACTGGAGTCGGACAGTCAACAATATACCGACTTGTGCACGAGGATAAACGCGGCCCCATCAGGTCACCAAATAGAAGTACAGGGAGAAAAGAAACTGTAATAAATGAGGTAAAAAAGACTGCCATCAGAAGAATCATACACTCGTTTTCCTTAAAAAAGAAATACCTACCTTGGAGAAAATAATGTCTGAAATGAAAATGATGATTTCATTACACCCATGGATAAGAAGAAACTATGGCAAACTTTGAAGGAAATGAATCTTTGTTATGAAAAAATTCAAAACAGAAAATCACTTTTAATAGAGAAAGACGAAGATATTTGAGGGCAGTTTCAAAGGGAAAGGATTAATATCTATTATATGGACGAAACTTGGTTAAATGAATATATACAGGGCTGCCTAGAAGTGCGGAATAAAATTAATTTAGCCTTAACCTGTAACTTTTGGGGTAAATGCTCGGACACGTCAATTTAGTTTTATATATGCTCACATTTTGACGTTATACGTTTGTTTTTTTTTTATAGACATTTGTCAAAGATATGACGACATCGATCTTTTTTTTAAATGGAAACATACAGCTTGTGATACATTATTTAAAAGCTAATATCTCGTACAGTATGCTCAAAAATTTTGGCGCGATTCTGTCAAGCTATTTCAAAATGGCGACTGTTAAATTCTTTAAAAAATCCCTATTTAAATAAGCGAAAATCATAAATCATTGATGTTTTTTTTACTTTTCAAGGTAAGAAATCTTCATTTGTTCGCGTTCTGACATTTTACGACATTGTGAACTTGTAAAATTAATTTAGGTATTTCCGAAGTATTATTTTACAATTTTCTAAACAAAAATGGTTTTGTCGGAAAGGCAGCGTATCGAAGTCTTGATATTGTTAGGATGTGGAGATAAAATAAGAAGGCAAAGTGAAGTGTGCACTTTGTTTAATGCTAAATATCCGGAAAATCTAATATCACATGGCACTGTTAGTAAAATATTCCACAAATTTGATTAACATGGCACAGTAAAGGACTTGCCTAGGAATGGACGGCTACGTGTTTTACGCGACGATGAGAAATTGGATATTGCATTATCTCTGCAAGATAATCCGCATGTTTCAACAGTTTCATTGGCTCAAAATCATGATACATCTAGAGGTACTATTGGAAAATTTTTAAAAGCAGAAAAATACCACCCTTATAAAGTAAGTCTTCTCCAAGAGCTTTTAGAAGATGACTATGATAGGCGTTTGCAATTTTGCGGAGAAATGATGGGACGGTGTGACGGGAATAGTAAGTTTCCACAGAACATATTATTTTCGGATGAAGCTACTTTCTATTTAAACGGGGTGGTTAACAGACATAATTATCGTTTCTGGAGTCAAGAAAATTTATGATGGATATTTGAAGCGCATACTCAGCGGCCCCAGAAAGTAAATGTATGGGCAGGTATCATTAATAACCGAATTTTAAGGCCATTCTTTTTGGAAGGAGACCTCACAGCTAAACGGTACCTGAATTTCTTACCTTCGAGTTGAGGCCTGCTCTAGCTGTAATTTTTCTCAACGTAGTAAATCCAGATATACCTAATGAAACAATTTGGTTTCAGCAAGATGGTGCTCCCCCGCATTTTGGTGTCAATGCGAGAAGATATTTAGATCAGATATTTCCAGGTCGCTGGATTGGACGACGTGGTACAATTGAATGGCCACCGAGGTCCCCAGACTTAACGCCTCTAGACTATTTTCCTTGGGGATATTTAAAAGAAAAAGTTTACTAAAATAGGCCAAATAATATTGAAAATTTGGAAAACAAAATTAGATTGGATATACATAACATACCGGCTGAAGCCATTCGAAATTCCGTCGACGGATTTTACCATCGTCTGGGAGCATGCCAAGTAGAGGGTGGAGGACATTTTCAACATTTGCCACGTTAAAGCACCTTTTTGTTGTGTTTTGTTTTGCTTCGTTATATTTTTACTGTTTTTGACAAAATAAATAACAAATAAACCATAACTATTGTTAAGTCACAATGTCACAAAATGTCAGAACGTGAAACAATGAAGATTTCTTACCCTGAAAGGTAAAAAAACATAAATGATTTATCATTTCCGCTTATTTAAATAGGGATTTTTTTAAAACTTTTAACAGTCGCCATTTTGAAATAGCTTGACAGAATCGCGCCAAAATTTATGAGCATACTGTGCAAGATATTAGCTTTCAAATGATGTATCACAAGCTCAATGTTCCTATTTAAAAAAAAAAAGATCGATGTCGTCATATCTTTGACAAATGTCTATTAAAAAACAAACGAATAACGTCAAAATGTAAGCATATATAAAACTAAATTGACGTGTCCGAGCATTTTTCCCAAAAGTTACAGGTTAAGGCTATATTAATTTTACTCCCGAATTCAGAGCAGCCCTGTATATAGAATATACCGTTGGTAAAATATGGCAAGATAAACATATAAAAAGTGCGAGGTAAGCTTTTATGAAAGGATGATCTACTGGAATAAAAGCACCCTCGGGAAAAGGTAAAATATTAATACTTACTCACATTGGTAGCAAAAATGGATTTATCGATAGCGGCTTACTAGCATTCAAATTAAAATAGACTGGAGGATGTCACGAAGACATGAACGCTGATATCTCTAAAGAATACTTCCAACAAATGCTGGGTCTGTTATAGTCATGGATAATGCCAGCTACCACTCAAGAAAATCAGAAGAAATACCTACCATCTTCTTGGAAAAAAAATTACATCACTCATTGGCTCAGTGTAAATAAGAAGCCATTTTATAAAGATATGCTGAAAAAGAAGCTCCTGGAAATTGTAAAGTCGAATAAACCTCTTTTACTGTAATTTGTTGTCGACGAAATCGCCTTCCGTCATATCACTGTGAATATATCCCCATCGAATTGGTGTGGGCGCAAGCAAAAGGGTTTTTAGCAAGGCATAACAACACTCTTAAAATGAAAGATTGATGCTGGCCATTTGGTGTAAACCAGAGCCATAAAAAAAAATTAGACGTTGGAAAACTCTTGAAAGAGGTAATAAAGACAGTGGATTGTGGAAAATGGAGTAAGTGCGACGAACATGTGACTGAAATAGAAGAAAGAATGTGGGAAGCTGATAACATGCTAGAAAACACTGTTAGAGTCCCTTATTATTTCTCTGGACCCCAACGACGATTGTTCATCGGACTACTCGGAATATGATGACTAAAATTTAAAAATTAAGTTGTATTGTACAGTTAACGACATATAAATTCATACACTCCACCCATACATAACCTAATTACAACAAAATTGGATAAAACGGGTTTCTCACCTTGCTGCATATACCTGGATAGAACACCAGCTATATACTGTAAATAATTGTATGTACGATTTTTTACCATAACTAATAATGGATATTTCTAAATATTTTTGTCTTTAAATTGCAGCCGCGAAATTATAAAATTATAAAACAATACCAGGAAAACTACAAAAGTATAAAGCCAAAAAGGGTAAATTTATTTACAAACAACAAACAAAATACTAATATTTAATTGCTGCGCCATTGGATTCTAACACTAATCGTAATCTTCTTGTCATTGACAAAATAATACTTCTGGTGTAATCCGGAGTTAGCCCTTCCCAAATTTCTTCTATTTTATCAAATAACTCAATTTCATTCTGTGGTTTAAAATTTATTTTATACATTTCTTTTACCATCAATCCCCAAACATTTTCAATTGGATTTAAATCAGGACTTCTTGAACACCAAGGCAGACATGTTACGTTGTTTTCTCTAAACCAGTTACCTACATTTCTTGCAGTATGCACAGGGCAGTTATCCTGCTGAAATATAAAGTTAATTGTTTCAAAAACTATCGCGGCAGAAGGAAGTAAAACATTTTCCAAAATCTGAAGATATATATTACTGTTTAATGTTCCACCAATATTCCAGCATACACCAGCACCGTGAACACTTATCCATGCCCACACGTTAACCGAGAAACGTCCACTAGTTTGCTTTTTTTGAGTATACTTCTCATCATACCGGGAATTTGGTGAATCCTTCCATTATATGTAGACTGAAAAGTTTTCTCATCGGATCAGATAACATTTTGCCAGAAAGAATCATTTTCTGGTAAATATTGCATAGCAAAACCAATTCTTTGTTCCTTATCACTATTTTTTAAAAACGGTTTGGATGCAGCTGCTCGATTTCTTAATTCGGAACATTGTATTACTCGGCGTTGCGCAGTTCTAGATGAAGCCGGGAACCCAGTTATGTGCATTGCGGATACTGCAGTTTCAAATGGATTGTGCCTTAAATACTCTACCAAATTTCGGTCTTCTTCATTTGATGATTTTCTATTATTTAAACCTGATCTAACAGACCTTTCAAGTGTTTGATGATAGCGCCATTTTTTTACAATTCCTTAAACAGTACTTCTAGGTACTCTAGAATAATCAGCTATTCTTCCATAAGACCACCCTATTTCTTCTAAACATATTATTCTTGCTTTTTCAATAATACTTAAATGAGGCATTTCTTTAATCAAATAAGATTATGACAATACTTTGACAGATATCATGATAACAATTAACACGTTACAAAGGTAATAAAGGTAAAAAAGTTGCATTTACAGTGTAGTAGTAAAGCTGTACCATTTCTAACCCAAAACCCCATAAGAAATAACATTGAGGCTGAAATCTGCATTTTTGGTGCCATTTTAGGGCGTGGCACTTTTCCTGGAAGCCACCATCCTCTCTTAACCCGAGCGGAACCCAGCTACTATCGCCACCTAGTGAGTGACCTCATAACTGCTCGATGCCGGTAATATAGGGCCCTATTGGCCTGTGTGGAACCCTCCACTGCTGCCACCTAGCCCCCCACCCATTATTCTAACCTAACTTTTGCCCCAACGGAACCCAGATCACGTGTTACCCCGATTATATAGTAATATCATTGTGGGGGTGCCACCTAACGGGGAGAGATGACGTACCACGTTCTCAATAGTACCCAAACCCAAGTACCTAACCTGAACATCTATCTAAATAATCAATATTGAACAACATAATGAATAAATAATAACAGAAAAAAAGTTTGTGCAGTCAGCGGGAATTGAACCATAAACCTCTGGGGCCGAACCTCAAAGCCTTGCAAAATACGCTACGAGAGCATATAGATTAAAACTGCTAAACAATGTTTGACAACGTGAAACCACGGGGGCACATCTGATTAGATTGCTGGAACAAAAGGTCCTTAAGTGGGGTTATGGTGGTGTTTTATAATGTACAAAATTAGGGTAAACCAGGCTGGGCCCTCCAATGTTAATTTTCGGAGGGATTTTTATGACTCATATCTCCGGAACCAATGGGCCTAGGATATTGCGCATGCGTAGTTGGGGTCAATGAAATGGGTTCTTGCGCATGACTCGAAAACGACACCTGTCACCTGTCAATTAAGAACTGTCACCTGTCAGATGTCACCTGGCAAATGTCAAAATCGACAGCTGATGTATGTCACGTGTTTAGGGTGACGTCATGAGTCGTTGAAAAAAAGAACCGGGTTGATCGGGCCAATAGGGCCAAAGTTGATATAGCTAATGCCCTAACGGCAGGAGGGCGAAAGATTGCAAATACATATCGCGTGTTTAGGGTGACATCATGAGTCGTTTACAAAATGTCGACCTGAGTAAAGTTGTTTTATACCAAATAAAAGACTAGTTATACTTTAATATATTTATTGATTTTAGCTGTTCTTGTTGCGTTTTTAATAAACATGCTTTGTTTTTAAATCATAGTTTCATTTATTACAAAAAGACTCAAGTATATTAATCTTTAAAGCAAACACAATTTATCTTATATAAATTCTCAATGTGTTTAGAGAATAAATCTATAAGACTTTCATCCCAACAAAACAAGTATTGCTCATTTTCTTCAAATGTTAAACATCGGCTGCCGAGGTATGTATGGAAACGCAAATTGTAGTTGTCAATTATAATAGTAGTTTCAGGCCAGTATCCATGAACACCGCTGTAGGTAGTTATAAACTCCTCAAAATCATAATTGGAAAAATATAGCTCTCCTTCAGCAATCTCAACGATAACTCGCTCGTCTGCAGTAGAAAATGTTACTGTAACGTCATCTCCAACTTCATATCTGATTTGAACACTCATCTTGAATATTAAGTCTTGACAGTAACTTAACCAAAGATTTTCGGTCTTCGTAAAGCTTTATACGTTTCTTCAGCGCACGAATATTACTTAAATGAGCTTTGATCTTCTCTTCAACTACCTTCGTCATAGGTTCGAGAGCAACTGATAGTTTCGAAACAGAGCCTAATTCTAAATAGATCCGTTGTGAACGGACTTTGTTTAACAGACCCTGTTCAACGGATCCTGTTTAACAGACTCTGTTCAACGGATCCTGTTGACCTGAACAGCCCTGTTCAACAGACCCTGTTCAACGGACCCTGTTGACGTGAACAACCCTGTTCAACGGACCCTGTTGACCTGAACAGCCCTGTTTAACAGACCCTGTTCAACGGACCCTGTTGACCTGAACAGCCCTGTTTAACAGACCCTGTTTAACAGACCCTGTTGACCTCTCTGTTACAGAACACAACCCCGATAAAGAAACAAAAACGTTTGAGCTACGTGGGAAATAAATAAAAGCTGGCTTGTTGAAAAATTTAAATATTTATTAAGGTAAAAGACTATAAATATATCGATACAACACTTTGGCATTTCTAATACTTCAAACATGAATATCTAAAATGTGATATTTACAACCATCAACTCTCTCTCCCTTCTCCAATTTTGGTACATCAATGTTGTCTTCTAAGTTTATAATATATGGTGCCCTGAAGTTTAATTCTGAAAATGTTTTAACTAAAAATTCCTCTTTGACACGTCCTTTAACGTAAATAATGTCTGCGTCTATCAGATTGTTGGATATGATATTATGTAGTTCCTTGTAATCGGTATCACCATAATTATAAAGGATACCATGATGATTTCCAAATAGATATTTGACTTGTTTCTTGCAAGCCTTACTTAAGGTGTCGAATGGTTTAACTGGTTTAAAAAAGTAACTTTTCATACTATTCCCATCATAAATAGCCAATTCTTTAGCGCAAAATTCAGGTATGTTAAATCCTTGAATATCGACTACAACGAACTTCATTGTCTGAAGACTCAAATCAAACTGATTACATAAGGTCTCTTACTTGTCCAGTTAAAGCTTGATACTCGAGAATACGATCGTGAACAATGATACAGAAGGCACGTGCAACATTCGAAAAGTTTTCAGAACTTTGAAATTCTAACTTGACATCAACTGTTGCACTCTTGATGCTCTCGTTTTGTTTAGAACAATCAATTACAAAAAGAGTCCTTTTGGCAAACGCTGCAAAATCCATTAGTGGTTCACTAGTCGGCTTGCCTAGATATGATTTTTGAAATTCCGTGTACATCCTGTAAGCTTCTGTAAACTGTCTATTGTTAAAGTTTAAGTTTAACGATTCATATGGATACACTTCGGAATTTAGAAACAATTTAACATCTGTGATATTCAAATTATCTAAATATGTACAGTCGGACTTAAAATTATCCTTACGATTGTCCATAAAAAATACAATGACATATCGAGCACGTTCAGACATTGTTTTAACAGTCCAAATATCTTTCTTAGTTGTTTTTAATGCGGGTAATTCGTGTATTTCCCAATTTCGAAAAGGGATAAAAATCGGCTTATTTTCAGCAATGTCATCTAAAAGTCTCAATTTTACTGCATCGCTCGGATATATGTGTCTAACTTTCAACGCGATAGACTTTAAAGTTATGGCAGCCTTTTTATCGCCATTAGCAGTAACATTTTTATAACAGTTATCATCATGTCGAGCACGTACAAGCTTAATTTTTTGTTTTCCCATAATTACATTCTTATAATCAGCAAAAACACCTAGCAAGAAAGAGAGAGGAATACGTATATTAAACTCGTTTGTAGTACCCTCTAACGTTTTTAGTACACCACTGGGCCAATTCCATCCTGCAATCTCTAAAGCACGACTTTCTTGGTCATTTAAACATAGCAAACTTTTAACCATACTAACGATACCAGGATCTCTAATTTTTTCAATCTCCTTGCCATTGACTTCATAAGATATGGACTCGAAAAGGAATGCACCAGCATTATTTGTTAAAGAACAATTGCCGGTTTTTCCAGCAGTTGTTTCTTCCTTAAATTCACCCTCAATGTATAGTTGGGGCTT